>JAFFSR010000390.1:585000-1185000 GCA_017163975.1 Anastatus disparis
TTAGTAAAGCACAATCTGACTGTCCCCCACCACCAAAAAACCTTTCTTCGATTGTGATCCTGTATAATGTCCAACGTTTCGAGCACGCTACTGCTCATCCTCAAGGACTGAACTCCTCTCGCCGCATGACTCCCAATTTATACCTAAAAAATTATTTGAATATCCCCTCCACCATCAAAAACACCAATATAAGTTAATATACCTCCACCACTTTAATTCTATATTATGTTAGAAAAGGATGATAAATACTATTTTTTTAATAAAGTAAAATATATGAAAAGGAAAAATTTAAAAAGACAATTTGAATATCTTGTTCGGAAAAAACACTCTCAAATCAATCATTATAATGGTAATGATGGTTGGTTCAGAAATCTGACTGATAGAGTAATACCTAATGAAGTGGTGAATGTTATGTCAAGGGGAGCAGGATTTGCTTTACCATACTTAAACAATGATCTTCCGATTAAAGAAATTATTGCAGATGTGGAAAGTAGTGTTGTTGGTTTTAATGATGAATTGAAGAAAGATTGTAGGGGATCATTGGTTAAGATTATAGGGAATTTTAAAAGAGAGAATAGATTTAATAATTTTATTTATGGGAACTTGTGTCATGATTTAAAGGTAACAAAAAAATTTTTGAGGGATAATGTAGACATAATTTTTCAAAGGGCTGATAAGGGTAATGTAACAGTAGCTTCATTTAAGGGGGAATACATGAATCATTTAAAGCTTCTTTTGGATGATGACACCACTTATAAGGAAATTAGGAATCCACATATAAATAAGTTACAAGATAGTTTAAAGGATTTATTGTTATATTGGAAAAAGAAGGATTTTATAGATGATAAAGTTTTTAAATTTCTAAAATATGAAAATGGTACAGTTGCAAAGTGTTATGGGCTTCCTAAGATTCATAAAGAACAGCTGACATATAGAATAATAATATCGTCAATTAATTTTCCTACGTATAAACTTGCACGGTTTTTGTCTGATATTTTAATTAATGTAGTTGGAAAAACTAATTCTTTTGTTAAAGATAGTTGGAATTTTTATGATATTATAAAAGATATTGTTATTCCGAATGATCATAAAATGATTTCGTTGGACGTTGTATCTCTGTTTACGAATGTACCTCTGGAGATGGTCAATGAGATCATTTGCGAGAGGTGGTCTAATATCAGTTTATATACTAGTTTAACTCAGAGTGAAATGATTAAAGCACTTCAATTAGTTTTTAATAATACAGTTTTTTCTTTTGATAAAATTTTTTATGAGCAGAGGTATGGTTGTCCGATGGGATCACCATTGTCACCTGTGATAGCCAATTTGGTGATGGAAAAATTGGAGGGTGTTGCTTTTTTGAAATTGAGTTTTGAGCCAATAATTTATAAAAGATATGTTGATGACATCTTTGCTGTGATGCCAGATTGTTTTGTGGATGAAATGGTTGATGTTTTTAATTCTGTTCATGATAGAATGAAATTTACTAAAGAAATAGAGTCAGATAATCAGTTGAGTTTTTTGGATATTAAAGTAATTAGAGACAGTAATAATAAAGTTAAACTAAATTGGTATAGAAAGCCAACTTGATCTGGTAGATTTTTAAATTTTAATTCACATCACCAGTTCGGAAACAAAATTGGTACTTTGAAGGGTGTGATTGATCGCGCGATTAAGTTATCATATATAGATTTCAGAAAAGAAAATTTGAACATTGTTAGAACGGCTTTTGTTAGTAATAGTTATCCAATCGAATTTGTTAATAGAATGATTGAGGAGAGGGTGGATGAAATTTATAATAGTAATTTAAAAAAGATAATTGATGTAGAAACTAGAAGCTTGTATTTTGTTTTGCCGTATGTTAAAGGTTTGTCAGAAAGAATTAGAAATGAATTCAAAAAACATAAAATTCAGGTTTTCTTTAGAAATAATAATAATTTAGGTAGATTTTTTAATAATTGCAAAGATAAGGATGAGAAGGATGAAAAATCGGTAGTCGTTTACAAGATCAATTGTAATGATTGTGATAAATATTATATTGGACAGACAAGAAGATATTTAAAGAAACGAATTTATGAACATAAATATAGTTTGAGAAGTCCAAATGTTGTGTCGGGTTTGAAGCAACATTGTTTGAATTCCGTTCATTCTTTTGATTTTCTGAATGTTGAAATTTTAGAAAATAATATTAAAAATAAATTTAAAAGGGAGAGTTTTGAGAATATTCACATTTTTCAGAATAAAAATAATGTAAATTTAATGTTAGAATCAAGTAAATTAAATAGTATTTATCATCCTTTTCTAACATAATATAGAATTAAAGTGGTGGCGGTATATTAACTTATATTGGTGTTTTTGACGGTGGAGGGGATATTCAAATAATTTTTTAGGTATAAATTGGGAGTCATGCGGCGAGAGGAGTTCAGTCCTTGAGGATGAGCAGTAGCGTGCTCGAAACGTTGGACATTATACAGGATCACAATCGAAGAAAGGTTTTTTGGTGGTGGGGGACAGTCAGATTGTGCTTTACTAATTTTATTTATTTTCAGGTTTCTTTCCAGTTAATTTTTAAGTTTTTATTTCAGGTTATTCTACGGGGGTGATTATAAACAAGGGCAGTCTGACTGTCCATATTTATTTAATTATTTTATTATATAGATTTTAAATTGACTGTAAGACCGATGGAAATATTTATCATCCTATTTAAAAAGCCAATTTAACCTGCTCGATTTTCAGATATACTAAATAGTTTGTTTAAATCGATCAAGTAAGCATAAAAATCAGTATATTATAATTTGCAAAAATTCAGGTGAATTCTACATCTAATTTCCAAGAAAAAGTATTCTATTAAGTTTTAACGAAAAATTGATAGTTTTTGAGGAAAAAATTCATTAAAATATTTATTTAGCAAAAAATTTGGAAAATTCGAAAAATTCCATCACGTTTAAATCCTGACCCCTTTGACCTGGACCTCTAAAATTTTTTTTGTACATTTTGGGTATCAAATAGAACATTTTCACAGATTTTCGACGAATTCTATTTTTTGTTAGGTGAGTTGACGTGAAACGTCCCATATATATATATATATATATATATATATAGTTAGTTTGTTTATTTTTCTCCTCTAGCTATACTTATATAGATTAGTGCAGCCACCTGATCCCCATGCACGGTGCTCCGGAGTAAGTTTAAATAAAAAATTATTGTTATTCATTTATAGTTATATGTATTAATTTATTTATTTATATTGAATATTATTTAAAATATAAACCCAGGTTATTCCTTTTCGTCTAATAAACCCAAAGATAGATAGACAATTAATTACAGTAATAAATTAGAATTAATAAAAATAATATCAAGCACAATAATAATCAAGCAAATATAACAATAAAATAAACTCTACAGTGATAAGGAAATTAATACTATATAAAACAGTTTCATAAATTAGCATGGAGCAGAGGTCCACTCTCCAAGGCAAGGTAGTGTGCAAATGAGGATGTCTTGAATGTCGTGATCGTAGGCGATACTCAGTGAATGAAAAGGGAATGGTCAAAGGTCCCACATCCACCCTAAAGGACCTGATTGGCCGGCTCCACTGGTACATAGAATACAAATAGGATCGAGTACAAGATAAGAACATCTTATACAGAAATGTAGCAGAAAAGTAGTTTCTTCTACCCGCAGTGAACAACCAGCCTAATGAGAACCTATGAGCAGAGATGTGCTTACACCTACCTACACTGAAGATGTAACGTATACCAGAGTTGATGACCCTCTGAAGTCTAAGGTTAAGCTCAGCCGAAAGGTCACAGTAAACCAGACAGCATTAATCCAGAAGCGGAAACAGCAGTGTTTTTATAAGATGTTTACGAAGAGCAAACGTAGGGCTCTTTCTGAAGAAGTTTAGTCTGTAAAGCAGAGAAAATGACCTATTACACACTTGAGTAACGTGCTCTCTCTAGTTAAGCTTGCTGTCCAACCAAACACCCAGGTTACGAACAGAGTATTCAAATTTAATATTAGCACCGCTCAACGGTACACCAATTACAGGTAATGAAAACAGCATATTAATGTTAAAATAAGAGCCAATAATTATTGCCTTTGTTTTATCAACATTCAATTTCAGATAGTTACGAGAGGCCCAATTGGAAATGAGAATAGCATGATCACTCATAAGATTAGTATAAGTGCTGAGTTCAGAAATCGGAAATTGCACATAGACTTGCAAGTCGTCGGCATATATCAGATGTTGTACACCCGAGTGAAAGTTGGCAGTGACGTTATTAATATAAATATAAAATAAAAGTGGTCCAAGCACAGAACCATGAGGTACTCCCGTATTCAAAGTGACAAAGTCAGACGTATTACCATCAGAGTCAACAACAGACTGCCGTCTATCGGATAAGTAAGAAGCAAACCACCTGACAACAGTGTGCGATACGTCAAGAGAAGTGAGTTTCCGAAGCAGAGTGACATAACACACAGTGTCAAATGCCTTACTAAAATAAAATAATAGAAGCATAGTTACATAACGTCTGCATATGTTGAGTCTAATGTCCTCCGTTAGTTTGAGCAAAGCTGTTTGAGCACTATGACCAGTTTTAAACCCAGTCTGATGAGAATCCAACAGATGTCTGGTGGACAAGTAGTCATAAAGTTGTTGATGGACGAGACGCTTAAGAACCTTGGACATGAATGACAACAAGGAGATGGGTCGTATATCACTCATAGTGCGCGGAAAAGAGACCTTGCTGATAGTGGTAATCAACGAGATCTTCCAACATGAGGGAAACACACACTCACAAAACGAATCATTATATATACAACATAGCAAGGGCCCAATAACTGGAAATACCCCATAGCCCAAACCTCCTAGCCTCAGAAGTAGAATGACTTATTGCCATCCTGACCTCCTCCAAAGTAACCTCATTAAATCTGAATAATGGCTTATAAGGCTCATCTACATTTATAGTATTCACGTACTCAGGAATAGAAAGGGCAAGTGGATTAAACGCAATCCCAACAAAGTATCAATTAAGCTTATTCATAGGAAATGAATGTCACGAATTACTATCAGTAGATCATATACCGAGGTTCCTAAGCTCTCTCCACATCTGTCGCGAATCCGTAATTCTCGATAGTCTATCACAGTAATATAATAGTTTGGCTGATTCAATACACTCATGTGCTTTGTCTCAAGCAGTCCTATAGTACAATAAGTCAATATACAGTCGAGTACGTTTGTAGTGTCTATAAAGTCGATCTCTCTCATTAATTAAGCGACAGTGTTCAGAGGTGATTCACGGACGATAAGCCCTACTTTACCTGACGTTCTTGACAGGCACAAATTGTGCAATTGCCTCATTAAGATGGTTGCAGAAACATTCAAGGCAAGCAGAAAGAGAGGAACCACCATTACATGTATCACACTTTAAAGAACGAAAATAATGAAGAAGTGCAACATCATCGACAGACTTATAATACAGAAAAGTAAAGTATTTAAGCATAGGTTTAGAGAGAGACGACTTAACAGTCGCAGCTATAAAATCGTGTCCGTCAATGAATGGTACATCAGTCTTCCAGAAATCGAGTACAATGTCGTTGGCATCGACGAGGCACAAATCAAGCCAGGATCGGATGAATAAGTATGATGAGTTGTGCCATAAGGAACCAAGAAAAGTGCATTCTCAGTAATCAAACCCTTAAGAAACTTAGAGTCATCAGAATCGACGCACAAGTTAGTGTTAAAATCACCAAGGATGATCTTCGAACTATAGTTGTGCATATATGATGTTAAGTCAGGTATGAAATTAGTGTTGGCCAAGAAGGGAGAATGTGGCGGCCTGTAGACTACACCAACCAAAATAGGTGAAGCCAAGTCCAGAGAATCAACCTCACAAAACAGATATTCAGGAAGATCAGGCTTACCACTCCATTTACCAGAAGAAGAACAAAGGCGCCACGAAGTAATAGAGTTGTGAATATATAAAGCAACACCACCGCATATTGTGTTACAATCCTACCTGTAAAGCACATAGTCATCAAGCGCTATCAGAGAGTCGCCAACAATCTGACCCAGCTTGGTCTCAGTTATACCTATATTATAGAAGTAGGGGCGAGAAGCCAGAAAGCGTCTTATCATCTCAATGTGTGCTCTAATAGAGTTAGCACTGAAATGACACTCTGAAACCATCCTTTGCAGTGAAATGATTAATAATGAGTGATAAAGCAGGGTTATTAGTAAAGAGTGATGCATTAGAGTGGAATGGAAGAGAAAGTGAACTTACCCCAGTACTAGAAGCTACGATGCTGTACTGACGCCGACCAGCATTACCTTGGCTAAAAAAGCATCTAGGTCCTCGATAGAAACAACTTGTGTAGAAGCATCTTCATTCTTCCTTCTTACAAAAATTCTTCCATTCTTCACGAATGAAAGAAAATTTAGTCACTTGTCCTTCGCTTTGTAAGTACTTTCAACTTCAGCTGATGCAGTGAGGGAGGAAGGAATTCGTTGATGTTGATTAACGAAAGCGAAAGGGCAGTGACGCATTTAGCTCCAGAAACAAGATTTTCATCAACTTGAGAAGTATGAAGTCTCCTTGCCTTAATCTTAGCAGTTATGACCCCACGTGCGAGTGCAGGACTCTTCATTGTTACAAGCAGTGGCACAGTTGAAAAGCAGCGATCACGATGCCGTGTAAATGAGGACATCACTTCAGATGATTTACCAGCAGGAATAACAGCAGTAGTAGAAGTTGAGGCAAATGAGTCAGGAACGAAAAGTCTTAGTGGTCGAACAGGAGCTATGTTCTTAATCGAGAAACTAGCATTCAAAGTAGAAAAGATAGCAGATACACCTGCCTTAAGATTAGAAAATTCCGATGGCACAAGACCACCCAGTACCAAATCAGAAGCCCTTTCTAAACGAAGCTGCTGTGCTTTCAAAGCATCACATCGTTGTGATAGAGATCTAGGATGATCCATATTAATAGCAGAGTCTGTTCCAGATATTGTTGTATTGGTGGTAGTGGAAAACACACTCTTAACTCTCGTCTTCAGCTCTCCCTGTTCGCGACAGACCTGGTTAAGTCTGGCTTCATTCGCGGTGATCCGCTTTTCAAATGCAGAAAAAAGCGCACTGGCTCTCGACTCAAGAAAAGAAAATTCATAAGACAGCACAATAAGCAGACTGATCACATTCGAAAAAGAGAATTCCATTGAGTCCAATTTATCTAGCTCATTCATCTTCTCAAGTATCGTAGTAAGAATATCATTAAATTGCTGCATATCCATTTAAATAAATTAGAGTAAATTATCAAATTTCAAGAAATCCAGGAAAACAAATTGTAGCGCTTAAAGAAACAACAGTGATGTAGTGTTAAATATGTAGTATTAAATATGCAAGTGGAATAGCAGCATAACATGTATGCTATGAAGTTGTTGGTCCGTCAGTAACTTACTAGGAGAGTGTCACACCTCCGGATCACGGATTTTGTTCAAACTTTGGGATAAGTTTTCAGATGACAGAATATGGAAAAAGCTAAAGTTATAGTCACAAACACTCAATATTTCCCTAGTTACAGGCAATTAAAGAAAATCACTAAAAAAGTTACTGGATTTTTAAACGCATATAGTTCTTTAGCATTAATAGCTATAAGCTTGAAACTTTTTTTAAATGAAAGCTGAGCTCAAATCCTTTCGAAACAGTAGTTACAGCATATCAAAAGATTATTTTTTCCCAAAGTTGGAGCGTAATAAAGATTGGACCTAATTCCAGCTTTTATTATTAATTAATGTTTTAAAAAGAAAATTCAGGTCCAATCCTTATTACGATCTAATTTTGGAAAGAAATAATATTTCGATATGCTGTAACTACTGTTTTGAAAGGATTTGAGCTCAGCTTTAATTTAAAAAATGTTTTAAGCTTGTAGCTATCAATGCTAAAGAACTATATGCGTTTAAAAATCTAGTAACTTTTTTAGTGATTTTCTTTAAATGCCTGTAACTAGGGAAATATTGAGTGTTTGTGACTATAACTTTAGCTTTTTCCATATTCTGTCATCTGAAAAATTATCCCAAAGTTTGAGCAAAATCCGTGATCCGGAGGTGTGACACTCTCCTAGTTAGTGAATGATTAATTTCCAGTAAGTGGAGAAACAGAATAATAATACAGATCTGAATTTCACGCATTTAATAACTTATAATAATAACAAGTGGAAAAGCACCTTAAATAAAACTCCACAGTCATTTCCCAATCAAGTTACAAATTTAGTGAGCTAGGCAACCAAGAGATGGAGCCACTGGTATCAAAATTGTACATGTATTGAATGAAGCAAGCCGGCACCAAGTGAATTTAAGGTTAGGATACAACAAACAAAAACAATTGCATATAATGCAATTACAACACTATGACCACACAGCGACACTAACCACACTCCACAGAGCACCAAGCCGAGCAGCAAATCCTAATAAAAAGAGAAAACACCAACAGCAGCAGATAACCAATAAAAGTGTGACAATCTATGCTTAAGAATCAGAGAATCACCCAGAGTCCAAGAAATGCAGTTGTAACTTGCAAGAAAATATAGCCAAAGCTTCAGGACTACCAGAAGTCGACTTTCTAAAAAAAAAATTTCACTCAGCAGAGTGATAAAAAGTTATTAAGAGGCAGTCGGGACTGTTTGCCGCATGGGGGTGCTGCGGTCAGGTGAGAGAAAAATGTAAAATAATTTTTACACAGTGATTTACAATTTACTGAAACAATAATATACCTCTAATGTTGTCAATAACTCTAGCCGTATATATGTAGAATAATTATTGATGCTAATCTTGTTTAAAAAGTCTAAAATATTGTTGTGAAACGAAAAATGCAGCACGAGATAGAGCCGGCGTGAGCATATATATGTATTCATCATTCTTTAATATTACTTTCTCTGTCGCACTAAAGAAAAATACACATGTTTACATCGGCTCTATTACGCGCAGCATTTTTCGCTTTACAAAAATATTTTAGACTTTTCTAACAAGATTAGCATCGATAATTATTCTACATATATATGGCTAGAGTTATTGATAACATTAGAGGTATATTATTGTCTTAATAAATTGTAAATCCATGTATAAAAAATATTTTATATTCTTCTCTTACCTGCAGCGCAACCAAGCAGCAAATGGTTCCGACCGCCTCTTAAGAGGAAAAAAGCAAGAGCAGAAAAAAGCGTGTATGTCGCTACTTACGCGCAGAGAGAGAGAGCAAAGATAAAGCCATTTTTCGAAAATATAGTAAAAAGAAACGCTTATAAAAACTTAATTAATCAAAAATCTCGAACTTACACAGAAAAATATAAAAAAGATAAAAGAGAGTACAAGTTTAATACTTTAATTTAAGCTTTATTGCAACAGGAAGTTTTGCCTAGTTCAAAAGTCATAGCTCACACGGCATGAAATATTCCACTAAAATATTTCGAAATCTTCCACTGAAATATTTTAATGGAACCTTCCATGCACATTCTAAGAAGTCTTCACGAAATATTTCGAAATATTCTACTGGAATCTTCCATTGAAAGCTTCCAGAAATATTTATAGAACATTTCAAAGGAATGTTCAAAAACTCTTCCGAAATATTCCATGAAATATTCACGGAAGATTTCTGGAATATTTCATGAAATATTACATGTAATGTTTATCAAATATTCCAGTGGAATGTTTCATGAATGATTCTAGGAAAGTTCCATAAACATTTCGCTGAAAGATTCCGAAAAACTTTAAAACCGTAAAGCGGAATATTATATAAATCTTCCAAAAATATTCTACGGGATGTTACACAGAAGGGCTTGAGTAATCTTCCAGTGAAATATTTCACAAAAAAATTTAAGTAATTTTCCACTGGAATATTGTATGAAAGATTTAAGGAAGATTCCATAAACATTACGCTGGAAGATTCCGAAGAACTTTAAAATCGTACAATGTAATATCACATAAATCTTTCGGTAATATTCCACGAAATATTTCATAGAACGATTTGAGAAATCTTCCAGTGGAATATCGTATAAAAGATTCTAGGAGGATTACATGAAGTTTTCGTTGAAAGGTTGCGCAGAATGTTACGGGAGATTTCCAGTGACGCAGATAGGGGATGTTCGTTAAATGGGAGTTTTATCCTCAAATGGTTGGACGATACCTTACTTACTATATATGCGAGAGGATCGGCGCTTTGCTGTGTACAGTCGAAGCAAATATGTGAGTGCGATTTTATAACTGAATGTCAATGTTTATGTATGCGTATATGTATTGATGTATGAGTATGTGTCATGATATAATATATATACTATCTCCTTACGGCGATTCAAAACCTTATATGAAATATTCCAGAAATATTTCCTGGTAGATCTGAAGCTTTGAATCTTTCATAAAAATCTTCCAGGAACATTTCATGAAAGATGTGAGATTACCCAAACCTTCCATTGAAATATTCTTGATATTTTTCAAAAATATTGCATGGAATATTCAAATGTAAGAAGAATCAAGGACATACTAATATACTAAAGAAATATTTCATGAAAGATTTCTGGAAAATTCCGAATCTTTCGTGCCAATATGCTATATAATATAATATTCCATGAAATATTTTACGATGGATTTCTAGAATCTTCAAGAAATATTTTATGGAATATTACATGAAAGATTCCTTAAATCTTCAATGCATATTCCATGAAAGGTTTATGAAATGTTTCAAATCTTCCGTTTCAATTTTTCGGAAATCTTATATGAATGTTCTAACGGAATATTTTATGAAATTCCTGAAATGTTTCAATGAAAGATCTGAGATTACCCAAATTTTCCAATGAAATATTCTTGGAATTTTCCAACAATATTCCATGGAACATTCCTAAAATATTTCAAATCTTCCGTGCTAATATTCCAGGAAGCTTTCATGAATATTCCATGCTGTGTGGGAAGTAATCAAAATACACTAATTAAATAGTGTTACAATTTATTATGTGTTACATGCTAAAAATTTTAAGAAAATATGTAGTAATATTTAATTTAGCATAACTTCTGGATCACAAAAACTTTTCTAACACAATAAGGTTTCAAGTGAAGTGTTCAACTTGTACTTTTTTATCTTCCATGCACTTTTTTGTAAGAGTTTTAGTCTTTTAGTTATGAAAGTTCTTATAAGCACTTCTTATTATATTTTCGAAATAATAACCTAATCTTTGTCTCGGGGCTTATTAAA
This sequence comes from Anastatus disparis, assembly GCA_017163975.1. NCBI lineage: Eukaryota > Metazoa > Arthropoda > Insecta > Hymenoptera > Eupelmidae > Anastatus > Anastatus disparis. Next base: position 596,240 of record JAFFSR010000390.1, read on the forward strand.
GGAAAAGAAACAACACGGATTTATTCTTTCCATTAAAAAATCATAACCTGCAGTATCAGCCAAATCTGTTTCCTAGAGGTGTAAAGACCTCTCCTTATTAGTTCTGCAAGCTTCAAATTACTACTTGAAGTGTATATTAACAGATGTCATCGATGTAAATATTTACATTCTTTGAATACTATGTATCTATACGTGAATTGCTATAGAACTATTTTTCGACATTAATTTTAATATTTGAGCTCAATAGCTCCATAATGTAAGGCAGATATTCTTCAATTTTATTATATTTTTATTATTGTACCTACATCCCAAACATTTTTGAGCATTTTTTTTATAAATAAAATAAAATTGTTACGTTTCGAATTTTTTTTTCATTTTTACCTATTTTTTTTCCAAATCGCTCATGTAAAACGATTTTAAAAATGATGCCTAAATTATATAATAGGCCTAGAAATCATTTTTAGATAAGATTTTGAAGTTACATAGAACTTATATTTGAACTTCTTCGGGAGCACCGTGCGATATCTAATTTTAATGGTATTTTATTGAAACATGGTTCATGACAAAAACTTCTTATCATGTCCAATGGATTATCGTTATTGGTATTTGTATTATTATAATTATTTAAAAGTGGAAACATTCTTATTTGTTGAATTTAAAAAATTCCTAACAAATGTAATCGCATTTGAGAAATATCATATCTTAAACGACATGGACATAAATTATAAAGTATTGCAACAGCAAAATCAATTGCAAAAAGGCAGTAATCATAATTATTTGTTTGTGATTGTACTGTTTTGAAAACTATGCTCAATTCTTATTTGTTTAGAAGTAATCTGTTTATATAAATCTTATCCTCATCTTGTAGATATTTAAGATTGAAACTGTCATATATATGAATTATTTTATTATTATAATACACACAAATCCAGTGACACTTTTCAAAATTTCTGGAAAACAATACTTCATCAGTCGGTACTCAATTAATATATTGCGCTTTTTGAATTGGTAAAGTTGATTGCATATTAAATGAGGTGCACCGATTTAAAATATTATTGAATCCTAATATATGAATATCAGTTAACATGGAAGCAATTCTACTATACAATTCTTGTCCTTTGACAATCAATTTATCTTTCTCAGTCAAACTTTTTATTAAAAATTGAAAATCTTTTAAAAATTTTTATTTATTTTAAATCAACTTTTTCTAAAAATTTTCACAATAAAATTGCTTTTATATTAACTAAGTTAATTCAGTGTATTTTCACTTTTAAAAGCTAAAAAATATAAAAAATTATAAGAAATGTTATGAATTAGTTGTAATAAGTTAAAAAATCAAAATAAAATTTGTAAAAATTATATAACAGTTTGAAAATGGTTTTTGGCAATGATATATATATAACAAAAAACATCGGATGAGGTTTTTTAAAATTATTAAGGGGGGAAATACAATTAAAGAGACCAAAGAATTTTTTTTTTTTGGCTTTAAAGTTAGTAAATTTTTTGTAAAAAACGATGGTGTAACTCTCGGTTTAAAATTCCAAGCCCTTCTGTTCTTTTTAGTCGTTTTCCGAAAACACCTTTTTCATACGCAGCAGGTGTGAGACGTTACATTATAAATCTCATTTTCAATTAGCAGAAGTGATTATTCAAAAACTAATTATACGATTGAGCTGAAATTTTCAGGAGCTCTTCTTTATACTATTTTATTCTATGTCGAATAAAAAAATTTTCAAATTTGTATTGCAAAAATAGCGGCAAAAAAAAACTGTTTTTCAAAAAAATAGGCACCAAATTAACAATCTTTTTTTTAATTTATCCTAGTTCACCGAGGATATACAAGTATAATTAACGTAAATTTTTTACATGAACTGTTTTAGATCAAAATTGCACCCTGAAGAACTTCCACCAATCAAAACAAGGGACTCCGTTAAAGCCACTTTACAGCTGCCATATTATTCAGAATCAAAAAAAAAAATTATTTTTATAATTTAAGGATCTATTATTATTTCCAAAAAAATTTCAAGTTATTCCAATAATAACTTCTATTAAAAATAAAATCTTGAATGTGGCATTTTTTTCGCGTCCAATTGTATTTCCTCCCTTAATAAATCTAAGTCTTATGTTTAATATATATTTAAGTTGAGAGCGCGGTGACGTAATGGATAGAGCTCTTGCCTTCAACGCGGAGGGCATGGGTTCGAATTGTGGCCAGGTACCACTTACTTTTTTTTGAAAGAAAATTAGTGTATGTGCCATTTATATCGTGACTCTTAAAAAATCCGACCTCATTGGGTATTGATAGATTCTTGGTCACAAAAGTGGCTGACCATCCATCGGTAGTCAAAGTTTTCGGTATGGTGGGTCTGAAAGTCTAGCCTGATGTAATATGTTAAACGAGAACCGGGCTGGGCTCCCTTGACATCACCATAGAAAAAGGTGAATCATATAGAGGACAATATCCTTTATATTTTAATCTTAAAAAAAAAAATATATATATATATATTTAAGTTAAAAAGAATTTTTATTAATTAATATCATTAGAAAAAAAAATTATGTCAACATTAATATTTTCTTTTTCAGGCTTAAAATCCGTCCTGATACCTCCAACAGTTTTTAAATGGAAATACTGTAAATATCTGTGAATAACTATAAATAATTGTTAGTAATGCAATCATCAGAAATAAATGAAAATAATATTTATAATCTATTTACAACAAATCTTTCTGAATAATTAAAAAAAATAGTTTAAAAAAAAACGCTTTTGTTAAAAAACAAAAAATAGTTTTAAAAAAAACGCTTTTGTTAAAAAACAAAAAATAAAAAAGTAAAAAGTTTAATAATTCAAATGTATAATTACATTATAAATTATGTTTCTGCCTAATATTTTATTGAAATTTTATATAAAAGCGTGAAGAATATAAAATTTCAATAAAATATTAGGCAGGAACAATTTATAAAGTAATTATAGATTTGAATTATTAAACTTTTTATTTTTTAATGAAAGCGTTTTTTTAAAAATTATTTTTTTTTTTTTTTTTTTTTTATTATAAAGGCATACCCAGACCTTTAGTTAAGGTCTATACGGCCATATACAATTCGTACATACAGTTATATATTTTATATTACAAAAAATTTTTTACTTAAAGATTACAAATATATAACTAAAGATTACGAATATATAACTAAAGATTACAAATATATGACTAAAGATTTAAGTTACACTTTTTAAGAATATTTATAACTACTTTAATAATATTTAAATTTAAGTTCTTTAAAATATGAGTCATATCACAATTAACAATAATTTTAGTGTCTTTGAAACTTTTAAACATGTCGTAGCGTTGATCCCTGTAGAGTGGGCATTCCCATAGTAGGTGTTCTATATCTTGATAATCGTGGCCGCAGGTGCATGCTGGGGAGGAAACGATATTTTTCCTGGTCATCGATGAAGCAGAGCTGTAATGATCAGCTCTAAGACGATTTATGGTTACTATTGCATGCCTGGGAAGATTTTTGTCTTTGAACCAAGGGTGTTTGGAATTATTGTTGAAGTTATTGAAGTATTTAATTCCTTTTGAAATTCCATCTTCCATGTTAGATTTGCATGTGTTGTCATAGGCAACTTTTTTCCATGTTTGTCTAAAGTCTGTATAGGGCACTTCGTTGTTTTCAGATGGTCTGCTCGTGGCCATTTTAGTTAATTTATCGGCCTTTTCATTACCTTGGATGCCTATATGTGCTGGAATCCAAACAAATTGTAACGGTTGATCTTGAGAACTATTGGACGTTATTTGATATATTTTGTTTCTTGCTTTAACTATTAGAGGGTGATTAAATGTGGTGAATTTATGGCTTTGTAATGCTTGGAGTACGCTTAGTGAGTCGGAAAATATTACATGTTTATCATATTTGGATTGAGATGAAAATTCTAACGCAGTGTTGATGGCGATGACTTCGGCAGAAAAAATTGAAGTGTTCAGGTTAGAGCTTGTTATATTACTATTTCCAGCATCGTCGGTAATGTAGGCGGAACCCAAAGATTTGGAGCCTGCAATTTTACTGCCGTCGGTGAAAATTTTACAAATTGAGTCATCGGAGTAGTATAGGTCGAGCGTCAGATCCGGATCTTTGACTTTTTTAATTAATTTACCAAGACTAAAATCTGTATTTGGTTGATGATACATAGCTTTGAAGGGATGTGCATATATTTCATTGAGGTGGCTTATATATAATGTCTTGTTGGTTTCTGTGAGAACTTTGGAAATGCATTGAGAGATGATTCTCTTTTTTTTGCGTTTACTTTTTCTATTATGTAATATAGATTTATGTTTTTGGATGCAGGATTAGATCTATTGGAGAGAGCTTTGGTGACATAGTTGCAGCCTGAATATAAGGCCCGATCCCTCATAGAGGTGAGCTTGGTTTCAGCTAAGATAACGTTTTTGGGTGTAGATGTACGATATCCCATTGGGAAATATGTATGAATCTAGATATGTTTTTATGGATATCCTTAACGTAAATGAGATAAAGAAGGGGGCTGAGTACCCCACCCTGAGGTACACCTTTATAAGCATAACGCGGATAATCTAGATTATATCCAGTGTAGATTGAGCGCTTGATTATAAGATGTTGTACGAAGTAAAGTTCTCTTCTAGTTTGCGAAGAAGAATCTGGGGGTTGACGTTGTCGAACGCTCCCTGAACGTCTAAAAATGCTGCAAGTGTATCCCAGTTCTTACTGAAGTTGTTGTCGATATGTAGAAGAAAGTTTGTTAAGTTGTCGTAGCAGGATCTACCTTTTCGAAAGCCTGAGTTTGATGCTGGAAGAATGTTGTTGTGCTCGCAGAACAATTGTAATCTGTTTTTTACCATGAGTTCATATATCTTACAGAGACATGATGTCATAGCTATAGGTCGAAGGCCTAACCCGTCTGGTTTGCTGATAAAGTGTACAAAGGGTTCTTGCCAGTTTGATGGGTAGATATTTTCCTGTTGCATCTGGTTGTAAATGTCAAGCAATCCCAATTTATACTTCAGTGGAATCTTAGTGAGTGTGTAATAGTCAATGCTGTCCAGACCGCAGCCAGAGTGTTTGTTTCTAGATTCAAGGGCGGTATTGAATTCAGCAAAATCGAAAGGGTCGTCAAAGAAGGAGTCTTTGTTATTAAACGATTGAATCGAAGGCTCAATATGATTGGCTTGTAGTTGTGGGGCTATTTTGTCCATTACCACTTCTGCTTGGGATTTCACTAGTGACCTATCGTGGCTACTTATGGGTGTTTTGACCCACTTGTTTTTGAAAATTTTGGTTTTGTTCCAAACATATGAGACGTTTTTCCGAAAATCAATAGTTTCTGCGAATTGTTTATAGTTTTGTTTTTTTTTCTTCTTGAAGGTTTTTCTTAGAGTATGATCAGCTTTTAGGTAGCTTTGGTGATCAGAGGCAAGACCAGAAAATTCCCACTTCTTAAATGCGGCTTTGCGTAGTCTTTTAAGTTTATCGCACTCTTCATCCCACCAGGGGACCGGGTTACGAAATCTGGAGGAAGCGACTTTTCTCTTCGCAGGTGTGTTACTTGTGATAGCATGCTTGATCTTTTCAATCCAGAAATTATATATGTTAATGGGTGACGAATTGATGTAGTCACTATTATGAAATTTAGAGTATTGTTGGTCAAGCGTATCATTGCATTTTTGCCAATCTGTTTTTTTAGAATATAATTTGAATGACTTTCTGGCGTAGATGACTTGATCTATACTAACTTGGATGGAGATGGGGAAATGGTCAGATCCGTGTGGATCGTCAAAAACCTTGTGATTGATGCGATCAGCCATAAAGGCGGTTGAAATGACTAAATCAATATAGGATTTTTTACACCGAGCAGGATCAATATGTGTGGACGTCTTGACATTATGGATAATTAGACCATTCCTATCAAGGGAATTCAATAAATTTATTCCATCCTTGTCATTATAACTGCAATTCCAGCCAACATGGTGCGAGTTGAAATCTCCCAAAAAAATAGTTGGCTCGCTACATATTACACTGTTGCTCATAATCTCGTTCCAAACTCTTGGAGAGGGATGTATATGAGGTGGCTTGTAGCATGCGAGTAAATTAAAAGAGTGATCTTTGGCTTTAATCCCAATGCCTCCGAGTTCAATTTCTGGTTCTGATGAGGTAGTATTTAGGACTTGGAAGTCGATGTCTTTTTTAACAATAAATATGATGCCACCACCAGTGACATCTAGGCGATCGAATCTGTGTATATTGAATCCCGTAAAATTTATGGGTTTATCTGGCTTCAGCCAAGTCTCGACTCCAACGATGATGTCAAATTCAATTTTCATTTTTTTTAATTCGAGTCTTCTTGCATTTAAACTCCTGAGATTCCAGAACAAGATATTAAAATTTTTATTTTGCATGTTAATATTTTATAGATATATTTGATATGTATATATTATTATTATTTTTCTTTTTGTGAACGTGTGACTGTATGTTCTTCTTCATTTTGTAATCCTGAATTAAGCCTTTTGAGAAGTTTTTTAATATGGTTTTTAAGTTTGATATCCAGTATTTTGGCTTCTACTACATACAGCCACTCTACTAGGACAGGAGTTTCCTGCGTGAATTCCTTACAAATGTTAAGGACCTCACGTTGATATTTGACTTTCTTAAGAAATTTAACTAGTTGGTCGTATTGAAGAACATTGTTAAAATCAGCATTTTTGTACATATCTATGACTGGAGCTAACTGAGGAGTTATATCCTCGTCAATATCTTCGGATTGACTTTGGTCACTATTTTCATCACTATTTACTTCTACAATTGTTTTTTTCTTGGCTGGTTTTAAGGTTTTATTTGTCTGTGAAGGGTTTTTGAACTGGTTGCTTTTTTCATTGTTTACTTAAAGTTCTGAGTTGATGCTTCTACTAGTGGTAGAAGGAGCAGACCTTTTAAGATCATAGAACTGTGCGTCCATTATTTCATGAGAAGAGTTCTCAGCGATAGTTGACGAGGAGTTGTTTTTATCATTTAGAGGATTTTCTATGTTAAGACCGTCTGTTTGAGTGTTATCTATAGTAAAATGCGTGCGGGCGTCGTTCTTATTTGATTGATCAAGTTTTTGAGATTTAAGAGAGTCGCCATCTTTCGGAGGTGGTGAAAAACCAACGCTATTGTGGGTAACGATTTCTTTATCTGTGACTGTTGGCTTATCATGTGAGTGATGGCGCCATCAGTATTAGAGGCTTCATTCTCCTTGAGTACTGGACAAAATTTAGTAATGTGTCCCTGATTTTTGCAATAGTGGCATTTTATATTTTCCGCACCAAAGAAAATCCAATAACTAATATTTCGATAGTTAATTTTAAGTTTATTTGGGACTCTTTCAAAGTCCTCTTCCTTAAGAAGGGGCCGAACTATCTGTCTCTGTCTAATAGCGTTTTTCATTATATATATAAACACTATCCTTTATAGCAAGAAAAAAATAGCAGCCCCCGCTAGATATTAGTATAATTAGTAAATTTTGTAATAACAATCAAATTTTTTACCGCATAATTTTTGACTAATTAGAGACCTACTATCAATCTAGAATATAACCTATCTTTTTTTTGGTAGGTCTCTAATTATTCAAAAACTAGGCAGTAAAAAAATTTGGTTGTTATTACAAAATTTACTTATACTAATATCTAGCGGGGGCTACTATTTTTTTCTTGTTATACCGGATAGTGTTTACATAAATGATAAAAAGGCTATTAGACAAAGACAGATAGTTCGGCCCCTTCTTAACATAAAACTGCCTCCTATGGGAAAATATGTGACTTCGAGATTCATTTGCTGTGGAGGATCTGATGTTAGTTATACCCCTTTTGTGTAATTATGTTGATTGACTTTAAATAATCAATAACTATATCGTTGAGTATTTGTGGCAAGATATTAGAAATAACAACTCTACGATAATTTTGTACAGGTCTTCCTGGCACGTATGGAGCGAACGTGTAAGCGCGATTGTTCAGTTATTCTTTTGCCTATAATTTCATTAGCCGCTTCCTCTGAATTTAGAGTGAAACAGACTCTATTCTCGGAAATTTTTCAAAAGTAAATCAAATTCTTGATGTTCATGATTTTTTCAAAATGATCCATATATTGGTCGTTGGTGTAACCCTCTATAGCATTTAACACGACAGTTTGTTCAAATGTAGGTAGTGAGCTCCTACTGATAGCATTTGCATCGGAGAGCTTATCTCTGTTACTTGACGTTTCAACGGCTTGAACGCCAGAATTAGAACTCTTTTCGTTTGTAACTAATTGAGTGAGAGCAGACTCATTGTCGCCACCGACAACCGAGCCCGATCCACGACTATGCACAGCGTCGAAGGCTGCTTGAGAACCTTCTAGACTTTGCGACGCCCCATTGCCGACACCGGCAACCGGAGCATCCGCACCATCCGTACCACCAAACATGCGCAAAAAGTGCACTTCTAGCCCCTAAACGCAGCTCGAAGGCACACCCGTACAAAAAACCACCAGCACAAAATACAGCGTGCAAAACAGGTAGCAAACTAAACGAGGCGATAGAGCGCCACTGCCCACGTCTACACTGTACGGCGTCCTGCGCGCGACTGTATTTTTTATTTATTTATTTATTTTTACTTTTTAGTTCTTTTTAAATTTTTCAAATTTATTTTTTTTTCTATTAATTTTTTCAACGTTAAACAAAAGCATTAAAAAAAAATTTTTTTTTTTTATAATTTCATTTATTTATATGTGTATATAAATTTCCACGCATATACGTATATTTGTATACTTATATATACGTAAGCGTTTACATGAATTTGTTTTTCTGCAAAACATGCACACTTGTATACATTTTTTCAGTAACGCGTATATGTATAAGCCTTTACTGAGAATTGAATAGCTGTTACGAGTAGTCGCACCAGGAAGAGAGGCCGATTAGTCGTATAGCGCTGGCTATATAATATTGCTTATATATAATAAATAATTAATTATGAAAAAATTTAAAACCAATTACAGAATCATGTATTGTCATGCAAAATACATATATTCTGAAAATTTCATCCTTCTAAGTCAATGGGAAGTACATTAATTTTCAATCGCAAGATTTGAGGACATATTTAGAGGCAGTCAAGTTAAATAAAAGCGTTTAAATACATATTTGTATAATATTATAATTTTTAAAAGCAATTTAACAGAACATTTATTTCATTACTATTCCAAATGCAAAATTATTAAATGTATATATATATATATATATATATATATTTATTTATGTAAAAAAAAAGAAAAAAGATAAAATGTGTAAATATTATGATTACACGATTTATTCACTGATAATTATACACTAGGTATTACGGAAAAAACGAACGCGACTCCATTATTTAGTCTAACTATTCTTGCACGCGGCGGAAAGAGAGATACGTACAAAAAATATAATTATCAAACACACAAAGTAAAAGGTGGTTTAGCTTAAAAGGGAGCACCGAAACGAAAAGAAAAGGAAAAGAAAAACGCACTATCTCGATGCCGAGCACGTGATCTACCAATACACACGCGCGCGCAAAGCTGCGCAAAAAAATATATATGTATCGTTAAAGATAATAAAAAAAGTAATAATAGTGCAAAACATATACTAATTTGCTTTACATACTCGCTCTTTAATTATACGCCGTCACACAAAAAAAATGGTTTTTCTTTCTTAATCTATGCTACTCAGTACGGTACTTACGCAAGTCAACCAATTTGGTTGCTAGTGATAGAAGGAATGAACAATCATGGATGTTCTTCCTTCTCCGAGCTTGTTTTTCACGGCGCACAGTGGGCCGCATCGACTTTTCATTGGACAAAATTAAGTAGCGCCCAATAGGATAGGGTTGCGAAGGTCTACTAAGACTCATTTTGAAGGTCTTGTGACGTACTTTCATGGAAAAATATTTATAAAAAGCTTTCTGTGACGGAGATATCTTAAACAACCCGTGTCAAAACCAAGGTTTTTCCGAATTTTCCGCTTATTTCTCCTTAAACATTAGTATGAAGGGAATGAGGACATAAATACATCACAGATTATTAAAGTGAAGTTGAAAACCTATAATTTTCTTTTTTTAAATCATTTCTAGGTGCTATAGAACCCTAGTTACAACGACTTTAAGTCGATAGTCTACCTAAAAATAAGATTATTCAACATATTTTGCTCGTTTCTTTGGAAATTTTTTTTTAAATCGTATTCTAACGCTTAAGTATAATAGATTGAAAAAAAAATCTTATTTAACTAGTATCCTATTTACACCCTCAAAATTGAGCCCTAAAATAATTTTTTTTGCCCTCATGTTGGATTAAATTTTTTTTAATGGTACAAAACATTGTCTTTTGTAGGTTTTGAATTAAAGAATAAGAATCCATTCTTTAAATGTAGCTCAAAATATTTTAGAACCCTTAAAAGGTCTAGCCGATTGTAATGGGGTCTGCTGACTCCCCCCCCTCCCCCAACAGTATTGCCAAACAAACAGTACTCCAATAAAGTACATTAAAATATTTTTAGAACATATCAATGCTATACCTTTTTCATAATTTTAAATAATGAATATTGGTAAGTTATATTGACTAATAAAGATATACTGTATATTTAAAAAAATTATTACCATAACAATAATTATTAGAATAGATTTAAACGTATAATAAAAATGATTTAATAGACTTCTGGGTTGAAAAGCTAAATTAAGTTAAATTATTGTTATAAATACGTATATAAAGTTACATAAATACTAAAAATTTGAATGAGCTCATATTGCACTAATATTCAATTAGTATAATATAACGCAAATATGTGTATATGATTTTTAATTTTGTTACTTACATATAATAAATCTTTCAAATTATAATTTCAAAACTATTAAAGATCTTCGAATGTTTTGAATGTTTAACGCTCAAATTACACGTTTCAAAATATTTTTTTTCACACTAATTAGAAAATGTGTCAAATGTAAACACCCAATTGTTAAATGTTAGGTAAATATTATATTAATCATAATAAATTAAAATTGGTTATTCATTCATACAATAATTTAATTACAAGAACACATAAATTTGAGTATTCTAAGTTTTTTAATGAATTGTAGGTTTTTTAAATCTAAAAAATGTAATCTGTACGTATAAAAACATATTAAAATTCAATAAATAACGTATCAGCTATTATAATGTTCACTACAAATATAATCATTTTTCAACACTTACAAATTTTAAAGTCCGATTATGATAAAATATTTGTTGTACAGAAAAAAATCTTTTAAAGTTAATTTTAGCAAAAATCTGCCTTGAATATATTATATATATAGAATATGAGTCCTGGTTACTGTGCCTGAACATTATGCTGTGCTTTCCATTTAAAAACGTGTAAGGCACATGATAAGGTCCAGGCATAGTAACTGGGACTAATACTCTATATATGTATAAAAATATAACCTTGGCCTCATTTTTTGCATAGTGATAATCATTCAATAAATAAGCTGAATGTTGAGAAAAACTTTTATTTATGATCATTAAAGTAGTTATAACTTAGGTTCTATAGCAGCTAGGAATATGCTTAAATAAGTAAATTAAAAGTATTTTACTCTACTTAAATATTATATTGGATATAATCTCAGTTTTTTTTATATTCATTTTTTTATGAAAAAATTAATTTTTAATTGAAAAATAGAGTTTTTAATCCCAAGTAACTCAAGGATATAACATTTTTACTTGGAATTAGTACCTCTCCCAGAGTAAAAATATACATCGGCATAGGGTGTATTTTGTTTCTCGAGCTATCCCCCTTTTATTATCCAAATTTCTAGCAAATCGATGCGAACGGAAATGAGAGCAAAGAACACCCTGCCCTGAAATTGTAAAATCAAATATTGAAGATCTTAAAACAGTTCCAGGATCTTATAGAAAAGTCATTTCTGAAAAAATGGACTAGATTCTGAAATCCTGGGATGATAGAAATATTCAGACTTTATGATGTATTGAAACACTCTTCATTCTGAGACCCCGAAAGAAATTCCATCTTCTTTTTAGAACAAATACAAGTATGCACCTATCTCATCATGTGATGTTGAAAGATCTTTCTCTGCCTTTAAATTAATTTTAACAGAGGGAAGGCATAATTTCACACCAGATAATTTTGAGAAAACTCTTGTTACTTATTATTATTTAAATTATAACCAATAGTGTATGTTACTTTGCTTATAATTAATGTTAATAATTAATATTTATAATTAATGATCATAATTAATGTTTAAAATTAATGTTTATACTGAATCTTTATAATTAATATTTATAATTAATGTTCATAATTAAATGCTTACATATAAAAACTATGTAAATAAGGTAAAACTTGATTTTTTTTATTTTGCATATTGCAACACATAAAATATTTTATATGTAAAATATTTGCATATCAAACATATAAAATGCATATTTTTTCAGCATATATTTTGTATATGTTTCTACATAAATATCCGCAGTCTACTTACTATACATTTTTGACTGGATAACAATGGACCTATAGAAACATTAGAATATTATTTGATAAATAGAACATGTCAAATATATATGAATATGCACTCTTCTGTACATGTTTTTGCCATCCATAAGTGAAAATCGGCAAACACAAAAAGTTTTATAACTCCAAAATTAATGATCGTAAAGTCAAAATTCCAACGGGATTTTAATGTTTATATAAAAACCTTTAAATCTCGTTCTACTTTACTTCTACATCTATAAGCATATTCATTAAACTGTATAATAAAACTGTGAAAAAATTGAAAAAATTTTTATAATCCTTACATTGATATAATTTTAGTTACAATAGTTGTAGAATAACAAACTAAAGAAAGTTTAAAAGGGTATTGGTTTAAAATGACTGATTCAAAGTCTAATTTGGTCCACTTAAACCCCAGTTAGACCAATTTTCATGATCAAGTATGGTTTTTCAAAACACGTATATTCAGAAAATTAAACAAAATAGAAAGAAAGTGTAGATAAAAAGACGTATTTTGGTATAAAGAACACAAATATATAGTTTAAAAATAATTAAAAAGAAAAATTGTTTTCCCGACTTTTTATGACACAAAAAATTAAATAATTATAAGAGAAATAATGAAATTTTTTGTTTAGAAAAAAATTTTATTTCTTATAATTTTCAAACTGTATAATCTGCGTTCATTATACAAAAATACGTCTTGTTTCTATTTACACTTTCTTTCTGTTTTGTTTAGTTTTTTAAATATACACGTTTTAAAAAAAGTCAAACTTTTACACAAAAATTGGTCTAACTGCGCTGCAAATGGACCAAATTAAACTTTGCACCACACTTTTCAAAGGTGAACAAATACTTTTTCAAACTGCCTCCGGTTTGTTATATTACAACCATTCAGAATAAAATTATATCAATGTAGAGATTATAAAAATTTTAAAATTATTATACATTTTTATTATACAGTTTAATGAATATGCTTATGGGAACATTCACAAACTACGTAGCCTATTTGGGGTAACGGGGGGTCATGAAATGCTACATAAAGACTACGTGAGGGAGAGGGGTGATGCTAAAAGCACGTGGTTTTTATGATGCTCAATATATCAAAATTATAATCGATATTTGAATCATTACATTTGAAATTTCAAACTACACGCGAGAATGCTAAGGTTTGTTGTTTTTCTTTATTTCTATCTCTGTCGCACTCTCCAGAAGTCGTCACCGCTATTGTGATAGCAGACTACAAAGCAATACTTTTCGCGTCCTTGCTTGGTGCATGCTGCAGTGTTTCGAGTTTGCATACAACAAAAATACATAAAAAAATTAATGTTAGAAGGTTTTTTTTCGAATTTCGACCGTGAAAGTTGTGGTTTAGGATAACGACGTTTCGTGAACAGTACAGTTCACTTTATCAGGGTGAGCCTAAATCTGAAATTTCAGACTGTCTGATCACTATGTATAGGGGCATAATTTTCCGGCAGGGTTTTCCGGTTGAATGGTTATAGGTTTTCCAGTTGAATGGTTATGGGTGATGTGTCTTTGGGAACAGAGGTTGTCATATTGGGTTCAGGAAGTAGTTGTTACCTCTGTTTAGATTATTTGGATGTTTTAGTATTTCTTTGGCTTCTCGGTGTTTTCTTGGAAAGTAAGAGTTGGTTTTGGCGAGGATAGTTGTGTGGTCGAAGTCTATTTGGTGGCCGGTTTCGATGTAATGTTTTGCTAATGCTGATTGTGTGAAATATTTCAATTTTACCTTGCTGCTGTGTTCTTTGGGCCTTTGGTGGATTGCTCTTTCAGTTTCTTCTATGTAGACTTTTCCACAGAAGGAAGGTATTTCGTAAGCACCGGAAGTGTGCAACAGAGGTTTTTTATCTTTGGGGTTGTAAAGAATTTGTCCTATTTTTGCTAGAGGTTTATGTATGGTACGGATGCTGTGTTTATCTAGTCGTTATCTGACGTCTTGTATATATCGTAGTTTGGCTGTGTTAAAATAAGTTTTTTCTTTTTGTTGAATGTTGGTATTGGAAATTTTAGAGCGTTGATTTTTAATTTTTTGTTTAGTTTGTCTTACTAGGAGAGGATCCCTTGTTTGGATTACGAATCTTGCTGTAACTTGCGAATATGTTTTTATACATATTTTGTTCAATTTCTTTGAAAAATCATTGTTTATAATATTTAATATTACTTCTCAATAGGAGCTTCCAAGTTCATTCTGCAAAATTCTAATAAAAGTTGAGATTAAATCCTTTTGATTAAAAAAAAAAGTTTTCAAAAATCTCAACCTGTTTAAAAGTTATAGCAAAATGAAAAACATGAAAAAAATCAGCACAATAATTTTATGAAAATTTAAGTTTAATTTCATGCTAGTTTTTATAACAATTTTTATTTTTCCATAACTTTTGAATGGATTGAGCTTTTTTAACACGTTTTTTTTTAATCAAAAGGATTTAATCTTAACTTTTACTAGGATTCTGCAGAATCAACTTAGAAGCTCCCATTAGGGAATAATATTCAATATTATAAAGAATGATTTTTGGGATGATCGAGCGTTAGACTGAATGCTTCTGGCTTTTTTCATGATTTTATGTATAAAAACATACCCGCAAGTTACAGCAAGATCCGTGACCCAACAAGGGGTCCTCTTCTAGTTAGTGTATAACCGTTTTGAATTAGATTTTAAGTTACTTTGTCAAGTTTCTGTTCAATGTGAGCTTGATCAGGAATGTGTAGTGCTCTATATATGAGAGAGTTAACGACTGGAAATTTATGGGAAGGGTGATGCTGAGAGGCGTGTAAATATCTATTAGTATGAGTAGATTTTCTGTATACATCGTGGCCTAAAATGTGGTCGGGTTTCTTGTAAACTAGAACATTAAGGAAAGGGAGTTTACTATTTTATTCTATTTCTATAGTAAATTTAATATTAGGATGTTGTTGATTTGTGTGTTCTAGAAATTTATAAAGTTCATCTTGACCGTGTGGCCAGTTGACAAAGGTATCATCGACGTATCTTAGCCGAAGTAAATTAGTTTTTTTTAGGAGTTGCATTTAGGGCTTGAGTTTCAAAATGTTCCATAAATAAATTAGCAATGATTGATGATATTGGAGAACCCATAGCTGTTCTTGTTGTCTGTTCGTAAAACTGTTGATTGAATGAGAAATATGTGCTAGTAAGGCAGTGTTCTATTAGAAGTAAGAGGTGCGGACGTAGATTAGGATGATTTTTATGATGTTTATATTATCTGGAGCTAGTACTTTTGTGAAAAGTGATACCACATCAAAACTGGCTAGGATGTCACCAGGTTATAGTTGAATATTTTGTAGTTTATTGACGACGTCGAGTTTTTGACGTAGGAAGATGAACGTCCTGTGAAAGGTGTGAGTTTTTCTATAAGGTATCGTGCTAGATTGTATGTAGGTGAGTTGATGGCGCTCACTATTGGTCTATGTGCTACATGAAGCACAGACAGAAAGACAGAGCGTTCTCACAGCTTGGCAAGTTAAGTATTCTCTCTTCGCTTCTCAAGTAGACTGTAACGACGACTAGGTGGTAATAAAAGACTTTGTAAATCTATCTCAGTCTTCAACCTTATTCCACCTTCTTAACCTATCTCCAAGCTTCTCCATGGCCCAGGAGTCTACAGTAGTGACCCCGACAACTGTTCGGGATGTAGAAGACAGCGCAGCGCAACTAGCACCGAAAGTCTGGTGCAGGAAGCTGAAGAAGGCCAGCACGGCGTCGCGAGCAAAGGCGGCCATTTCGTCAACGCTAGGATCTCATCAAAAGGTTAGATTTGGGATTCTGGTAAGTAACAAATTTGTAAAAATCTGTTACTTACCAGCCGAAAATAATGTAGTAGCAGACGCGCTATCAAGAGTTGATGATTTTAGATTTCCAACAATATTTTCGCTAGATGAAATAGCTAAATATCAGAAAGACAATCAACAGCTGCAGGAGATCATTAATAACCCGCAGCATTAATTAAGGCTGGTAAAATTGCAGTATGGTGTAGGAAAAACGCCATTTTATTGTGAAATCGCACAAGACGTACTCAGGCCATATATACCAGAGGCGCTGAGAAACGTCATCTTTGAACTCTTCCACAACAAAGCGCATACATCTGCTAGGTCAACTAGTAAGATGATTAGAAAGTAGTGTGTGGCCGAAAATGAACAGGCGATAACATCTTGGTTTAGGGCATGCATGGAGTGCTAAATATTCAAGGTTAATAGGAAAAACAAGTTTTTACCTATGAAATTAAATGAGCCTGATGCGAGGTTCGCCCACGTTCATGTCGACTTGGTAGGTCCGCTGTCACCTAGTGATGATTACAAGTACCTTGTGATTATGATAGATAGGTATACTAGGTGGCCGGAGGCGGTACCCGTTTACGACGCATCGGCTTCCACTGTCGCACGCGCTTTTTATGATACGTGGGTTTCACGCTTCGGTGCACCTGTCATCATAACAATGGACCAAGACAGGCAATTTGAGTCCAGCATGTTTCTCGAACTATTACAACTTAGAGGTTGTAAAAGGGTGCGTACAACAGCGTACATCATCCTGCTGCAAACGGTATGGTGGAGCGGTGGCATCGTGACCTTAAGGTGGCACTTATCATATGGAAGAACGTGAATGGACCAGAGTCCTTTCCACAGTTTTATTAGGGTTGAGAACGCGCCTAAGGAAAGACACGGAGGCCAGTCCAGCTGAGTTCTAGTATGGAACGACACTAGCCATACCAGGAGATATGTGTGAGTTCAAAGACACAGATGTGCAGTATCACACGATGTACCCATCAGAATTTAAGGAATATATGAGAGAGGTTAGGCGCTGATGCCGGTAAGGCATAACCATGCACTGAAAGCATTTGTCTATAAAGACTTGCAAAACTGCACTCATGTGTAAGAGAGAATAAAGTGAAACCACCTCTCGTTCAACCGTATACAGGGCCATATAAGGTAATATCAAGACACGATAATGGCCGAAATTATGTAACAAGAAAAGAAGATAGAGACGTTATGGTGAACATCGAAAGACTCAAACCAGCATATTTTTTAGCAAGCGATGTAGAAAATAGTGCAACAGAGGAGAATCAAGCACAAAATGGCAATATTAAACCAAGTAGTAGTAGTAGAGCAAATAACGAAAACAACAACCGACAGATCGACGATACTTACACAGTAAGTGAAGGAAATACAGTAACAGTTGAAGCACAAATTCATGATTAGACTCCACCCGCAAATGCAAAAAATTATTACGCACTAGAGGAAGAGAATCATGTACAAGAGTCAGTTAACGAGGAAGTGCATACGAACGACGAATTAGGTAATAACGAGTATGACGTACCCCGCGAAAGGCATGATCACGATACGGGTGGCGTTAGCAATTCGTCAAACGTGACGAATAGTACACTGTAAATCGCTTTCATATAAAAGATCATTGATTCTTAATCATGCTATCATTGTATGATTAATTACATTGATCACAACTAAATTTGCTGATTCAATGATGCAACTTATGATAATTTTAATTTATCACTCCAAAAAGAGGTGATATCGACGTAAAATCATCCTCTCAATCATTGAACACAAGCACCCAAATAACATACGATGCTGTTCGACATTTATGATTACGATTACAAAAGTAAATAAGGTGAATCATTTTACATGTTACTGAATTTTTATTTTTACAATAAGAAAAACCCTGGAAGTGACTTACAGTGTAGAGAAACGGTGTTAAAAAACGATAGAATAGGCTTAAAATTAGCACAAAATAATGATGAAAGCATAGAAAAAAATAAAAAGAGAGAGAAATTCGTTCCAAATATTTTAAGGCGAATGTAAATAGCATCTTAATGCAAAGAAATGACGAAAAGCGTAACGTAATCATAAAAAAAAGTTGGATTTTGTACACCATTTTCTCACTATGAAATAAAATGTAATTAGTTGTAAGTTTAATTTATTCAATTCATTCTTTTTAATAAAAAGGAATGAAATTGACATTGATTAATAAGCTCTTTTGTTTCAACTTTTTTAAATAATATAAAATTCATAAAAATACCATTAAACTATTTTTTTATTTTATAATTTTATCAAATTTCTTGAAATTTTTTGAATATTATAACTGTTAATTTTGTTTTTAATCATTGTTCAAATTGATAAATACTATTTAATCTTTATTATTACTTTTAAAAAAGTATATTTTAGGCGAGTTCAGGTATTGAATAGTATAGTATTCTTTAGAACATTTTTTCTAAATATTTTATTTCACCCAATACATAATATTTTTTTTATTTTAGCTTTCGAAAGTACTGAAATATCATCATCAAGTTTATACTTTTTATTTGATTTATCTTTAGTTTTTGCTTAAGAAAGTTTTGAAATCAATCAAGCAATCGTCGAGTACTTCCGTATTAATTCATTCTTTTTAATATGAAGTTCATAATATGAATAATATGAAATTCATAAAATATTTACAGTTTTGGCTAAAGAAAGTTTCGAAATCAATCAAGCAATCGTCGAGTACTTCTGTATTCAATTCATTTTTTTAAAGCTTTTTTAGAGCTTTAAAACATATTAAATTTTACTAAATATCTACAAAATAACTTGCCAGGCCCGTAGATTAATATTTTGTTGGTGAAATGCTCAATGTTAATGTGTACTGGTTTATAATTTAATTGTTAGCTAATTCACGTGTGTTAAATAACAGTTTAAAATATGAATTTAATAAATACATATACATTCAAAGATAAAGAACAAAAATACATCCTATTACAATAAATAAAAATCTATTTTGTGCTCAAAAATTATTTTTTTATATGTGATGTTATGTAACGCAGAAAATTCAATATTCTTAGTTTTCTTTCGCTTTTTTTACTATAAAAACTTTAAAATTATCAATTACACCATGAACTATTAATCTACGGGCCTGGCAAGTTATTTTGTAGATATTTAGTAAAATTTAATATGTTTTAAAGCTCTAAAAAAAGCTTTAAAAAAATGAATTGAATACAGAAGTACTCGACGATTGCTTGATTGATTTCGAAACTTTCTTTAGCCAAAACTGTAAATATTTTATGAATTTCATATTATTCATATTATGAACTTCATATTAAAAAGAATGAATTAATACGGAAGTACTCGACGATTGCTTGATTGATTTCAAAACTTTCTTAAGCAAAAACTAAAGATGAATCAAATAAAAAGTATAAACTTGATGATGATATTTCAGTACTTTCGAAAGCTAAAATAAAAAAAATATTATGTATTGGGTAAAATAAAATATTTAGAAAAAATGTTCTAAAGAATACTATACTATTCAATACCTGAACTCGCCTAAAATATACTTTTTTAAAAGTAATAATAAAGATTAAATAGTATTTATCAATTTGAACAATGATTAAAAACAAAATTAACAGTTATAATATTCAAAAAATTTCAAGAAATTTGATAAAATTATAAAATAAAAAAATAGTTTAATGGTATTTTTATGAATTTTATATTATTTAAAAAAGTTGAAACAAAAGAGCTTATTAATCAATGTCAATTTCATTCCTTTTTATTAAAAAGAATGAATTGAATAAAGTAATACTCGACGATTACTTGATTGATTTCTAAACTTTCTTCAGCCAAAATTGTATATTTATTTAATAGTTTGAAAGATTACGAACTTCATATCAAAAAGAATGAATTAAATACGGAAGTACTCGATATAGTTTACTGGATATAGTTTGTATCTGAAAATGATTATATATAACTTTTGTATAACTCTATAAAACTAGATACGAAATATAACAAAAAATCTTTTTAAAATTTATAAAGAAATTGTAGACAATTAAATATTCAAAACAAAAAAAATTAGAAAGTGAACAAAATTTGATAAAATGTTTAATTAAATTAAACATTTATGTTCAATTAATTTTTTTATGTTTAATTAATCGTAACACGATTTTTCAGTAGACGCTTGAATACATTAATTACAAATTAACGTACATTTTTATCACTTCCTGAAGATGATGTCCAGGTGACCTGGACAACCTCTAGGTCGACGAAACATCATTCAGAAAGTGCATCTAGTATTATAATTGAAATTAAAAAATTTTTTGTCACTTCCTGGAGATGATGTCCAGGTGGCCAGGATGACCTCCAGGATCACGAAACATCATTCACAAGGAAACACATATAGTATTATCATTGAAAATATATAAATTTTTGTCACTTCCTATAGATGATGTCCAGGTGACCTAGATGACCTCCAGGTCGACAAAACATCATTCTCGAGAAAGTGAATCTAGTATTATAATTAAAAATTTTTTGTCACTTCTTGGAGATGATGTCCAGGTGACCTGGACGACCTCCAGGTCGACGAAACATCATTCTCGAGAAAGTGAATTTAGTATTATAATTTAAAATTTTTTGTCACTTCCTGGAGATGATGTCCAGGTGGCCAGGATGGCCTCCAGGTCGACGAAACATCATTCTTGAGAAAGTGAATCTAGTATTATAATTAAAAATTTTTTGTCACTTCTTGGAGATGATGTCCAGGTGACCTGGACGACCTCCAGGTCGACGAAACATCATTCTCGAGAAAGTGAATCTAGTATTATAATTTAAAATTTTTTGTCACTTCTTGGAGATGATGTCCAGGTGGCCAGGATGGCCTCCAGGATCACGAAACATCATTCACAAGGAAACACATCTAGTATTTTCATGGGAAATATATAAATTTTTTGTCACTTCTTGGAGATGATGTCCAGGTGACCTGGACGACCTCCAAGTCGACGAAACATCATTCTCGAGAAAGTGAATCTAGTATTATAATTTAAAATTTTTTGTCACTTCTTAGAGATGATGTCCAGGTGGCCAGGATGGCCGCCAGGATCTGAAACATCATCCACGAGGAAACACATTTAGTATTATAATTGGAAATATATACATTTTTGTCATTTCCTGTAGATGATGTTTAGGTGAGTTGGAGGACCTCCGGGTCGACGAAACATCATTCACAAGAAAGGGTTTAGTTGATAATAAAAAAATCATACTATGTTAGAATTATAGAATACGTTTATACGAAAATATTATTTTAATTATAAGTATAAATAAATAATTTCCGTATTCGTACCCTGACTCGCCGTCGATATATATACTATAGCATGATATACTAACTTGAATACAAACCGCATGCACCATACTAACTACTATACTATAGCCGAAAAACATAAAAAATATGCTCATAGCTCTCCTACAATATTAAAGTGTGACGTCACAGGCTGGAAACAAAAATTGAAGGGCTGATGACGAAGAAGAATTTTCATAACGCGAAATCGACACTTTAAAATTTTAGATTACGTTTTCTCGAGATTGAGTAAACCGATCGTCATAAAACTTTTTTTAAATTAAAGATAAAATAAAAATCTTTCATTATCAATTTGTATTTATAAAATATATGAATGCATTTTCAAAAGATTCTATTTTAAAATTTTCGACACTCTAATTCAAAGTATAAGAGGAGCGCCTCGACGTTTTCGTATTCGTACCTTAACTCGCCGTCGAGGCGCTGCCGCGCCTCTTGATGTAGCGAATTTGTATCAACCTGCAGGCGGCTGGGGTGATGCCGATTGGCATCAATTTAAGGTCAGCCCAAATTGCTAGTCCATTTGGAACTTTTTGTATGGAAAAATTTTTCAAAGTATCACTTTTGGACATTCTGAAATGCCGGCCACCTGAAGGTTAATAATGTATTTTTATTTGTTAATGTATAGGTGAAGCTGATTGGACTTTCCTCTGATACTTGTATCGCTAAAGAGTTCCATTAGCCTAACCAAGATGTTTTTCCTTGAAGAATTGGCCAGAGGCCTATTATGTAAAATCAACGAGACTCACGATCTCACCAAGAAGGCTGACTACAGATTGGCGGAGGTTTATCTTTATGAATTTATTGATATATACACCCAACAATGTATAGGCAGGGTAAATGCCAGCAACAGAGCCAGCGCGAAGAACGCTATGCGCAGAGAGACTTTTGCATAATAAAAGTTGATTCGTTTTAAAAACGCACCACAAGGTGGCTCGCATGGATGATTTTTTTAGAAACACGCACAACAAATATCGAGGCGAAGCTTATCTATGTTTTTTGATCCGTTGTGCCTCACATTTTGTAAAGAGTATGCATCACATTTTCTGATGCAAAGTAAAGAGTTTGTCGTGTGCGCACGATAGTTTGCAGCACACGCACGCCACCACGGTGCGCATACGCATTATTTTTTAGAACGTAGCGCGCACCACATTTATTGAGTCAAAAGTCTCTCCGCGTTAGAAATACTCAAAAGCATGATTTCAAGAAACCATCTCTTTTTTTCGGCGACAACCCTGTATTAGATCTCTTTATGTACAATATACCGATGAACCCCGGCAAGAAGAAATTGGAAGGAATCCTAAAGTCTTTTGATCAGGAGGACTTTCACATAGTGAAGATCCATTTAACAGGTAGAAAGACGTGCGCGAACATCAGATGCGACACTCTTGCTGTAGCATCTACAGCCAGTAGAAGTAATGAATTTTATGTGTACCTTAGACGATTTGCGAGAACCATGCTATAAGCTGGGCGCAACAGACTTGGTGCTATATCATCAACGGTATGAAGGATTAGGTGGGCTGGAACGTTTGTTCAAAGACGCAAGACAATTTGAATTTGTCAACATACGGTCCATACCGGCGGATGCAGATGAGAAGTGGGGGCTTCTACCATCAGGAAGTTATTAAGGTATCAGAAGGAAGGGAAGAAGGATAAGTTGCTTATCAGTCATATGGATTTATCAGATGGTATGATGACAAAGGAGGTGATAGCGAAGATAGCTGACACCTGCAATATCAAGAGCCTCAAGGTATCCAATATGGCTACGGTCTTTGGCGTAGAAATGTGTATGGAAAGGCTGGAAGAAGCTATCTTTGTAAATAGTATCCACTTTAGGTTAAGATTTTTAGATAGTAAGTTATTTTATAGTTTAAGGATTATCAACCTGGACAATTGTAAGGAGTTATGCATGGAACACTTGTATAATTTCCTCAAAGGTAACGAGGTGCTTGAGGAGTTAAGCCTAAGTGATGTGAACAGTATTGACCGAGGCATGCAGTGCTGGAGAATTTTGGAGGCTGTATACAACCAGAATAGCAAGATAAAATGAATGAAGTGAACTGTAATGTTGATGAAACGTCGTTATCCTAAACCGCAACTTACACGGTCGAAATCCGAAAAGAAACCTTTTAACAATGTCTAACATAAACCGTGAAAGCTTAAAATCCAAAAAAATTAGTATTGAAAAGCAACATGTGAACAAGGTTCTTACTAACAAGGAGAGTGTTTGCCCTCCGGTAAACGGATTCGGCTAAAACTGTCGGATATGATTTTTTGATAAAAAAAATGAACCTGTATATTTTCTTTTTGTCCAATAGGCCTCCTAGACAAGGATATAGACATTTTTCGAAAATATGGTGAATAAGAGCCTTTATTAGAGTTTGAATAACCAAAAAACTAAGACTCTTATAAAAAAATGCATAGAAAATAAAATAAAACATGAAATAAAATGCTTCAATTTAAGCTTTATTGCATTAGAAAAGCTTTTGTTGCTCAAAATTTATTCTTAATTAAATATTACTACATATTTACTTAATATTTTTAGCATATAAAATATGATCATTTTCATAAATTCTTAATTGCTTTTAATGATATTATTTTGATATAATATTTGCTTTTATGTTGTGTTTCAATGAAATCTTCCAATTTTTAATTGTAACTTTTGTGATTTTCTTTGATTTGCTTTCCTTTTGAAAATGCTTTTTATATTTTGAACTTATGTTGTTGTTTTAGGAGTAGATTTGTTCTGTTTGTTTCCTTATATTTGAATTTTTAAATTTTATTATTAAAACTTCTGTTAATTTTATTGATGTTCTGTTATTATTCAATTACTTTTCAAATGTTAAAAATGTTTCGTTTTTTTCGATTTTATTTCTAGAATTATCAACGTTTACTTAATTCCATGTTCATCATTCTATATCTATCTCAATTATTATTTAACTAATTTTATGTACATTAATTCATTCTTTTCGTTACTAACATACTCCTTTCTTAAGTCGGAACCTACAATTTACATTGTTAATAAGAATTCTCACTTTAACATAAGATTATTGACTCAAGTAGAATGTAGTATAACAAATTTTAAATTTGTCATAATAATATGATTTTTATCCAAACCAATTTTATGCATATTTTAAAATTTATTAATCCTTCTCTATAGCAATACAAAAATTAAATTTAGTACGAAACTGCAACATAAAAATTAATAAATCGAGGCAATCTCTTTTTATCTAAAAATTGGCTAATTTATTTATAATAATAAAACAAATAAAAATCTAACCGAGCGACGTTAGGAGCGAACTATTTTTTGTTAGTTAATTATGATATTAAACAATGTATGTTTTAATGATAGCAACAAAAAAATATCTGATGTAAGTATTATTTTGATTAAAAAAACTTATTCTAAAACGAATTGGTCCACTTACCGGCACATGTCCAACTACCGGCTTTTTCATCCTCTATCTACTATCTGTTTTTGTAAATAGTAATACAGCACAGATGAGTTAGAGCATATTAGGAAGAATCAGGATGATTGCTCCCGCTAGGTGGCGTTTGAGTGATAACCCAAAACAATAGATTCGATATATCTGTATATTTCTTTTTATAGAGTTAGATTGTATATATTTAAATATACTAGGGTTGCAGTGGGTGTGCATAGACGTAAAAGAATAGACCGAGCGTGCTGTGCAATTGTTGTAGTTCTTAGTTTGAGAAAGAAAAATCATACATAAAATGAGTTTCGATCCTTTTTTTACATAGGAGTTGTGAAGAAGTTAGAAAAAGAAGAAAACCCATCATATTATATTTTTTCTCGTTCATACAAGGGTCTAACTCGTCCGCTAAGGACACTCCATCTATTTTCTTATGTCTATATGAGCAGTACGTTATACATATATTGCGAGGTTGGATTCCACGCGTGGACTGAGCGGTCGCTCTGTTAGCTCTGTGTCTGTCCCGTCTTTTCTCTCTTTCGTTTTTCTCTGCTCGGTCAGGAGTTGACGGATAAAATCCTCCATGCCTCTTGAAAATTTGTGCGGGGTTCTCATAACAAATGTTGAATTTTCGTTCTGTTATTTTCTTTTTATTCTTTTGCATCTCTTTAGCTACTTGTGTATGTGCGGTGTTAAGGAGATTTTTATCTTTTTGCTCTTAGAACTGCCATGGATAAGTTTCTATGGTGCTTTACTCATTTTTCTTCAATATTACTATACAGTTTTTACATAGTTTGTATGTTATGATTGTACTCAATTTTGTCTTTGAGCAACAATTGACGATGATCTAGTTATCTGACCTGAAAAGTGTGATAATTTATGCATGTGAGGAAAGCTATGACATATAGAGTTTCTGATATGCATCATAAAGTGTTTTTTAGTAAAAATTTCATAAATTAGAAGTATCACGAGTGTTGAGAAGAAATCCTTATTTTGAAAAATTTGACCTGACGGAATCTCAACGGTTCATAATCTGAATTCTCTACATGTTTATTATTATACTTAACCGGACTGACCTTGATCGGTTAGTTTTGCTTTATAAAGGTTTTTAATTGATGTGATCGGTGTGATGCGGCAATTGTTTACATACAGTTCGCGTTATAATGTAAATAGTGCATAAACTATTATATCTCACATAGTATTTATGATGATAAAAACATTTCCTGTGAATTTTGAAGTATGTTGTGTGCGATATTTGATCTAAATTAGTTTTTCTGTTTTTAAACTGTGACAAGTTACAATTTAAGGACGTTCGGAAAACGCGTAAAAAGTTGCTGTAAAAAATTTCATTTAAATTTTTTGTGTTTATAAACTTTGAATCTGTAACTCCCGTCTGTGAAGATCTTTTACGTTAGATTTTCTTCATAAATAATTTCAGTGGTAACCTATTATTTTTATACGCTTTTATTTAACTTGACTGCCTCTGAATATGTCGCCAAATCTTACGATTGAAAATTAACGTACTTCCCATTGACCTAGAAGGCTGAAATTTTCAGAATATATGTATTTTGCATGACAGTACATGATTCTGTAATAAAAAAAAAATTTTTTTCATAATTAAAAATTTATTATACTAGCAATTTTAAGCACGCTGCGCGTGCCTGGTTTTATTTGTTTATTAGTTAACATTTTTTTTTTTATAATTTTATTTGGCCTTTTGACTTTTAACCTTATTCGGTTTTCTTGTCTTTGGCCATGACCAGGTAATTCATTTTTATATTTTTATTTTTTTGCCCAATGGGACTTTTTAATAATTCGGTTTTTGCCCAGAGGGACTTTTTAATTGGTTTTTCGTGGTCTCCGGGTTCAAATCCCCGTGAAAAACTCAGAAAAAATTTTTCCGAAATTTTCCCGGGGAATCGATCCCCGGTCCACTAGAGCGCGAGCCAAGAGCCTTAGCCCCTGCGCTACCGCCGCTCCTTATTAGTTAACATAATTCATTGAAATTTCAAAATTTTATTCTAAATTTCAAATTTTCGTCACTTGTTTTATTTTAACCAATCAAAACTGTCTTATCGTTATGACAGAATTTATCCATCACTTTTTTAAAAGAGGATATAAGCAATATATAGCCAGCGCTACACGACTAATCGGTGTCTCTTCTTTGCGCGGCTATTCGTAACAGGTCAATTCTCAGTCAAGGCTTATACATATAGGCGTTACTAAGAAAATGTATACAAGAGTGAAGGTTTTGCAAAAAACACACTCATCTATACGCTTACGTATATATAGGTATACAAATATGTACGTATAAAGCGTGCACATTTGTATACTCATATAAATAAATAAAATGAATAAAAAAAATATTAAAAAAATTAATAGAGGAAAATAAATTTTTTAAATTTAAAAAGAATTAAAAATTAAAAATAAATAAATAATTAAAAAATAATTAAAAAAAAATAAAATTAATAAAAAAAAGATAAAAAAAAAATGCTTTTATTCAACGTAAAAAAATTAATAGAAAAAAATAAATTTTTTAAATTTAAAAAAAACTAAAAAGTAAAAATAAATAAATAAATAAAAATAATTTTTAAAAAACGCTTTTATTAAAAAACAAAAAATAAAAAAATAAAAAATAATTTAAATGTATAATTACATTATAAATTATGTTCCTGCCTAATATTTTATTGAAATTTTATATAAAAACGTGGAGAATATAATTCTAAATGTTCTTTCAATATTAAATCAAGTAAAAATTACAAATTCTCTTATAAACTGATTTCAGATAATATTATTTATTTAGTGCATTGAGAAATTACAACATATATCAATAATTTTCTCATAATAATTTAATTTGAAAAGTGAAATAAGTTTCAAGTTCACGGTCAATAAAAGAAATAAAAAGAAAAGCTGACTAAACAGTAAACATTCAATATCATTTAAAATATTGAGTTTTAATAATTTTCAATAATACTAAAAACATATTAATTTTCTTTTTATGAAAAAAATATAAAATTATATAATAATATATAATAAAGAAAAATTTAAAGATATCAAAATAAAGTAAACAGACTGCATTTAAAAAATAGACAGTTGTAATCAAAACATTGCAAGTTTATTAAACTCGCAAAATACAAGCTCAGCAAAAATTCTCGCGGTACGCTCTTGTATAATTCCAACAACAGTAGGTCAATATAAAATTTCAAAACATAGATCAGCAATATTCTTAATTTTCGTGCAAGAATAGTAGGACAGTGTCAAAGAATTTTAATAAATAACACTAGCAGTATTTTCTGTTTACAAACACAATTGTAAACGATGTAAAAAAAAAAGGAAAAAAACATAATATTAACAAGACCATTTAAACATTATGGATGCAACATGAATTACATATATCTTGGTAAATATGAATAGTATATATTCTGTTACAGAATAAAATAAATATCTATCAATCTAAAAATATCCATAATAATAAATCATCTCTTACATTAATTTAATAAAATGCTAACATTAATTAAACATATTAAATTTTCCTGATGAAAAATTAAAAGATAAAAATCATAATGGAGGAGAATGATGATGATAATTTTTTATTTTTTGAAGTTTCATCAATATTTGATAATAAAAACATGCCACCCGAAGAATATGTTAATGAAATAAAATTAGCAAGAAGTTTAGCAAATTATCACAGGAAACTGTTTTTAATTGCAAAGTTGAAACTTTGAAATAGCATCTTTTCTATTATACATCGAGCAAAAATCAACAACATAGATGATTTTATATTAGCATTAAATGTTCTGTTTCCAAATAATGAACTTATTTACTATGAACAAAAAAATTACTGTATATATTGTGAAACTTCAGATCACTCAAGTAAAAATTGCAAGAAAATAGGTGATTTAAGACTTTTTGATCCATCGTATGATAAAAATAAAGAATACTGTAATAATACATCTGTTAATGAACCAGAAACTTCAACACATAATACTGCAGAATTTGAAACACATAATATGAAGAATCTAATTATAGACGATAAAACATCTATACACTAAAACTAAATCTACACATTAAAACATCTACGTTTTGATATAACAAATATCAAAATTAACGAGAAAGAAAATCATGAAAAAACAAACATAGAACATAAAAAATGTTCAAGCTAATACTATTTTATTAGCCAAGAAAACTACTAGAAAAGTTAAATACAATCAACCTCACATAAATTATATAAAAACGAAAGAATTTGAATGTATTCCAATTGAATCTGAACAAACTGAAAAATTGTTAAGTAATTAAGTTCCAGTTTTAGAAAATTTCGAAACAGTGCATTTATATGTTCCAACCATAAGAAATGACACAAAAACAATAAATTGTGTAGAAAAAGAAAAATCATATAGAAATGATCTCAAACAAAATAAAGAATGCGAAAATAATTTAAAAAATGCAAAAGAAGAATCAATAATTTTCGACAATATTGGCCCATTAATGAATGACTTTATAGAATACGAAAACATAATTAAAAATTCCTCACGAGAACTGAAAAATTCTGAAATAATCCAAGAGACTAATTTTACACAAGAAGCACTTATTATTTACAGAGATAATTCTGTATTACTATTCAATGATGGACCAGACCTTGATGAATTGATTCAACTATGTTTAATTAAAACAAATCTTTCCAGCAAAAATAATATATCCAAACTCATTAAAAATGACACAGCTAATAACGGAGATGATTCTCTACAAGAAAATAATAAATTTTTGAAAATACAAAAATGCTTTACAACAAATAGCTCTAATAATTCGAATAGAAATCAAAATGAAACGGTGTTTGATAAATATATCAAATACACTAATATTATCAAAATAAAACCAAAACAATTATATAAAAGGACGTGTCTAAAAAACAAATTTATTCTTAAAAATAAGAATATCATATTAACTCATAATCAGCAAGGTTCAAATAATTTGTCTCTGAATTTAAGGTATACAAGCATATATTATCTAATATATATTCGTAAAACTGATTTCATTTTTCAGCATGAAAAATATATTTACAAAAGAAAAGAAAGGGAAAGTTACATACTTTCATCCAAATGCAACCTGAACCAATATTCAAATGAATATTTCAACTTCTAAATTTATTTAGAATTCGTATTGCAAAAATAAGAGAAAAATTATTATAAAAAAGTATTTATTAAGACTTAGAAAAAATTTTATTTTACAATGACAATTTATGTAAAGCAAAAAAAAATGAGGAACTTTATTATAAGTTATGCATGGAATGAAAGGACTTTGTTCAATCTTCATTCTAAACTCTAAAATTATTTAGAGTTCATATTTGTCATAATAAAGACAAGAAATTACAAACGATCAGTTTACGTTTGAGTTAGATTCATGTTAAACTTACCATACAAATTACAGACAAAAGCAGAAAACTTTGAAAATTTTTTTAACTATTATTATATATAAATAAACTGAAATAATAAAATTTACTTTTTCAACTTATGTTAGATCTCACGTCTATTACGCTGGCACAGCAACATTGAAACGCGACGATCTGATCTATACCATCTTTTTTTGCTAATTTGTTGCTAATTTGTTACGCCAGAAACGATTTTGTTGCTCCAGCCGTTTCCGAGAAACCATAGCTGTGCTAGCGTAAGTCTTACGCTAGCACGACCACTGCTGTAACTTTTTTTCTAATTAAGATATTTTAACGATTCAAACGGGATAATTTGTTGCTAATTTGTTGCTGAAAGATGACATGTCGCAGGATTTCAAAATATTAATATTTGCCTACATAACTAACACCATACCTTCGAAAAATTTGAAAATTCACTAAATTGAAAGGTGGAATAAAAATTAATGGAGGATATTTTGTTGCTATTTTGTTGCTGACATTTCCGCCCGGAAACGATTTTTTTGCTCCAGCCGTTTCCGAGAAACCATGGCTGTGCTAGCGTAAGTCTTACGCTAGCACGACCACTGCTGTAACTTTTTTTCTAATTAAGATATTTAAACGATTCGAACGAGATAATTTGTTCCTAATTTGTTGCTGAAAGATACCATATCGCTGGATTTCAAAATATTAATATTTGCCTAGATAACACCATACCTTGAAAAAATTTGAAAATTCACTTAATTAAAAGGTGGAATAAATATTAATGGATGATATTTTGTTGCTATTTTGTTGCCGACATTTCTGCCCGGAAACGATTTTTTTACTCCAGCCGTTTCCGAGAAACCATGGCTGTGCTAGCGTAAGTCTTACGCTAGCACGACCACTGCTGTAACTTTTTTTCTAATTAAGATATTTTAACGATTCGAACGAGATAATTTGTTGCTAATTTGTTGCTGAAAGATGCCATATTGCTGGATTTCAAAATATTAATATTTGCCTAGATAACACCATACCTTGAAAAAATTTGAAAATTCACTTAATTAAAAGGTGGAATAAATATTAATGGACGATATTTTGTTGCTATTTTGTCGCTGACATTTCCGCCCGGAAACGATTTTTTTGCTCCAGTTGTTTCCGAGAAACCGTGGCTGTGCTAGCGTAAGTCTTACGCTAGCACGACCACTGCTGTAACTTTTTTTCTAATTAAGATATTTTGTTTCTAATTTGTTGATAAACGATGATATATTGCTAAATCTAATAATACTAACTTTTGAATAAATTACTGATACCGAGACTAGAGAAAGTTTTAAATGGTAAGAGGCGGTCGGGACTATATGCCGCATGCGAGCGCTGCGGTCATGTAAGAGAAAAATGTAAAATAATTTTTACACAGCGATTTACAATTTACTGAAACAATAATATACCTCTAATTCTGTGAATAACTGTAGCCATATATATGTAGAATAATTATTGATGCTAATCTTATTTGAAAAGTCTAAAATATTGTTGTAAAGCGAAAAATGCAGCACGAGATAGAGCCGGCGTCAGCATGTGTATTCATCATTCTTTAGTATTACTTTCTCTTTCGCACTAAAGAAAAATACACATGTTTACATCGGCTTTATCACGCGCAACATTTTTCGCTTTACAAAAATATTTTCGACTTTTCAAACAAGATTAGCATTGATAGTTATTCTTGATATATCTGGCAAGAGTTATTGACAACGTTAGAAGTATATTATTGTCTTAATGAATTGTAAATCCGTGTATAAAAAATATTTTATATTCTTCTTTCACCTGCAGCGCCCCCATGCCGCAAATAGTCCCGACCGCGTCTTAAGTAAACGATGAGGTAGAAAGAAAATTAGTGATTGATATTTTTCTGCGTATTTTTTGCTGATATTTTTATCAATATTTTTTTTGCTCAAGCTATTCTCTAGTAACCATGGCTTTATTAGCGTAAATGTAACGTCAGTACGACTCCTAATGTAACTTTTTATCCAATTAAGATAATTCATTAATTGAAGCGGTATATTTTATTTGATATGTTTCTCTTATAATTTTTCTTTTAAATCACGAAAAATTGGTATTTGATCCAACGAGTGACATGGAGCTTGGAAATATTTTTCGATTTTTTTAACTATTTTTTCTGGGACTTGAGACGCGTACGCCAAGGCAAGTGTAATATAGAATTATTACTACGATTTTTAATTTCGATTATGGTATTCTACTAATAAAAAAGCCACATGATTGCTAATTTTTCTATTTAAGTGGATTTAAAATTTACACTGCACCTGTACTTTTAGATATTATCCATCTCTCGTTTTTTTACAAAATTTTAAGAAAGTAATTGCAGCTTGTCGTATATACCATGAAGATTATATAATTTTAGGAGAAGGGTCCATAAGTTTTGTGGCTACTCATAGAAAAAGTATACCACTTTTTTCATCATTTTTGGTGTAAATAGATGAAGGAAACATTTTTAAGGTCAACTGCACTGGTTCGGAGCGTGCGCTGAACTTTGTCTGGATATGGAAGTCTCCATAAGTTTGAGAAATTGTGGTGGCATAGTGGGTGATTTTAAAAATCATACGATCCATCTATGCATGTATGCATGCATTGATGGACACACAGCAGTGGTCGTGCCAGCGTAAGACTTACGCTAGCACAGCCATGGTTTCTCGGAAACGGCTGGAGCAACAAAATCGTTTCCGGGTGGAAATGTCAGCAACAAATTAGAAACAAAATATCCTTCATTAATTTTTATTGCACCTTTTATTTCAGTGAATTTTCAAATTTTTTCAATGTATGGTGTTAATTATCTAGGCAAATATTAATATTTAGAAATCCAGCGATATGCCATCCTTCAGCAACAAATTAGCAACAAATTATCCCGTTTGAATTGTTAAAATATCTTAATTAGAAAAAAAGTTACAGCAGTGGTAGTGCTAGCGTAAGACTTACGCTAGCACAGCCATGGTTTCTCGGAAACGGCTGGAGCAAAAAAATCGTTTCCGGGCGGAAATGTCAGCAACAAAATAGCAACAAAATATCCTCCATTAATTTTTATTCCACCTTTCAATTTAGTGAATTTTCAAATTTTTCGAAGGTATGGTGTTAGTTATGTAGGAAAATATTAATATTTTCAAATCCTGCGACATGTCATCTTTCAGCAACAAATTAGCAACAAATTATCCCGTTTGAATCGTTAAAATATCTTAATTAGAAAAAAAGTTACAGCAGTGGTCGTGTTAGCGTAAGACTTACGCTAGCACAGCCATGGTTTCTCGGAAACGGCTGGAGCAACAAAATCGTTTCTGACGTAACAAATTAGCAAAAAATTAGCAACAAAATATGGTATAGATCAGATCGTCGCGTTTCAATGTTGCTGTGCCAGCGTAATAGACGTTTAGATCTCTTTATTATATACTTAAAACTTATAGCTTTTCATAAATAAATCTCAATAACTTGTATATAATCAAAAATTTAATACAAATCATAATTAGATCATATTTAATACTGCTTATAATTATGTATTATTAATAACTATAATATATATATTTTCAGTTAATTTTAAGGTTTTTTTTATATATTAAGCTATTTTAATTTTGTACCAAACTTACATTTAAATAAAATAGTTATGCCTTTGTAAGGATTTCTATTGTAATCTATGCTACGTATAGGATTCTACTTGATTTAATAAATAAATAAATATAGCCACATCTAGTGTATTAAGAGGTCACGTATCTTTGTCCTTTTCTAATCAAAGAATTGAGTTTTTTACAGAAACTAATAACTTTAGCAAAAAATGAAGAGAAAGCGGCATCTCGTAATAAAAAAAGCAATATTTTCTTTGATAAGAAAGAATTAATTTTATTGCTTCGTTTTCAAGAAAACCTTGAAAAACTTAAATCATAGAGGTTAGGGTGAACAATTTGGTTTTTCAAGGTTTTCTTGAGAACGAAGCAATAAAATTAATTTTTTCTTATCAAAGAAAATATTGCTTTTTCTGATACAAAATGCGGCTTTCTCTTCATTTTTTGATAAAGTTATTAGTTTTTGTAAAAAAATCATTTCTTTGATTAGAAAAGGACAGAGATACGTGACCTCCTCTTAAGTGGAAATATAAAAATAAGAATTTAGAAAATCTTGTTTTTTATTGCTTAGTTGTCAGCTGTGCAATTATCTTAAGTCTGAAGGGAAGTGAATAAATATTCACTTATATTGAAGCAATTATAAAAATCTATAAATTATATCCGACTGTTATTTTTTTGAAATTTAAAAGGAAAAAAAAGGCAAAAAAACAAACATCTCTTATATTTGAACTTCAACAATTATTATTATTACAAATCTAATATTATTTTATAATTATTTTTACATGGCATGTTATTTGTTATTTTTTGTTACGAAATATCTCATAAGCTAAAACACGAGATTTATAACCAAATAAGAAAATATTTATAGGCAAAATTACCAATAATCTAAGAAAATCTTTTATTAGAAATTGAAAAAAAAATATTAAAAATATTATAAGTTTAAAATTACAATTACTACTATATATATTATTTTATTATATTAAAGTGAAGAATCAAGACTTTTTTTTACGTGAATATCTTTTGCATTATTGTCACATACATACATACACATACACACATGCATCTTTAACATACACGTACACACACACACGCATACATATACACACATCCATACACATACACTTACTCATATACACATACATACATACACAATATCCGTCTCTTCGTTTCCGTCTTCCGTATCCGTTTCCGTCTATCTGTCTCCGTTTCTCCGTCTCCGTCTGTCTGTCTCAGTCTCTCCGTCTCTGTCTCCGTTTCTCCGTTTCCGTCTATCTGTCTTCGTCTGTCTGCCTCAGTCTCTCCGTCTCCGTCTCTGTCTCTCCATCATCGCCTCCGTCTTTTCGTCTCTGTCTCTCCGTCATCGCCTCCGTCTTTTCGTCTCTGTCTCTTCGTCTACATCTCTACGTTTCTCCGTCTCCGTTTGTCTGTTTTCGTCTTTCCATCGTTGTCTCCTCATCTCCGTTTCTCCGTCACCATCTATCCGTCTCTGTCTCTCCGTCTGTCTGTCTTCGTCTCCGTCTCTCTGTCTGTCTGTCTAGTCCTCCGTCTGCTTCCCTCCGTCACCTTTTTTCCGTCTTCTTCCCTCCGTCTTCGTCTCTCCGTCACTGTCTCTCTGTCTCCGTCTCTGTCCCTCCGTCTCCATCTCTCCGTCTCTGTCTCTTTGTCTCCGTTCTTCCGTCTTTGCCTCTTTGTCTCAGCGTTGAAAATAGCAACCGTGATTTCTTAATTACACAACGCTTACAATAGCAGCCGCGTTTTTTTAACGAGACAGCGCTCAAAAAAGCAGCCACAAATTTGTAACTACGCAGCACTCAAAATAGCATCCGTAAATTCTTAATTACACAGCGCTCACAATAGCAGCTGCGTTTGTTTAACCACATTATGCTCGAAATAGCTGCCGCGAATTTTCAATTACACAGCGCTTACAATAGTTGTTGCGTTTTTCATCTTTAGCTCTTAAAATAGCAGCCGCGTTTTTTAAACCAGATAGTGCTCTGAATAGCAGTCGCGAATTTCTAATTACACAGCGCTTATAGTAGTTTTAGCATTTTTTTCCATCACAGCACAAACAATAGCAGCCATGTTTTCTTCAACCACACAGTATTTAAAAAAGCAATTGTGTTTTTTTAATAGCACAGAACTAAAAATAGCAGCCGTATTTTTAACCACGCAGTGCTAAACTCTACTTCATAATTTTTAATTTTTTCATATTTAATATTATATTAAAGTTTTAAATATGTTTGATTTTATTTTCTTATTCATTATATTTAATTTTTATATTGTGGTTTTATATTTTTTTGTAAAAAATGTTTTTAGTATAAACCATTTCATCTTTAACTTTTCTCGATTCTTCTGTTAATAATATTTTCAATTCTTTTTCATCAGTTGTCCTTGAAAGTGCCACGTATAACTGCCCATGACTGAAAATTGGTATCGGTAAATACACTCCTACTTCTTTAAATGATTGTCTTTGCCACTTATTAATAGTCGTTGCATGAGCAAGTTTTACAGGAAATTGTTTTCTGGTCATCTGGAATAGCAGTTTATCATTTGCTGAGAAGGTCATACGTGGTAAGAATATAGTGTTCCCTTTTTTACTTCCTGTTAATATTTGTGCAATAATAGTAAATTATTCTATTTTTGTTAATCGGGTTGCGCTACAAAGTCGTTCAATCAAATTAACATTTCTTAAAAGCATTACTATAGCTCTTTTTTTAAATCGTAATCTATGTGGAAATGAACCGTAAGGCGTTAAAGAATTAAAAAATTCTGTTGGCAAAATTACGTCTAAACTTTCGTGATTTACATCTTTTGCAGAGTCGATTTTCGGTGCTAATATAATATTTTCGTAATAGTCACAATTTTCAATATTTATATTATGCGCATTAATTTCATCGATTATATTGCCCTTTGACAATATTTCTTTTGGAATTTGTATAACTTCATTTTCCTTTTTCATATTTTAAATGAAAATTACCATTTTATATATTTAGTAATCAATTTTTAAATTCATCATCTGGTTCCTTTAAACGTTTATTTTCTTTCAAAGACATATATTGAAAATGTTTCCATAAATAGCTTTTTTTAACACAATTTTCTACTATCTGTATTCTATTTCTATGTTTTATTATTGGTAATAATTGTCTAAAATCACCTGATATGATGAATGTTCTCCCTCCAAACAAGTAATTATTATCACATACATCTTTAAACATGCGGTCGACGGCTTCAAAAGCGTATTCCGATGTCATTGAGATTTCATTTCAGATAACAATTGATATATTTTTCATTTTTTACCTGTTTCGCTGTTTGCACTAATCTTATATATTGTGTCTCCAGATATGTTCAACGGTAATTTAAATTCTGTATGTACTGTTACACCATCTTGTAATAAATTAGCCGCTACACCTGTCCATGATACAACTAAATAGTTGATTCCATAAATTTTCAGATAAGTTATAATTGTATTTAATGAGTAGCTTTTACCACTTCTACCTGGACCGTCTATATATATATATATATATATACTTTTCAGTGCAGTTTGTATTTAATGAACTTTATTACTGTATTATAAATAGCCGTTTGAGCATTTGTTAGAGTATCAATGATTGACCCAATGTTATTAACATTATTTACTGTACTATATTTAATTTCGCTATTTTCAATATTGTATTCTAAAGTAGGTAAATTAAAGTCACTTAATTGGAATCCATTATTAGTTAAAATATCATTAATTATGCTTAATGCATATTCTTCACCTTTTTGTTGATTCATTTTTGGTAATATGATAAAAATAGATGTTAATGTTTTAAAATTAATATTTTTTATATGATTCTCGAGCATGAATTGGATTGTGCAACGTACAAATGTAACTTAATAATTGACAAAGAGCTTTTGGAAATTGAGATTTACATGATTCTTCTAAACATTTATCCCATTCATCATCTATTTCAACTAAATTTCTTGCTTTTGCTGCTTCAAAGAATGTTGGATATGTAATTTCATCAAAAGTTTATAAACTTTCAAAAGATGTTGCAGCTTTAACGTGAAGCAGAAGTAATCCTTAACAGAATCTTTCTCTCTGTTTTGGATTAACTCAGTACATTCTGTTTAAAATAGGTTTTATAGTTTTTATTCTTATCGTCCATGTTTTATGTATTCGATTGCAAACATAATGTTGCGGTATATCAAAATAAAAGTAATTATGTGTCTCTGAGTCACTTTCATTAAGTTCAGACCATGCTGTTAGTATTGTATTTACATTTTTCTTATTAATCTCGTGTTCGGATCCTTCTTTAAAATACACATATTGTGAATTTTCATTATGAACAGCTTATCTATAAATTGTATGTGAAAGTTCACTAATATTATATTCCAATATGCGATGCATAGCTTCTGGCGGGCAATTATATCTTGTGTTTATATATTGTTTTATTTCATCATAAAACATATCCAAATCATTTGTTTTATCCATTTCATCATTAGTATTACTTACAGCATTTATTTCACTTGCTCTCATTTCTATAAATGCACAATCATGTCCTTCAAAGCAGTATTTAAATAAGTATTTCATAACTTCTATTGTTTAACATAATTTAATATTAATATGACAATCATACTATAGTTATAAATGTGGGTTATAAGGAACAACAAATATATTGTCTGCACACTTGTTTTTTGTGTATATTATCTCATTATTATCATTTCTTCGTCGATAAATAGGATAACTATTTGTCATTATTGTAGTTTGATTAAATCGTTTCAGAAAATTTTTCGTACACTTTCCTGATTCTTTATCCATACGAGATGAATTTTTATTCTGATCTCCACAAGGGCCATGTTTAACTATTTCATATATTCTGGGATTCTCATTTTTATTTGGAATTTCATCTACTATGAATTTATCAACAACATCACTATTGTAAATTTTATCATCTTTACTAAAAATATGTACATGCGGTAATCCTCTCTTTTGAAATTCTACTACGTATGAAGATGCAATGCATTTTCCCAAAATATGTTTTTTAGTAATTTGCTCGATTAATATTTTTAATTTTTAATAAAATAATTCAACAACAATATCTGGTCTGTATATTACTTCTTCACTTTCTCCTATATTATTTGTGATTTCTTCCCACTTCGGATTGCATGTCATAGTAATAAAAAAATCTGGTTTTTCCATTCTTTGTACTAATGTCATGAAATCAAAAAAATTTTGATGTGAGGAACGCGGACTTGCTGTAAAAGTTGATGGTAATATAAAACATTTTTCCAATTTTTAAATTATTATTGATTTCGTTTTTCTTTATTTTTTAAGAAATCCATAACGCCTTGATGAAGTTTTGTTCTTGAAAAATATTGATTTTTCTTTATAAAATATCATCTTAAATTTTTTATTTGAACCCATGAATATAAGTGGATATAAAATCATCAGATCTACGTGTTTACTTATATATAGGATTCTTATTGGTTTTTCTGCTTTCGAATAAATACATATGTCTCTTTCAACAGGTAATTTATTTTCTACAAAAACTACTGCTACTTCATTACATTTAGCTTCATTATATCGATGCTTATCAAAGTTATCGTTTTGTCTTATAAACATTTTAACATACCTAGGTATGGTTCCATTTTTAATAAAACGATTATTTTCTTCAATTTCTACTTCGTGCATCATTTTGTAAGCTGCTGCGTAAGAATTATTTTTCCTAATTATAGAATCTAATACTTTCTTGATTTATTTTCATTTGCATGTAATGCATATGTATTATGGTATATTTGTCCACAAATACATATAATTTGAGGACCTTTATTGAATAATTTATCAAATGTTGTACCAAAACTAGCAAATGTTAAGGCGTTATTATATGATATTATTCATTTTTTAAAATGATTACTTATCATAGAATTTCCCGTAATTTCTTTATCTCTTCAGGATATTCTGGATCTTCTTCTAATGTTATATTTCCTTGTTTACAACAT
This sequence comes from Anastatus disparis, assembly GCA_017163975.1. NCBI lineage: Eukaryota > Metazoa > Arthropoda > Insecta > Hymenoptera > Eupelmidae > Anastatus > Anastatus disparis. Next base: position 636,327 of record JAFFSR010000390.1, read on the forward strand.
GATGTAAATTTCTTATTGCTTGACATTTCAAATGCAAAATGTCTAGCACCACAAAAATCACAAATAAAATTCAAATAACCAATATGGTTTTCCATGATATAATTTTCATTATTATTGGTCGATGTATCTTTAGCTATTTGGTAATAATTTATATCATTTTGATTTTCTTATTATTTAAATCTATCTTTGTTTTTTTCATAACAATTTTTATTTTTTACTGAAGTAATTAAATTATCATCTTTTTTCATGTTTTTTATGAGATTTATTCAAACGTTTCAATATTTTTTGTCTGTTTTTCAATTATTATTGTTTTCTATTTTTCGAAACTTCATGTTAATTATATTTATAATACGATTTGTCATGAATGCGTCTGTCATAGTCGTGATTTTTTTGATTTATTAAATTCTTATTTTTGTTTCAGGATTCTTAATTGTTTTTTATGAATTCATTTTGGTAAGAAATTTGACTTTGTTGCAATATATAATTTTATATTATATTCCTCAATCGAAACTTTTGTTAATTTTAATAATTTTTTATCATTAAATTTATTTTTAAATGTTAGAATTATTTCTTGTTCAATATCATTTTCAGATTCTTCAATGTTATTGTATTTAATATTTTTACAATTACTTTTTGAAATTCTTTCTTGAGTTTGTTTATATTTTCTTTCATTACTGTTATGTTAAATTTTCTGTGGATAAGTTTTTGGTTTATAATTTATTGCTTCTAAACATTTTATGTTATCTAATAAATGTAATTGTTGTAGTGCCAATTCTTGTAACTTTTTTTCTTCAAGATATTCAAAATTCATATTTTGAAAATTTAATTTCATCTTTGACAATTCCTTGTGATGTATAATTTGCTGATTTCTGGATATTGCTTTGTAATTGATATTAGTCTAATTGTTTTTTACTAATGGAAACGTGACAATTGAATTTGTCTCATACATAGTTAGCAAATGTCTACGCATTTTTCCGACGTCAAATTCTATCCCACGAGGACACAAATTATTAACAATTGCTGTTGCAAACGCTATTGAAAAAATGCCACAATCAAAAAGATTAATTTGAAATTGAACTTTTTCTAAACATTTTTGTAAGTTTTCACGAATTGGAAATAGTTTATTAATGTAAATTTTTTGTTAATAATTTAATCCATTACTATTTAAACAATCATAAACATGAATTACATTTTGTAAATAATAGATACAAATCCAGTGACCAAAATGCCGATTTCCGGAGGAAAGTATTTGTATGTAATCTTGATTTAATAGAACTGGATTAATATTATTGGGCCTTCGTAAAAATATTGTCGGTTGCATTAAAAAATTTGTATGATTATTCAAAATTTGATTAAATTCTCTAATGTGTTTATCATTTTACATACTCAATTGCCCAGCATATCCATCTTCATCTATTATAATTAATTTTTTTTCTTTGGTTAAATTCATTCTATGAAAATAATAAATTTATGTGTACTTCTAAATTGAAATTATTTAATATAAGAATATCAAATACTTCTGAAAAACTATAAAAAATCCTAAAATAAAAATTTTTATGTATAATTGAAAATTCTGATTGATAATTATTATTAAAATTTTTATAAATTACCACTTATTAAATACATAAACATAAAAAAACGTGAACATTATAAAAACAAAGTTCAATGTTTATCATTGAACATTGTTCATTTGAAGTTTTAATTTTAAGTTTTTTTGTTAATTTGTTTATTTCGTTTTGTTAATTTTTTTGTAATTATATAAACATTTCTTTTAAAAAGCGTTATCCATAAAATTTAATATTTATAGAATCAATTAATGATAAAACATCTAACCAAAATCTTTTCTTCGCTGAAATTTTTTTTTCATTTTAATCCATACGAGATTAATTTACCTCGCTCCTAACGTCGCTCGGTTAAATTTTCATATATTATATTAATATATATAAATTAGCCAATATTAAAGTAAACAAAATTGCCTCAATTTATAAATTTTTATATTTCAGATCTTTTTAAAATTTAGTTTTTATATATTTGAAAAAAAGGATTTATAATTCAAATATGCATCAAAATTGTTTAAATACAAAACATCATCATGATAAATTTAAAATTTGTTTTACTCAATTTTATTTAAATTATTGAAGAAATATGATAAGAATTCATTCTTTTTAATCATGTATTTCAGACAGAGGGACGGAGATGAAAAAACGGTGACGTAGGAACGGAGAAGTAAAGAAGAAGACACAGAGACGAAGAAGGAGAGATAGAGAGACGGAAACAGAGAGTCATAGGCAGAAAGACGAAAACGGAGAGACATAGACAGAGGGACGAAGAGACAGAGATAAAGAAACAAAGACGAAAAAAAAGGAGTTGCAGGAACGAAAACAGAGAGACATAGATGGAGAGACATAGATGGAGAGACGGAGACGGAGAGACGAAGAGAAAGAAACAGAGACAGAGAGACGGAGTGACGGAGATGGAGAGCCAAATGTTCTGTATGTGCATATGTGTATATATGTATGTGTGTATGTGTATCTTAAAGGTTTACGTGTGTATGTGTATGTATGTATGTGATAATAATGCAAAAGATATTCATTCTTTGGAACTGTAGTTAAGCTAATTCTAATAACATATTATAAAAGTTTTTGAATCATGCCGTAAATAATTATGTAATTTCTGGAGTATAGACTTTGCTAGGTTCCATTTTTGTCGATCAATATCGTGACGATATATGTAAAAGCTATAGCGTTTATTAACAAAATGGATTTTTGTTTCTTATTTCTAATGAATAAAAGATGATTAGACTGTGTTAAAAATGATAATTCATCTCGTACAACAATGAATTCGTTGTCTGTGGTAACCAACAATAAATTCATTAGAATAGTAATTTTAGCAGAAGCATACTTGGATATTACAGAACGACAATCAAGTCAACATTTTGCTAAAAATTTTACTTTTTGAGGATCAAATGCAAATAAATTATATAAATGTAAATAAGATAAATGTTAAGATAAATGTTAATGTAAAAGATATGAATATCATCATATTTATATTAGTTAAGTAAATGAAGAGCGGAAGCTGAATATCATCAATTATTCGTAATTGTAATCATATTAATAAAATATTAATGAAGATATTATTTTTTTTATTATTATAATGTAATATCAGACTTACATGTAATTGAGAGAAGAAGTTTTGGATTATCTATTAGTTATAATTATAATCACAATAATGAAATGTAAATAAAAATGATCAATTTTAATTATTACAACAGAATATTGAAGTAAGAAAAAGGTATGAGATGGAGCAGAAGGGGGGGCACATAAATCAAAGGGGGTGGGTGTAAGGTTTTAGAGGATTGAATAAAGGGGGGCCTCTTTGTTTCAAATAACTTAAATAAGAATTTCGAAGACGAATTAGAGGTCGTCAGTGGCTTATTCGGTGGAGCGATGGATTCTTAATCTCGAGGCTCCAAGTTCGATTCCCGCTCTCGGCCAAATGATACAAGCACCATTGTACGTTACAGGTGCTTTGTTCATAAGCACACTAACGACCATTTGTCGCTAATTAGCATCGCAACAAAACCATGAAATACGGTGATGTTTTTTTAAATAGCCCATCAATTAGGCAATTTTATAACTTGACAATTAATAAATTAATTTATTTGAACATTCAAAGATATAACTTTTATTGGTCAATATAAAAATCAAAATTTATTGATTCGAATTATTAAAAATGATCATAATTATTTTTAGATCAAACATCAGTAATATATTACAATGTTAACGTTTAAACAATTTTTTTAACAATTTTAAAGTAATTACTTTCTGTTTAAATACAAATACCTACATAAATATATATGATCAAATATGTATTTGTGTAAATTGATTGCCAACAATTAATTCAATTATTATTTCATGTATTAAATGAGAATAGTTTTGTTTATTTTGATTCAGACATTTTAAAAATACATCATCCATTGCGATTAATAACCGTTTTCACATAACTCAATTTATTAATATTACGTTTTAACGTTATAATGTTAAACAAAATAAAATTATAATTAGAGTGTGAATGTGTCATTAGTGTGCGTGCGCGCGCATGTGTGTGTGTGTGTGTCGGTGTTAGTGAACGATCATGATGTGTATACGTATGTTATGCGTGTAGTCTTTTGTCAGTTGATTTGCGTATTGATGCGAATTGGTGTACGTGTATGATACGGTGTTTACGTGTATTGGTGTAGATTTGTGTATTTGTGCTGTGCGCGCATACGATCATTTATGAATAGGTGTGTGTGTATGAATGTAAAAGTTTAAGCGCATACGTGTATGTGTATGTGCGTGTCAACTAAGAAGTAAGTTGTACTTTATAATTATCACGAATGTGTATGTTTTTATGTTTTGGTGTGTTTGTAGGTGTCCGTAAGTATATGTTCATAGCAGTAAAGAAGTTTATTTTGGTTAATTGCATATAAGTTTGAGTGTATGTGTATGTGCGCATGTTTGTGTGTGTGCGTGCGCATGCGTATGTGTGTGTATGAGCGTGTGTGCGCGCGAGTATATGTGTGTATTTGTGGTATGTATATATTATGTAGGTGTGTGTGTGTGTATTTGTTTGTCTATGTATTATGCGAGTGTGTATGAGTGTGTTGTGTGTATGTATAGTATTCGTGTGTATGCATGTGCATGTATGTGTGTGCGTATATATCGTGTGTATGTGTATTAGTAAAAGTGTTCACGTCAGTTAAAAAGTGTCATTTTGTATTCATGCCACTGTGTATGTTTTTATGCGCGTATATATCGTGTATATGTGCATTAGTGAAAGTGTTCACATCATTTAAAAAGTGTGTCATTTTGTATTCGTGCTACTGTGTATGTTTCAGTGTACCTATTAGTTGGTTCGTCTTTGTCTATAAGTATATATATTAATAAGGGCACCATATGTAGTACGCCTGTATGATATTGTACTCGAGAATATGTACGTGTTAGCTCAAAAATGAGTCGTATTGTGTATTATTGTTACGTATGTGTATGCTTTTATGTGTGTTGTAAGTTTTTCGGTTTCCGTAAGTATATTTCTATAGCAGTAAAGAAGTTTATGTTGATAAATTGCGTATAAATTGGTGTGTGTGTGTGTGTGTGCGCGCGCGTGTGTGTGTGTGTGTGTGTGTGTGTGTGTGTTTTGTGCGTGTATCAGTATATTTGTGCTTTAGTGATATTTTAGTGTGATTGTGGGTGTATGTAAATTTATGTATGAATGTGTGTATGTTTGTATATGTGTTTGTATATGCGGGCATCAGCGATGCCGAAAGTGGCAGCGTCAGAGAGGGAAATTAAAAAATGTATAGAAAAAAAGTATTAAAATAAATAATTTTTAAAATTTAATTATTAATAAATACTTCTAAAAAACAAAGTTAATATAGCAAAATAAATTTTCTTTTATTATTAACATTTTTTTTTAATCAGAAAATTTTCTTAAACTCAAAAAAATGTAAAAAATAGAAAAAAAATTGTTTTATGGTAACTTTGTTCTTAAGAATTATTTATTAATTATCAAATTTTAAATACTATTTATTTATTACTTTTTTTTATACATTTTTTAATTTTCCTTTCTGACTCTGCCATTTTCGGCATAGCTGGCGCGCATGTACATTTGAGTGTGTGTGTGTGTGAGTGAGTCTGTGTGTGTGTGTGTGTGCGCGCGTTTGTGTGTGTGTGTGTGTTTGTGCATTCATCCGTGTATGTGTACGTGCGTGCATACGCGTGTGTATATCCGTGCATTCATGTGTGTATGTATTATGTGAGTGTATATGTATATTTTTATGTATGATGTAGGTATGTGTAAGTTTGTGTATATGTGTGCGTATGTATGGTGTTTATGTGTATTAGTGAAAATGTTAACGACAGTTGAAAAGAGTGTCATTTTGTATACGTATTGGTTGGTTTGTCTGTGTCTATAAGTACATGTGTTGATAAGAGTGTCTATATGTTGTTTGCCTGTACGATTTTGTTTAAGTGGAAATGTTCGTGTAAGCTAAAAAGTGAGTGGTATTGTGTATTATTGTTACGTATGTGTATGTTTTCATGTGTGTTGTAGGTTTGTCGGTGTCCGTAAGTATATTTCTATAGCAGTTAAGAAGTTTATGTTAGTGAATTGCGTACCAATTGGTGTGTATGTGTGTGTGTATTTAGGTGTGTGTGTTTAAGCGCCGGCGTGTAAGTGTATGTATGTGTGCGTACATGTATATTCGCGTGTGTGGGTATATATATGCGTATGTGCGTTCATGTATGTGTTCGTAAATATTTGATGTAGAAGTGTGTATCAATGAAGTGTTCATCTCGATTGAAAAGTGTCTTGTATTGTATTTGTTTTACTAGGTGTATGTTTTTCCGTGTGTAAGTGGGATTGTCTATGTCAGTTAATATGTGTTCGTAGCAGAGTAAAAGTTTATGTTCGTTAAGTGCCTGTCTATAAGTTAGTATGCATCTGTGTTTATTTAGGATATAGTGGTAGCGTATATATCGGTATGTGTGTGTGTTGATAAGTATATGAATTACGATAGGTGTGCAAATTTTATTATATGTCTATTGTGTATGTGTGTGTTTATCAGTATATTTCTCTATGCTTTAGTGAGATATTCAATGTAATTGTCAGTGAATGTATATTTATGTATGTATGTGTGTATGTTTATACATGTATCTCTATATGCGCGCATGTACGTTTGAGTGTGTGTGAGAGTGAGTCTATCTGTGTGTGTGTGTGTGTGTGTGTGTGTGTGTGTGTGTGTGTGTGTGTATCAATATATTTGCGCTTTAGTGAAATTTTCAGTATAATTGTTGGTGTATGTATATTTATGTTTGTATGTGTGTATGTTTATATATGTGTCTGTATATAGCCGCATGTATATCTGAGTGTGTGTGTGTGTGTGTATGTGTATGTGTGTGTGTGTGTGTGTGTCTGTGTGTGTGTTAGTGAGTCTATGTGTGTCTGTATGTGTGTATGTGAGTGTGTGTGCGTGTGTGAAATAAAGAATATATATTCAATCAATAGTTTTATTTCTGTTTTCCGAAACGCTCATAGTCCACTTCAATTTTTTTTCTCATATTCATACATTTATTTATAATTTTGCAGATCCGTATCGATGAGATTATACATTTCCAAACATAAATGTGAAGTAAATATAAATTAGAACAATTATTATAAATTATAATTCAATACCAGTTTTTTAAGTGCTAACACATCACAAAATTTTATATTTAATATAATATTTTATATTTATACTTAAAATATGATTCGATAAAAGGATACTTATTTTATATACATATATATATTATTATTTTATCAGTGATTAACAAATGATCGTTAAATTTAGTACAAAGAACAACCTATTTATGATTTCAATTTTCAAAGTTGGAAAAAAAATTAAATACATATTTTATATCAAAATACTATTGTCAATGAAATTAGCAAATTTATACATAATAATACAATATATGAAAATGCAACCGAGCGACGTTAGGAGCGAGGTAAATTTTGCTAGTAATTATATAGTTTAAGAATTTTTTATTTTTTATTCTAAAATTCATACATTGCTAGAAGCTACACCTCAAATATATAAAAAAATTAAAAATATAATATACTTCGGATAGTTGCATGTTCAAAAAAAAATTCATAATAATTATCATACGCAAATAGATTTTAAGATATTTTTGTAAATTGTTCAATAATTGTATTATTTTCATTTCTGTTTTTCGTGCCGATAAACAAAATCTTGAGCCCGAAGGTGTCACGTCACGACACCGTGAAGTAGAAATTGCTCTGGTCTTAAGATATTGTTACTCATAGTCTCCTACCGTATGGAAACGGCGAAATTCGCTCGACTCACGAGTTGAAGCGGCTTACTTTTTTCCGTGTATATGCTCTAGAATTGGATTGGTATCTTAAACAATTTTTTAATGGTAAAACGTGTTTTAAAACTATAACTAAAGGCCGTATTATGTAACTGTTTTGCAAACGGGGTGGACCTAAAGCTCTCTGATTGGTCAATATGATTCGTGTTACTTGTGAGACGCTTTGACTGAGGCTCGAAACGTAGTCGAAACTTAATCCTCAAACATCATTCTGTTCTTATTTTTCTTATGGTAACCATGGTAGAAAATTAACGATATTTTATCGGCAATATGTTAATCGAATGGGGGCAAAATTAGTTGATATTTACTTTTTGATGATCTATTAATTATCAAAACATGTTTATTATCTTAAGAATAGACAGCTTGATATTAATATGTTAGCCGCAACATGTTATTATTTATTGTTGTAGAATTATTGTCAAAATATTGTTTATGACTGGAATATATTGGTTAATTCTAGTTGGAAACCGGAGAAGATTTCTATCAGGGAAAAGAGTATGATAGAATGATGTTTGAGGTTTAAGTCTCGATAATAAATTCGAGCCTTAAGCTGTGTTCCACATGTTTCTCGGAATCGTACACCAGTAACGCTTGGTAGATTTTTATATACAAAAATCCACTGCGTGTACTGGTGTGCAATCCCGATTAGCATGTAGCACACAGCCTCAAATAACTATATTTCCGGATTTGGAGCACCTAGAGACATTAAAAAAAAAAACAAATTAAAGATTTAGAAGTCTACTTACATATTAATCTTATTGCTTAGCTCTGTTTTAAAGATTGAACGTTCATAACCTTAAAAAATCATAAAAACAGCAGGATTTTGTGAGCTTTTTGCAAATTTCTCAAGCTAAATTTTTTGGTAAATTACTTGATACGTTATAGTATTAAAAAAAAGTAATTAATGTAAATCCTTATAATTTATAAAAGAAACGGACGTGGAAAATTTTTTTTTCTCAGTTAGTAGTTGGCAGGAATCCGCAAAATACAAACTAAACGAAAAAACTAAATTTTTCTAGTATTTGAAGGGTCAAATCGCCATCCCAAAGAGGTCTTCGAGTGAGTTTGTTAGTTTTTAGTGTTAAGAACTTAATATAAGATTTGGGAACAAGGTTCCAAGTAATTCGGGAAATAACGACCACCCTAATGTATACGTGATCTTATGTTACAAGGAGAGTGTCTCTTCCTTGGGTTGTGGATCTTCTTGTTTCTGTAGATATGTTTTTCTATACTCAAAGTTAATTTTCATTCATAAATTATGAGTTTTTTATTTGATTTAAATTAATTCCTTAGAAAAATCATTATTGAGTCTCAAATGACAGCTAGTTGGTTTAACTTGCGACATACTTGTGAATGTTGAAATCATAAATAAGTAGATAAATTTTTAATAATATGGTAAAAACATTTAAACTTTATTATATACATAAAATGTGTATTTATTTAAATTTTATAAACTATGCAAAATTAAGATTAAATATGCATAAAAATAGTAGATTCTGTAATTAAGATTAATCTTATCACAGTTCTTATTAAGGTTGTATGGGCTATACAGTCTGTGTCAAAAGTTAGTTTTTTAGAAAATCGTCTATAATTTTCGGTAAAAAGTAAATATTCAATTTTTAGCTTAGTAACTTATTAGATAATATTAAAACAATCATTTTAAACTTTATTTCATTTAAATATAATTAATTATCAAAGAGTTATAACATTTTAAAGTTTATAAATTTTACACAAATCTAAAGCAATCATAAATAATAATGCCAAAGTTTCAAAAATTATTTTATTTGACTGCAACAAAGTTTATTTTGTTCAGTTTAAAATTTAAAATCTATTGACGAGAATGGAATTTTTATTTTTATTTTTTATTAAAATTTATTGCTAATTTTTTATGATAAAACAGTAAGTACCGTCTGAGACATATACATTTTTTCGCAGAAAATTAGCAATAAATTTTAATAAAAAATAAAAATAAAAATTCCATTCTCGTCAATAGATTTTAAATTTTAAACTGAACAAAATAAACTTTGTTGCAGTCAAATAAAATAATTTTTGAAAGTTTGGCATTATTATTTATGATTGCTTTAGATTTGTGTAAAATTTATAAACTTTAAAATGTTATAACTCTTTAATAATTAATTATATTTAAATGAAACAAAGTTTAAAATGATTGTTTTAATATTATCTAATAAGTTACTGAGCTAAAAATTGAATAATTACTTTTTACCCAAAAATATAGAAAACTAACTTTTGACACAGACTGTATAGCCCATACAACCTTAAGCTTTAAATTTTCATATTTACTTATAATTTATTTAAAAATAGACGTTTTTAACGCAAAAAATTTAAATTGAAAGATTTAAAAAAAATTTTTTATATTATTTTAGTACATTTACTTGACTATGATCCTTTAAAACAATACTGATTCTTTAATAATAATTACATTTTAAAACATTATTACCATTTTACCATCAACCTCTGATATTTTCAAGTATGAGAATTATAAAATTACCCTTTTAGATAAACTATTTATAATAATAAGTTATTTAAGAATCAAGAAAAATTGTAGTGAATGATCACATTAGCGATATAGTATTTTGTAATTATTTTTCTATATTATGTTCTGTTTTGTTGTATAATGTTTTTAAATTTAATTAACAGTTACAAAATTATTAACTAGACCTATGAATAAATACTTCATGTTTTTAAGCTAAAACGTTAGTACAATTCTTGTACTTTCTGTATAATTCATAATAATTTATACTAAAATAATTTTGTTTGGACTTTCTACATTTACGTAAACATTTTATTCATCAATTAAAATTTACAAAAATATTGAAACTAGTACAGTACATTAACGGAAATAATCTAGTAAATAATGAATATTGACATGCTTTGTTGAAGGAATAATATCTCATAAAGTTATTAATTTTAAGAAACAAAAGTATATCGGACAAAATAATTATAATAACATAATAAAACAGGATCTCATTTTTTGCGTTACGACATTTATAAAAGCAGAAAATAGTTAAAGCTCACCAAGTACCGCTGTTTTAATAACATGAACAGATATGAGAGGTACGAGTTGAGGTAAAAAACAAAAACAATTAACTTTTAATTTTTATTTTGAAAGAAAATAATTCATACCATCCATATTTAAATTTGAAATTTTCATAGTAACTTTAAGCAGGTTAAAAAAAATTCGATGCAAAGTATTTTAAAAAAAATAGAATTATAGTTTTATGCAGTTTTTATTTCAATGTTTACTACGTAATACTAAAAATCAACAAATTTAACAAATTTTATGAGGTTTTGAAAACAAAATTTATAAGAATAATCAATCATATTTATTGCTGATTTTTTAAATGAATTTATGATATATTTTCAAATAATTTGCAAATATCAGTATAAACTATGAATTCAATTTGAAAAGTTTAACAAATCAAAAAATTAAGATATTTCAAACTTTAGATATTCTTTAATAATTGTTTATACTTGCAGTAATTATTTTATTCATAAATAGTATATTTGAACAATATTTTAATAATTCACGTAATACAATTAATAATGTAATAAAATAAAATAAATGCAAATTGTATTGAAAAAATGATCGTAATACTTGTTTCATTATCGAACACTTTTCTTCCAATTAGAGTTATAAAAATATTTTAGTTCAAGAGATTGTTTTATTTATTTGTATAGATTTCAAAATTGAAAAAAGGGACTCTCTACTAATGTCTTAATGTATACTTTAGATATTAGATAGATGGATATTGATTTATTTTGTAAAGAGTACAAAAAGGCGAGTAATACATCAACCAATAAATAATAATTCTGTATAAAGTATTACGCATAATATGATGAGATATTACAGTCAAATATTAAAATTAATATATAATACTGAATCAGTAAGTCATCATTTAAAAGCGATATCACATACTATTCTAAATACATGCAGAAAGCATGAAAATATAAATTACAATAAAAAGCAGTCTTAAATATCTATCAGTCATAGAATTAAAATCAAATAACATAATTTAAAAGATGAATCACTGTCATGACATCAAATAAAAATAAAATTGGACAATACAACAACAAAGTAAAAATAAATAATTAAAAAATAAAATAATAATAACATTCAAAGAATAAAAACTTGATACCGAAGATGTCATGATCTCTAATAAAAAATAGAACAACTCATTCTTTCTGCATTCATTCATCCATCATTCACGCTAATAAATACATTCACATCTTAAATCTATATATAAGATAAAACAAAATAAATTGACATAAAAATTAAAATACTTAAAATTAAGTTTATTCGAGATCGAGTAAGTACCTCCTCAAAGCCGACTTGAACGTGCCGAGCGATGGAAGATTTTTTATATCAGCAGGCAGGGAGTTTAAAAAATCCGCACCTTGAACTTGAAAGGAATTTCTTCCAGTCTTAGTACGCATGAAAGGCACTGCGAAATCCTTAATCTCTCCCCTAGTGGCTACCCTAGGTACATATCTAGTGAAGAGACTCATTAGATACTCAGAAGTATTCATGTGCACGATTTTGTACATAAGTACAGCCATAAAATACTGTTTTCTTGAATCAGTACGCAGCCAACCAAGCGCAGCTCTATGAGGAGAGATATGATCGCCCATTCCTACGCCTAATATGTATCGCACACATAAATTTCGTAGTCTTTGTAATCGTCTTTTCAACCCCTGCGAAGCATCGAGCAGAACTACTGAGCAGTAGTCGAGGTGCGAAAACACAAGGCGGCTGCGAGTTGTTTACGCAGGGCCTTAGTGGTGTACCAACAGAAGAACCGCAAACGATACATTATCCTATTAAATTTTTTAGTCACCATATTAGTGTGCGGCTCCCATGACAACTTAGCGTCAAGCACAACACCAAGGCCCGTAACGGCATCAACGAAAGATATATCGACACCATCCTCAAGCTCAATCGTTCTTGGCTCACCAGCATAAAAGTCATTAATAAATCGACTACTGCCAAAAACGATCGCCTTAGTTTCGCTTGCGTTTAATGTGAGAGAAGCATCGACAGTCCACCCTGACACCGCCCTGGCCGCCCTCTGTATAATACGAATACCTTCATTCACATGTTCATAAGGGACCTGAGTATAGATTTGGAGGTAACGTATGTTATTAATGTAAAGGCAAAACAACAGAGGCCTCAAAAATCAAAAGTCGATCAAAAGAATTCAGTATTGTGTCAAGCCCGCTAGATAGTGCGCCCTCTAGGCAGATACAGCTGCCTGCAATGAGGAAGAATCTAAGTCACCCCCGACCACATCAGAATTATTTTTCTTAAAATTATTATTATTATTATTCGGAACAGCGCGCGCAGCGCCACCTCCCAATTGCTTAACATATAAATGTATACTTATTCTACTTCTCCCTCCATCCGCCGTGGCACCGCTGTTGTTAGTCAAAGTTTGCGATGACAAAGTAGTTTTCACTCTTTCAGGCTGCTTCTGAGAGATGTTGACAGGTGTCACTTTCGAGTCAGTTCTTGATGGTGTGGAGGCACTGTTGGGATGATTGAAACAGCTTTTCGTGCGGCCTGTGAAACTCCATTGGCCTTGATGCTTCCACCGGCTGATGACGTTGAATTATTTTTTAATTTTTCTACGCACCCTTTTACATTCATATTTTGTGCCATTTTCCATTTTTGAACGAGTCATACATTTCGCATGACAGCGCTGCTGGCACGTGAAACACAAATGGAGCTTTGCTATGACCCATTTATCATTAGTGGATAGCTTACAGATCGCACAACTGTCCATAACTCCGACCTCTTGTGTACACTACAGTAACTAAAACTAACCTCCTTATAGGGTAACGTAGACTTCTATCTTATTGGTCGGAGAATAGATTGAAAAATCAGCCACCAGGATCTCTGCCTGCAGATAAAAATTGCTTTTCGACTAACCTCAAAATTGTAATAATTCTAACCTTCAAAGTTCAGCGTCTTGATGTAAATTACAAGATAAAATGCAAAGACCGCTAATAAAATTTATGATTTATAACTGAAACGATGCCTTGCAAATTGAGCATGCAAGAATCTGTAAGAAAAACGCCCTAGGGCACAAAAATGCAGTACCAGAACAAAAATAATAAGAGTGAAAAATAAAACGTGTTTAACTACTTACAGATGGAGTGAGCGTTACGTTGATGCGTATATATGTAATATTTTGTATTTTACGTATATTTTTAAATAAACTAAAAACCAATTTAGTTTTATGTCTCCATAATGTTTGAAATTTGTGAATATTTAAAAAAGTTCATACATAAATTAAAAAAAAGTTGTAATTGAATAGCATTTTTCGTATAAAAGTAGTATGCTTGTTTAAAATATAGCAATTTTCGCTAGAAATAAGTATAAAAAGAAAATAAATCAATTTTATTACGTAGTTTTCAAAAGTAATTGAACTAATGTTAATATCATTTAAAATCTTTATACTTTATTTATAACAACAAAATATGTATATTTTATTTGAACTATAAAATTTTTATTTTTAACAATTTTTGTTCGAATATGATATAAGATTCTAATTTTTTTTATATAAGAAAGACAAACATGCATAAATAGTTTTTTGAAAGATCACATTTTTAACATTTTCGAGGTCATGAATTCTCCTTAACTCGTTAGATAATTGTTTAATTAATAATTTTATAATTCTGTTGTTACGTCACGACGTCTCTTTTATTTCAAAATTTATTATTCCAAAAATATGCAGTTATTGATCAATCAGCTAATTTACCTTAGCAAGCATATTGTAAAAGTAAGTCAGTTGTTAAGAAACCAAGTGCAATGCTATTTTCAGAATTAACAAAATAAGTACAATTACGAAGACTACATGAACCAGATTTACCAAGTTAACCAAATCATTCAATAAGATTCAAAATGCAGAATATGCATTGCTCCATCGGTCGACACCAATTCAAATTCTTAAACAAGGCAGGGATCATCAATATAAAAAGACAGATTAAATCAGGATTAAGGAGCACTTCAATAAGCACTTTAAAGCAGACACTTTTTCAAAGCACTTTATCAAAGAGTTTCTACAAGCACTTCAAAGATACAATTATTATAACTATATTCCTCGCACTATAAAATTATTCAAATATTCGCGCACTATATTCAGTTTATTATAAAAGTAACAAATAAAATCTCTATAATTTAAATATTAAATCAAGTGTACTTATTTACTGTCTGCCTGTATCTACTTAGCCGAATCAAGGTAAGATTCTTACAATTATATTTTGATCTACATTATTTCAATTCAAGTATATTTAATCGTGAGAACGATTCATAACAATTAAAACTGGTAGAGCTTTTCTATCACTAGACTTAAATTTCAAATTAAATATTTTAAAATCAAACTTTGTTCTTTTATTTAATATTATAATAAAATACATTTTCCTCATATCAACAACATAATCAATCATTAACTCCGTCCTGGTGTAAAGCCAGGACTTAACACTGTTGATTGTATTAATCCTATTTCATTTTTAAAAAAGTTTGATTTATAAATATTGAGTTTTAGTGTTTTTTTTTTATTTTTGAGAAGAATTATATTATTTTGTGATTGCTTTGATAATTAAATAAACGGATAAGTAAATAAACAGTCCTTTTGATTGAAAAACCTAAAAAAATTATCTTGAAATTTTTTTTTTATTTAATTTTTAGTAAATATGTTTTACAATCTGAAATTCAATTATATTGTTCAAATAGTTTTCAATCGAAAAAATCTAAATATATTTTTTCAAAAAGTTTTTTTCTTAAAAAAATTAGAAAGTTTTCAAGAAATGTCCTCGTTGCTGATAAAAATTATTAGTTTTTTATAGAAAAACTAAATAATAATCAACGTAATATAATTCGCAAAAATTCATTACTATTAAAAATGTTATTTTTCTAACAAAAAGTATTTTATTAACTCATTATCTAAAATTTATGATTTTTAAGTATAAAGTACATTAAAAATTTTATTCAACAAAGAATTTGGAAAAATCAAAATATTTCATAAGTTTTAAGTCTAGATTACATACCTAAAGTTTTTGTATGTTGTAAATAATAAATTGAACATATTATACCTGACTTGCCGCACATTTCATTTTTTTAACCGTGCGAGCTATGTATAAGGAGATATCCACAATACTTTTAATCCTAGTAACAGGTCATATTACAGCTGTTCCTGGGTTTACCGCATGATGCACATTATTTAAACTAGATTCAAATCTTTTGTGCTATCCTGTAACTCTATTTCTGATGTATTTAGTAAATGTGCCACGAACGGCACAGCAGATAATTCTATAAAAAGTAAATTTACACATAAGATAAATTACGGTAATTTTTTATGTGTAAAAATGAATGTTTTATAGAAATATCTACTATACCGTTCGTGGCACATTTACTAAATACATCAGAAATAGAGTTACAGGATAGCATAAAAGATTTGAACCTAGTTTAAATAATGTGCATCATGCGGTAAACCCAGGAACAGCTGTAATATGACCTGTTACTAGGATTAAAAGTTGTGTGGGTATCCCCATAAACATTCATCTATTAAAATTTCAAATACATAAATATTCATGTATCTCATATTATCGTAAAATTAAC
Source organism: Anastatus disparis (assembly GCA_017163975.1). Taxonomy (NCBI): domain Eukaryota; kingdom Metazoa; phylum Arthropoda; class Insecta; order Hymenoptera; family Eupelmidae; genus Anastatus; species Anastatus disparis. The sequence goes on from JAFFSR010000390.1 coordinate 652,872, forward strand.
TAATATGTTAATCTTCTTTTTCTCTCTTATTATCTCTATTAGAAGTTATCTTAATTAATCATAAAGTAAATATGAAATACGGTTGTATTCAACTATTTGAATAAGAAAAATTCGTTGTTCAGATGGCTATTGTTCCCGAATGCTTTAACGGCTACGTTTCTTATAAGTGAAACTAATTTATGATAGTATTGACTGAACTCATGTTGTTTAACGTTGTTGCTCTGATCACTTCATTTCGTAAATAATACCGTGTAGAACCTTATCGACTTCGTGTCTTTCGAGTCCAAAACGGAGCGCGTTTGTAAATTCTGACGGATCTTATTACACTTACCCCCACCAGCTGCAGTCTGACGATAGAGCTGTGCGCTGTAGATACAGTGAACTACTATGCTACGGTACCTATCTAATCCTTATGATTCCTTAATGAAACTGTTTGCGTTGCGTATTTTTGGTAATATTAAGACTGTATCGAAATAATCACTTACGTTTGGACTCGTACTCGTGTGCGTCTTAGTTATGGAACATACTGCATTAACCACACTTTTAATCAGGACTGTTAAGTAAATATAAGCGCATTCATGCATTAGTTGAATAAAACGGGTTAAGAACAATGGAACGTTCGTGATTTGACTTTTGTATTAATCCAGTTTCGGTCTTGCGAACAATAGTGATTCAAAGACTTATGGAACCGCTAGAGCTCCGGATTTTTTTTTCGGTGAGTAGATACTCTATATAGGTACCGGTACGTCAATCGACAGCAAACTCTCAGAATAAAAAATAAAAAATTTAAAAAAAACATTTTGAAAAACGCTTTTATAATAGAGAAAATACACTAAAAAGTATTGAATAAATTAATTTACTTCCTTGAAATTACTTTTATACAGTTCATTGCGATAATTGGAAGAAAATTTTAGAACAAATATTTAAAAAGAAAAGTGTGGGCGCTAATTTTAGTAAATCCAATTCAGCACACTTTTAATTTTAAATTTTTGTTGTAAAATTTTCTTTTAATTATCGCAATGAACTGTATAAAAGTAATTTCGAGGAAGTAAATTAATTTATTTAATACTTTTTAGTGTATTTTCTCCATGATAAAAGCGTTTTTTTTAAAATTTTTTTTAAATTTTTTATTTTATACTTTTTGTTAAAATTGAATTTTCTGAGTAATTTTTTTTAAAAGCTTGTATTTAATTGTATTTTCTATACATTCCCCTATCCCAAACATATTCCCCTATCCCCTATATATTTACATATCCTCTATTTATTCCCCTATACATTCGCTTATCCCCCTATGTATGCCCCTATCCCCTATGCATTTTCTACAACTATCAACTGAACAATATTATATCAACTTGACTCCACCCAAAGATAACCTCCCCACTTAAACTTCCTCGGAAATGACTTTGCACACCCGTCATCGCCGACCTGATAATGGATTATTGCATTGTCATCGGACACGGTGGTCCTCGATTAATTTCAACTGTGAAGTCTTTGCACCTCGGATTTTCCTTTTGGATATGATTCTAGACATATTTAGGAGCGAATTCCAACAAAAACAAAAATCGAAGAATGAGCACTTTTTTATTTATTCAAATATTAATTTTTATACAAAGTTTTTTATGAAAAAAAATTTTTTCATTGATAAATAATAGAATCAATTTCTATGGCTTGTTTGAATAATATTTCGAATTACTTACATATTTTAAGCAAAAATTAATTGTAAATATATTTAGAAAAATCTTAAATTATGTAACAATGTAAGCAAAAGGTTGAAATTATTTTTCTGCGACATACTATCGTAATGAGAACTATTGCAAGATATAAGTACAACAAATACCTGAATACTTATTCATGAATCAAATAGCACATAAATATACACCTTTGATTTTATGGTTGAAATATATATATACATATATTCACACAAAAATAACATATAGACAGTTTTTACTTAAGTTGCATGCAGTGAATTATATTCACAGACTGCTCTCAATAATTTATCTGCATAATTAGAATTATTTTGCGATACTTTATTTAGCCCACATTGCAGAAAAATCATGATGGACCGGTTTCATAGCCTGTTCACTGTAAAAACCTAGGCCTCGATTATGTTCAATACAAAAGTCTTTCACATGGAAAAAAACTGCATGTACCTTTTGTGTTATCGAAATACCTAAAGATAGATAAGCATCTTTAAACGCATCGATAAATTAAATAAATTTTGGATTTAAAGAAACAGTAAAGCAAGAGTTGACAACCGCGTTAAACTTTTCAAAAACCTCAACATATTTTAAACAATTCAAGTTACCATTGGATCGCAAGAAATCGATCTTATTTAGTAACATTTTGCAACTGTTTCCTTTAAAAGAAGGAGTTTCGTAAGTTATTTCACGTTTAACATTACAGTATTCTGCCCAATCATTGTCTTCCTTTTTAAGTTCTTTTAAAATATGTAAATACACTGTACAGATTTCTTTTGCAAAATGGACACACTACTTTAGGAAGACACTCATTTTGTTTATCATAAGTTGTAAATAGCTTAGTTATTTTAAGTTTTAAAGCCGGAGTAACGTTAACCATCAATTAACTTTTATTAAAACAAAGCAAACAGATAACATAACGATTTTCCTCATGAGTACGCGCGTGGTTTTTAATAATATTTGGCGGCATGGTGTTTAATTCACTACTACAAAACGACTGACTTCATTCATAAACATTAATAACATTAGAATTTTCAAAAATTCAACAAAACGTTCGCGAATAGAAGCGATGATTATACTTTGTTTACAAACAATTTTCATCTCAACTGGAACTACGTTGCTTTATATATTTTCTTTTCGTATCGTGTTCTTCTAATTACAATCACTTTAAAAACGCATCATTCGTTATAGTTTTTATCACTATCATGTTTTATAAAAAAAGATCTTAATTTCAACGTTACGCTTACATTGTTACATAATTAAAAATTTTTTAAATCTATAATGTTTGCTTAAAATATGTTAATAATAATTTTATTCGAAAACGCCATTCTAGAAATTAATTTCATACATTATCAATAAAAAAATTAAAAAATAAAAAAAAAAATTTTTCAATTGAATAAATAAAAAAGTGCTCATTCTTCGATTTTGGTTTTTGTTGGAATTTGATCCTAAATATGTTTAAAATTATATCCAAAAGGAAAATCCGAGCTGCAAAGACTTCACGGTTAAAATTAATCGAGGACCACCGTGTAACAAAACAAATATATGCTAATGTAAAAATTAACAATTTACAAACAAAAATAATATTTATTATAGTACCACAGTTAATTTAACAATGTATAATCAAGTATGATATTCAAAAAACACTTGAAATGCTTCACGGTTCACCTGAAGGAAGTTTAAATAAAAATGTGTTGTTGTCTCAAAATTCATTTTGATTATGATCTTTATACATCTTAAACATGTTTTAACATACTTTTTAAAATTACTTTACGTGGCAGATTTATAGAAACTTGGGTTTAAATGAAAATATATCATTTTATTGGATACCAACATTTAATATTTAAATATAAATAGCAAATGAAAAAATACCGGTCGCGTACATAAATAAGAGTTTAATGAACAATAACACGTTAACAGTAAACAAAAAAATACATTTTTTAACAAACAAACATAAAAATGTTCAATTTCATTTTCATATACATTAATTATTTAACTTTAAATAAGTTTATACAAATCTATATATGTGCACTATTATAGCTACGTACAGCTCGAAATAATTTTGTAGTATAATTTTCATTCTGTTTTGATACTTTATAATCTATCCACTTTTTATTAAAATCATAATACACTGATTCTGTAGCTTGCTCTCCGAAAAATCCTAAGCCCATCTGGTGTTTTGAACAAAATTGTGCTACGTGATTAAAAATTGTATGCACTTTTGGTGTTATTGAGATTCCTAAGACTTCGTAACTTTTTTTGAATTCTTTAATATTTTGTTCAAAATCTAGCTTCAAATTTAGAGAAAAGCAGTCGTCAACGACTATTTTAAATTTTCTAAAAGTATCTACATATGCCATGGAACCTGCTAGACCTCCAATGTTAACTTCACATATCTGTTGAAGTTTATCAACATTATTCAGTAATACGTTACATGCATTTCCTGCAAACGAAAAGTTACCACCATTACTGTAACTTCTTTCTACGTTACTTTGATGCGCCCATTTTGTAGCAATATCGGGATATAACTTAAACATATTACTATAAAGTGTGTTAATACAGCCTAATAGAAGATGTAATTCTTGAGGAGGAATTACATCTAAAATTAGTTTATCATCATCTGAATAAAACAAAGGTGGATTGATACAATTTTTGAAATCTTTAACTTTTTTTTTACCTTTCCATGATCACACCAGTTATTATAATTAGACATACAGCTAGTTGTTGTCCTCAAAGTACCACACAAACCTAAATTAGTTTTCGTGACATCATACCAAATACATGGACAATAACTTGCGCTATTCGTTAAACCCGTAATTATGTTTGAAAATTTCAAGTCAGTTGTAATTGTTCCTGGATATTCAATCAAACAATCATTAATTTTTAGTTTTGACCACAAAAGTTTTACATTGTTATAATTTTCTTGTGTATCTGGAGCAAGAGTAATAATAAATATCTTCTTTACTCCAGTGTCCTTCCATTTTTTAGAATTCTTTCAAGTATTTTTTTCAATGTTATTATCTTCATTTTTAGATTGAATAGATAAGGTGAATTTTAAAGAACCTCCACCACCACCAATACCAAAATTCAAGTAAAAATAAAAAATATTTCTATTATGAATAATATGTTGTATAAACAAAATCAAATCGGTGCAAATAATAGCTGAGCTTGGAATTTTCGTAACAACCTCATTTTTTACAATTTCCAAATCCAATGAATGCACTTCAAAAAATTGATCCAAACTATGAGACTTTCGAAAATTTTTTTCTCGAGTATAAGGCTCAATAACATTTCGTGAACATGTTTTTTTTCTTATAAATTTAGAAAAATCACGTATCTGACGATCAGATAAATTTGAATCATTCTGCAAATCACATAAATCGTTAGACGATATTTGGTGTATTTGTTTTTTTTCTTTTGCATTTACGATAATATTTAATGGTTTACCACGCTGTTGCGATAGAGATAGTGCAACATTCGTCCTTTCTGCTTTGTCATTTAATGTATTTTTAACTTTCCTTTTGACTAATAATTTAGAAATCAAATGTTCACTTTGCTTTGGAGTTTTGATGCCTTCTTGAACATTTTTTAGGAATGTTGTTGAAGTACATTTATGACTTATACCTTTAGCTATTAAAGTTAAACAATTCGAACATCACCTACTAGTCTTCTTCAGTGGTTTGCAAGATTCCTTTTTTTTAGTATTAGCAATTTCAAAACTTCTTTGTCTGGATCTAATTTCATTACAGAAAGTACAGCCACACTCTTTTTCTGACTTTGATGTACTGCGCGTTTTCATTTTTAAATGATATTTTGAGTAGTCTGGCATCTGAAGTGAACTTTTTAAACTTGTATTTATATTAGCTCTTGTAATTTTAAGCCTACAAGCACCACAAACTACAGCAGGTAAACGCGAATCCATCTCATTAAAATCAGGAAATAACAATTTGATTTGAGTTCCTATTTTACCTGTAGTTTTATAATGCTTTTTTTTCGGCTTCCTTTTACACATCAAACACATATTATGCCGATTTTGTTCGTGAGTTCTGATCGAATTACTTTGCAAGTTCATAATTGACAATCACTATTTTTAAATTGAATGAAATTAAATAAATTGAACGAACGTTGCTGCGCGAAGTCCAATGCTATACTAAATTTTCTTCAAGATTATATATCACTTTGAATTCCACAAATTGTATTTACATATGATCTTTATATTATAAATAATAAATAGTATCGAGTACTGTTAGCTGTAACCTTTTCAATGTTTATTTTATTTGTATACAATGAATTAGGTGAGAATATAACGAACTTTAAGATTGTAGTTATGGAAAAAATTTTCTAGCTTTGTATATATTATTTCTCATTTCTTAAGTAATTATATATATCAGTCGTTTTATAATTATAGATTTAATGCATATTAATACCGTAAATAAATGTTTTTAACAGACAGGTGATATAAAATAAATGGGGGATAGTTATTTACTTATTTGTTATTTCTATTTATATATTTATAATAATGTTGCCTAATAAAACAATATTTGTTCATTTAAACTTAACTTTTTATGAATCGGTCACGTAAATTGATTTTAAAAAGTTTGTCAAAATATGTTTAAGATATCTAAAAATCATAATCAAAATGAATTTTGAGGCAACAAAACATTTTCATTTAAACTTCCTTTAGGCGAACCGTGGCTTATTAATACGCGGGGCGAGGAAATGAATTTCCGATATATTATTATAAAATTAAGAGTATAAAACTATTCTCAATCCGAAATTTTAAATATTGAAATTCTGATAAGAGATTCATTTTCAACGACCTCAAAAACCCTCGAGCATGATGTTCTATGTTGAACCCGCTATTTTAAATATTGGATTTTGATAACAGATTCGTTTTTAGCTACCCCGAGAACTCCTGATTATGATTTTCCAAGTTGATTTCAGAATTTTTTAAAGACATTTATAAAACTTTCAACTCAATCTGTGCTGTTAATCTTTCCTAAATTTTCATCATTTTTGAAGTAAAAATAAAATAAAAAAAAATATTTGAGTTTTAAGCCGATTTTGTCATAAAGCTATACTTTTTAGCTTCAATTTGCGAGATATAACATGTTTTACAAGTTATTACAACAAGAGCTATGAAAGAAAATGTCATGAAGTGATCTCGTCAACGCAGGAGGGTTAAAAGTAGGTCGTATATCTCTATATTTTTCTAACCGAATAATTCATTTTTCTGCAAAATCTAATACTTGTAGCAAGAATTAGAAAAAAGCCCCATCTCGTATAATAAAAAACAATATTTTCTTTTATAAGGAAAAATTATTTTTATCGCTTTGTTTTTAAGAGAAATTTGAAAAACTGAATTGTCTATCCCAACCTCTATTTTTTAAGTTTTTCAAGGTTTTCTTCAAAACGAATCGATAAAAATAATTTTTCCTCATCAAAGAAAATATTTCTTTTTATGATACAAGATGGGGTTATCTCTTTATTTTTTGCTACAATTATTAGTTTTTGTAAAAAAATAAATTCTTTGATTAGAAAAGGACAGATATACTCGACCTCCTCTTAATGCAAGAGTTAAAAGTTTATGAGTTGGAGTAGATGAGCTGTTGGATCTTGTTGCGCTGTACCGCGTCCCACTTTTATGTGACTTTATTTAAAATATATATTTTTTTTTATAAAAAATAGTAAAATTTTCTTCCCCACTCCACGCGCAGAGTTTGTTTTTGCACAATTATGTATAAAAGCACATGTCTAAAAATGAGCTTTCTCCACGCCTTACGCAAAAGTTTTGATCAATATTTGAGAAAGAAAGTGATTTTAACCTCCTGCGAACTTTTTACCCTTGTTTAGCTTGGGTGAACGTCCATACGAGGTTTAAATCATTTACTTGCACTCGTATAAAAAAATGACTCTTCTAAAAAAAAAATATGATGAAATTTTGAATAAAAAAGAAAGAAAACAAAATTGTTCTGCTTACACCGAGAGAGTTTTGCCTCAACAAAGATGATGTGCGACGCACTAGAAAAAGTGATGCGTTTTGCATCGTAAATCACGAATATTGCTTTGGATTTCATAATTTATGCATCACTTTTTTTCGTGCATAAGTCGAAATACAGTGCGCGAGGTGGCGCCGTATCGAAAAATTCCATGCTTGTTTAGACACGCATCGATATTTATCGTCAATGCGAGCCACCTTGTGGCCCGTTTTAAAAGCGTACCATCGTTTATGATGCAAAACCTTCTTCGTGTATGGAAGAAGTTTGTTAAAATTTAAATCGTTAATTGCAAAATTAATTTTTTACAAACAAATTATTTGATTTGAAAAAAATTTTTTTTTTCACGAATATATGTATAATATTTTGTTAACTTTTGTCCATTAGTTGCTGGCATATCGCTATTTAGACCAAAAAGATTCTTTAAGTTTATTTGTTTATAAAATTGTTAAACAGTTGAACTTTGGAAAAACAACCAAACACTTTTTTTATATAAATCAATAAAATTATCCGGAAACTCGATTAATATTAGATAGCTTTGTTGTACTGGCTCACTTCAGAAAGTTTAACTCTTCTTTCAACCTTTGCAGTAGAACATTCAATGTATTCTATTTGAATAACTAAGAGAGAAACCCTTGCTTAGGCCATGAATCCCAATAAAACTAAGATGTGAATATATCATATTAACTTATTTAGAAAATGAAAATAATTCCTATGAATTTAGCAGTATTATTTATAGTATTAATTGCTTTCATATTAATGTGAATAAGTATTAATTATTATAGTAATACTTATATTTTGTTTATTATGTCTCAAATCAAAATAATACGACTCTTCATTCATCTGATGACAGCGAACTTTTCAGAGCAAAATATTAAAATCTGCTCCGACATTCCGTTGCATACACCATTAGATAAAAATGTAAATAACGATGTAAATATACATCGATTTAAGTAATATCCGTGTTTAAACCAAAAAATACTATGTTGGTGTTATTTTTAATACTTTTCGGAGTTTTATTCAATTTACTTGAATAACTTCTCATTCACAATTTAAATATTTATACACGTATGTGTACAGGTGCAAGAAGAAATTAAACTGAATCACGTAAAAAATAATTTTTTACTTCACTTGAATGAATAATTAACAACTGTACACATTTTGATTAAGAGCATGACGAAGCTGCCCACCTTCTAATAATATTTTCAATCCTAACTTATGAATAAACAATGCGTTTAATCGAGTTTTTTTGCTACAAAGAAAAAATTTGTAAGATTAAACTCTAGCGCGGACAACTCAAGAAATCCACCAAAATATTATACGTACAAAGTTATAATAAAAACTTTCAATGTATCGTATTTTAAGGTTAGGTTTGTCGAGTTTCATATCTAATTTCCAATCCAAGCTCATAAAAAAATAACAAGTTTAAATAACAAAATTTTTTTGGAGTATAATGAAGACTTTGATTGTTTAAATATATATATATATATATTTTCTAAACTTCGTGTTAACGATTTGACTTTCTATAGCTATTTTACGCAAGTGAAATGCTGATTTTTTAATTTTAGTCTGAAATGCGCAGAATATTTACCTGGTGTTTTTAATGCACAAAGTGGAACTTTAGAACTTTATATTGTTTATATAATTACTTTGCTCATTGTTATCAAAAAGATAACAATTAGAAATCTGTAACAATCAAACGGTAATAGAAACGAAAATTTTTTTACATGCTTAAGGTAGCTCTATCGTCAGCAATAATTTGTTCATAAAAATTAAAAAAACCTAAAATCTTATAAAATTTTGAACAATATCAGTTTTTATTTCAAGTTCCCGAAAAATTTCTGGTTGCTTTGCTGACTGTTTTTTTACAATGTACCTTCGTAAATTTTATCTTTTTATTACTATTATCAAACGATTAAACTATGAATGAGATTACCTTAAAGGAATGATTGGTATGACTACCTGATATTTTTCAGAAATAATATATAGAATAAAAACTTTTTTGTTGAAATTTTCAAAAGATTATAAATTTTTTTAATTTTTCTAAACAACAAACTATAGCTAATGACGAAACTTCCTCAAATGGTTATCTGATAAATCTAAGCAAATCTTGCTCGATTTTTTAATTAACTTTTACGATACTTACGTTACGAAATCAAATTATGCAAAAATCATCAATTCTATGCATTCTTTGTATAATATACACTTACCTAATTGCAAATTATATAAAGTTTTTATTACACAGCTGGTTAGATCATTTATATCTCTTACTATTTATGAGATTTATTTCACATAAAAAGAAGTTATTCTGCTATATCAAAATAATTTTTATATTTTATGATAACAGCCCACTATTCGTTACATGGAAAATTGGTAAAGATATGCGATTACGAGGTTGTATTGGAACATTCAACGCTATGCATCTGCATAATGGACTACGAGAATATGCTACGACAAGGTTAGATACTGTGCATAATATACTCTTTTATATATAAAATAAAAGCTTACTTTCGTTTTTTATCTTACTTATTAAAGAAAGGGTATAGTCGGATAAGATAGTCAAAAGTTCCACGGGAGATTTTGGTAAAGTAAATATAGTTATGTTTGATACTAAAAATAATAAAAATTTGAAAATTTTCAGTCTCAAATATTAAAGCAGCTCAGCAGGGAGCGCTAAAATGTGAAAAATCATTTTTCCATTTGGCTGATTTTGGTTATTCAATTGAAGGTTTTTTTATGCCGGTTTTTTTTTGCTATTTTCGGTTATTTATAAGGTTACTTTTGACTCTCAGAGAATTCCAACAATTAAACTTCTTTTTTTTTTCTATGAATACAATCAAATGACATCTCCAAATACAATTTGCAATAGTTTTGAAACAAGAAATATTGAAAATTATATCTTTTTTATTTAAAAAATTCGACTTTTTTGAAAAGTACGTTTTTGCATTAGAATACGATGAATTGTTCTTTCCAATTCCCAGTGTCGTAATGGTCGCATATATTGTATTTGCCGTGAAATTTGCAGAATTCATTTTTTAAGAAGCTAGTACTTCTAAATTATACGAAAAAAATGTCAAATAGGCTTATAAAAATGCTAAAAAAGCACAGTTTTAAATGAGAAAAACCAGTTTTTTTTACAATTTTTGGTGATATTTGGTGTAATTTTTTATTAATGAATGAGCCCAATACTACTTTGCAAGTAATAAAAACTATCTGGAAAAACTGAAACTGTATTAAAATTTTTAATACTTGACTTTACAATCTAGATTGATTCAGTTAGAGATAACCATACTGATTCTAATTTTGTCATTATTGTTCGAAGACTATCAAAATGAGATTTAATATAGTGTTACGTCACGACGTATCTTTTATTTAAAAATTTATCATTCCAAAAATATACAGTTATTGATCAATCAACTAATTAACCTTAGCGAGCATATTGTAAAAGTAAGTCATTTGTTAAGAAACGAAGTGCAATGCGATTTACAGAATCCACAAAGTAAGAACAATTACGAAGACTACATGAACCAGATTTACCACGTTAACCATATCATTCAATAAGAATCAAACTGCATAATAAGCATTGCTTCATCGATTAACCTCAATTCAGAATTCAAATTATAAAACTTCATGAAAATGCTTAATAATCAATTTTGTTTATCAACTTTAAAGAAATTATAAAACAATTATTCATAAATAATAAATATGAATAATTACTATAAATACGAACGAGAAATCATATATGAGAGCACTTCAATAAGCACTTTAAAGCAGACACTTTTTCAAAGCACTTTATCAAAGAATTTCTACAAGCACTTCAAAGATACAATTATTATAACTATATTCCTCGCACTATAAAATTATTCAAATATTCGCACACTATATTCAGTTTATTATAAAAGTAACAAATAAAATCTCTATAATTAAAATATTAAATCAAGTGTACTTATTTACTGTCTGCCTGTATCTACTTAGTCGAATCAAGGTAAGATTCTTACAATTATATTTTGATCTACATTATTTCAATTCAAGTATATTTAATCGTGAGAACGATTCACATCAATTAAAATTGGTAGAGCTTTTCTACCACTAGACTTAACTTTCAAATTTAATATTTTTAAAATCAAACTTTATTATTTCATTTAATAAAATATACTTTCCTCATATCAACAACATAATCAATCATTAACTCCGTCCTGGTGTAAAGCCAGGACTTAACAATAGCACAAATCTTGAACAAGCTGTGGATCTTAAAGCACATTTTCAGCTAAAATACTTGCCACATCTTCTAAATTAAAAGAAGGTCACATATCTCTGTCCTTTTCTAATCAAAGAATTGATTTTTTGCAAAAACTAATAACTTTAGCAAAAAATAAAGTGAAAGCTGCATCTCATATAAAAAAACGCTATATTTTTTTATGAGAAAAATTGCTTTAATCGCTTCGTTTTCAAGGAAACCTTTGAAAACCAAATTTTAACACTAACCTCTGTATTTTAAGTTTTTCAAGGTTTATTTGTCCTAAACCGAGAAATGACCATTTCGCACCCTGCTGAAAAACTTTGAATGTTTCGGCTTTGCGACAAAACAATAATATATTATACCATGGATGCATATTGATCATCTTGGTTCGTGTAAACTTCGAGGCCTCGCCACGCTTGACTCCAAAAGTTCGTACTCGCCGAAAATGATCAATATGCATCCTTGGTAAATAATATGGTATTTTTAAAAATAAAGCGATAAAATCAATTCTTTTTCGGTCTCTCATGATATCAGGTTGATGACGAAAAGGCGATCGAGCTTATCGCTGGACTGGGAGAACTGGCTGCGATGAGGGCATTCAGAGATATAGGTCTTTGAGGAGCGAAATCTCTAACAGTCTTGACACTGTTGAAATCAATTATATTTCGACTCAGCTAAATGCTGCCACTAGTGCCAAGGGAAAATGGTCCGTATTTCACAAGCTGGGTTTGGTTAGGAAGTCACTGCCTTCTCTCTTTAGTACCTTTCCTCAAGGTCTTTGCTGAAGTTGTTGCTAGTGACTGTCCTTCATTGACTCAGAAAGATGATGATTAGATATTGAGCATATCTTTGTCTAACTCTCAGCCGATTTTTTATTTTCACGTGGTTGATGCTACCAAGATTAGTAGCTTTATCGTATCTGCATCTTCTAAGTTATTAGGGTGTGACGGTATTTCCGTAAAGATGCTTAAGCTTGCTATGCTCTCTGTCCTTGGACCATTGACAGCGCTTGTGAATAGCTCTCTTATTTACTCACATTTTTCAACTAATTGGGAAAGAACTTTTATTTTCCATTTGGCAAAATCTAAATCTGTTTCCTCACCAAATCGAACCCTACCTATTGCTAGATTTTGTGAGATTTCCAAGGTACTTGAAAAGGTTGTTCATAAGCAACTTTTGCAATTTCTTGAGCCGAATAATCTTTAAAAATAGATTTTTTGCATAGCGGCGCTAGGGCAAACACATGCCGACGGACGCTCGTGGAATATCGATAAATAAGTATTTAGCGAAAGCAAAAAGATGTTGTTTGTTAAAAAAAGGAAGTTTAAGTAAAATTAACTTTAAATTTATTTAAAAAAAAGGTGAAAAATAGTGCAAAAAGGAAAAAATCTGAGTTAAAAGTCAGTTGTTATAGATACAGGTTATTTTGCAGAGAAAACACGGTTTGAACAAAGAAATAAGCGGTAACACATCAGAGAGAATGGCAACTCGTAACATTAGTGGTGAAGATACTGATAAAAGTAAAAATGAGGAATCTAAAAAGGATGATAAAAGAGTAAAGGATTTAAAAAGTGTTTTGAAAGAAAAAGCAGTTGAAAAGGGACAACAGACATTAGATAAAAGTGGCGCAATAAAAAGAGTAAAATTTAATGAGGAAAATAAAATATATGACGAAGTGTGTGAAATAAAAGACTTAAAAGAAAAAATGACAGAAGAACTAAATGAAAGTTTGATTGAAACAAAGAGAGGTTAAGATGTCTGAAAGAATGGATATATTAGAGAAAAGGATGGAAGATTTAGAAACGCAGGAGAGATAAAGAGAGGAATACATGAGAGGGCCCTCACGCAGTCAGACACACAATCAGAAGTTGACGCGGCAGAGGGAGCAAGCCGGGGTTTAGGATTAGCATGGAGTATAGCCAGCAGTGGTAGTATTAAAAGCGGTAGAAGTATATGTAGCGGCATAAGCGCGGTCAGCGAGAATAACACAAATTTGCCCTAAAAAGAGGTATGCAAGTCTAAGAAAATGCTGCTAGCTAAGGAAAGACATGAAAGAATGAATAAAATAGTTATTAAAGAAGTATATTTATAAGGAGAAGAAGATATAATAAAATGTATAGACAAATTTTTTAAAAATAAATTAAAAGTGAAATTGGAAGCAACAGAGGCAAGGAAAGCAGGAAATGTTTTAGTGGTAAAAATGAATTTGTGAGACGCTAAAAATGAGGTTCTGTGTAATAAGCATAGGTTAAGAGAAACATCTATCTTTATCGAAAATGATATACATTTCGAGGAAAGGGAAACGCAAAAAGAAATAAGAGTATAGGCTAAACAACTCGAAGATAAAGGTATAATAATTAAAATAGGTAGAGGTAGAGTGTATTTAGAAAACAACTAGGTAAAATGGAAGGTAAAAGAAAAAATAGAAGAATGATTAAAAAGAAATGATGAGAGAACAAAGGGAGTAAATAATGAAGAAAGAAAAGAAAATAATGAACAGGTTTTCGAGTAAGCCAGAAATGGAAAAAAAACTCCAGAGGTAAGGTGAAAAACAAAAAAAATAAAAGTGGACAAAAAGAAAAAAAGTGTTAAAATTAGTAATGATGACAGAATAAGTAAAAATGTTAAAGATAAAAGTGTTTATAATAGGTGTTAAAAAGAATGGTATAAAGAAGGTAAGCTAAAATCAGAAGTAAAAGAAAGTTTTGGCACAAACTTTGTAAAGGGATGAATAAGATTTATAAAAAACTTGATGAAATAGATTTTATAGATAAAAAAAAATTATTATAGATCCTCCTATAACTTAAATATTAGAACAAGTGAAAAAGATAGAATATTAGGAGAAGAAAAAGGTGAAAAAGAGATAAAGAAAGTAAGTAAAGACAAAGTGATTGGCGATGGAGAGTTGAGACTGATTAACTGGGTTGAGTACAACAAAAGGAGATGAAAAAAGAGAGTTTACGTTTATAGGTGCGAGAGGGAGTTCGGTGATCGACTACATTATTGTAAATGAGGCGATATGGGATGTTTGAGTAAATTTCAAAGTAGAGAAAAAGATAGAATCAGACCATGCACTGTAACGGTTATTTTGTGCCCGTTACAAAAAGAATTAGCTTTTAATTAAATATTATTTTTAGCTAACAAGGAGAGTATTTGACCTCCGGGAAACGGATTTGGCTGAAACTGCAGGATATCATTCTTCGATGAAAAAAAATGAACCCGTGTTTTTTCTTTTGTGCTAATAGGCCCTATAGCCGGTAATATAAACATTTCTTCGAAAATGTACTGAAAAGAAGTCTTTATAAGAACTTGAATAACTAAACAACTAAAAGTCTTACAGAAAATTGTATGAATAATAGAAAAAAGTACAAGTTAAGAGCTTCAATTTAAGCCTTATTGCATCAAAAAAGCTTCTGTAGTTCAAAAGTTGTGTCTAATTAAAAATTACCACATATTTATTAGTATTTTTAGCACGTAACATACGATCAAATTTTCACTCTATTTCATTAGGATTTTTTAATCACCTGTAACTTTTGAACCATATGAGACTTTTTAATGCAACAAAGCTTAAATTAAAGTTTTTAACCTGTACTCTCTTTTATTTTTCATACAATTTTCTGCAAGAGTTTCAGTTGTTTAGTTATTCAAGATCTTGTAAAGACTTATTTCCACTACATTTTCGAAAAAATGTTTATATCTCCGTCTATAGGGCCTATTAGCACAAAAGAAAAAACACGGGTTCATTTTTTTTATCAGAAAATCATTTCCTGCAGTTTCAGCCAAATCTGTTTCCCGGAGGTCAAATACTCTCCTTGTAAGTCTATAAATTTGATTATATACGGAGTTGCTGAAAACTAAGAAATTTACTAAATATTATACAGCAACCTCCGATAGTGCTAGCTAGTAGAGCTATTGATAAGCGACAAAGTCTTACGTGATATACTTGTCGCTTGCTGCACTCACTGCGTCTCTCTTTCTCTCTTACCTGATCGAGAGACGCATGGCCGGTAGCGCAGTTTCCTTCGTGAGGAGGGTTCCAAAATACGTTATATTAAAATATATGATATTACGTAACTAAATAATTCATAACTACTCACAAGGACCGCGGAGGCGTTGGAGTAAACAACGGGAAATATATTTTATACTAAATATGGTCAGGCAATATAAATTAATTGAAAGCACGTTTTAATAGAAAACAAAATTAATTTATTATGAAAAAAATATAAATATAATAAAGAGAAAGTATGAACTAAACGAGAATGAAATTGGATAATATATGTAAAGTAATGTACGCGTCTAATGAGAGAATGAGCAAAGGGAGGACGCGTCGCGAACTAAATAGAACTCGCTTATGACGCTGATCGGTTATATAACCGATGATATAATATACCCGAACAAATATCTCTCGAGGAAGAGACACTTGGATATCGCACTGTATAATTATACTTACAATAACGCACTGGCCAGCTTACACTAATTACCTACGTGCACGTAGACGACGCTCGTCCGTTATCGCAGCTTCTCCCCTGTACGTAACCAATACGTAGTTGCTCTGAACTAGATCGGTGGAATACTTCTCTTCCCGATCGTTGAATTCCGCTGAGCTCTGCCAACGTGGTTGCCTTGTTGTAGATCGGTGGAATCCTTTACACGCCGATCAACGTATTTGCTGGCACTTAATGTCTGACCGATAAGACGCGCGAAAAGCGGTCAAGCAAATCTCTACAGAAAGAATTTCTGAGAGTTGCAACTAGCCAATGTAATATAATACGCTAGTCGATATAAACCAACGACTTTTATCTAAGGCAATGTTACGCGCTATCAATTGCGAACTTAGTCTAACGTATTATAAAACCACGTGGCGAAATCTTATAACAAGCACAGCGCGGCTTAGGTTTCGTGTAAACGCAACGGTAGCCGGAAACTCTCTGAAGCGCCTCGCGGCCAGCGAGCTTCTTTCTCGCATGCTGGTCATCAAGATAAGCACTTCTTTACTCGTCTTAGACGAGATATGTGACCGAGCGTTTATCCTATTTTAATACCTAAGCGCGCAAGATTCAAACAAGGTAGAATACCATTACAGCACCTACACGGAGAAATGCTTTCTCCTTAATCTTAGTGCCGTTTCAGCGCCGGTTACCTGGTTCCTAACTTAAAAATTGGGATGCTCAAATATTTGCACTCAGAACTAACGTGCCGTACTACACTTTATCCAATCAGAGCATGTTCATTGAAAGTGATCCTCCTTCACATGTTTTCTGTATGACTAATAATATTCTTTATACGTGTGCGCATTTGATTCCTCAGTGCGCGACTTAAAAAACTTAGTGTGCGTGACTTGAAAAGCTTGGCGTGCGCTCCTACATTGCGCGACTGCGGAGGGAAAATTTGCCAATAATTTATATGCCAAATTTATTTTCTAACAAAGTTAATGTTTTTAAAATTTCTAAATGCTTATGCTAAAAATGTCAATATATTAATTTATACAGTAGTTACACTGAAGAAAAGAATTTCCGATTCAAATAAATATATTTATTTGATCCAAAATTATATCAGTACAATTAGTATGTATTTCAATTTATCAAATTCATAACACTTAAAACAGATTATTTAATTTAAATACTCTTGGTTTAAAATTATTAATTTATTACATTATCAAAATCACGTATATATAAAAAATAACTCTATATTATGAAAATTCTAGTTTATATGTACATTTATATTTAGTTAAATTAAAAATAATATTTTTTCAAATCCAAGAAATTATTTTGTGATTTAAGTAAATCAATTGTAATCAAGTTATTAAATTAAAAAATACAATTTTTATCGAAAAAGTATTTTATTCAAATTAAAGCAATTGGTTATATCTTCATAAATTATTTATTTAAACTTTTTTAATTTTATAAACTTGAAAATTAAATTTTTTAATCTAATTAGATAATTTTTTTCATACAAACTAAACAATTTTATGATTTAACTAGGAAGGCTGCGTGCCAACCCCCCTATAGGTTTAATTTATGCAAAATACTTACGTTTTTGTATTTAAGGCACGACCGTTAATCATAGTAAGAAATAATATTCATGATACATATTTATTACAGATCTCAATATATATTTTTTTATATTGGTTTGATTACAATATAATTATGATTCATAAGTTACATTTGTATGATTTAATAACATTAAATATTGTGAAATAGAAATAATAAATTGAATACAATATCAATAATATTTAATTGAAGAAATATTATTATTTTAAAATGTAATTAAAAAAAAGCCATTGCCTACTATTTGCCGCAGAAATTTGTTGCCCAACTCTCACGGACGAGGAAGTTGTAGGTTGGCGCATCAAATCATTTCAGTTTATAATGATCCTTTTAGAGAGTTTCAAGTATGCTAAATTTATTTTTAAATGTTTTTAAAATTTCAATATATATATATATCAATTATATACGTAAGTTAAGAGTACGAAGGATGAATACAGGCGAGACTAAAGTGTTTATAGCTTTAGTAGCAGTCAGTCGACTACTACTCGAGCGACAAGCACTTTGGTCAAGCCTGAATTCAGAATCCTTCGTACTTCCAAGTTACGTAAATAAGTTTATGTCATTGTAGGCCGTATGAGGAACTAGAAAAATGATTTTTTAAAATTAATGATATGTATTTTATTAAAAATAAGTAAATAATGTCATTATTTACTTATTATTTTTACTTATTAACTGTTCAACTTTGAAAATTTTTTTGAACAAAACATTCTGTTAAGTTAAGATTATATGAATTTGTATAAGCATTGACATATCTAATGACATTCTTTTGTTTTCACTAACCTACGAATCGATGTCACTCACGTCATATACGGCCATGCTGACTGATATATCGATCTGTCAATACTCCCTTAGGGAGTAAAGATCTGTCAATACTCCCTCAGGGAGTATTAACAGAGAGAATATCGTCGAGATATTAGCACGAACGTATGCAATGCCTATACAAATTTAGCGTGGTCTATATGTATTCGGTGGATTATAATCATTTTTTTTAATTCTTATAAAATATTAATATAATTGCAATTGAATAACTTTTTCAACGTTGTCAAAA
This sequence comes from Anastatus disparis, assembly GCA_017163975.1. Taxonomy (NCBI): domain Eukaryota; kingdom Metazoa; phylum Arthropoda; class Insecta; order Hymenoptera; family Eupelmidae; genus Anastatus; species Anastatus disparis. The sequence continues at coordinate 671,900 of JAFFSR010000390.1, forward strand.
AAGGTGACTTCCATCTTCATCGACTCTCCATGTTATGGAATAAAACAGTGATTTGATCTGATGTATGTTTTAATCAAGTTTAATCTCTTCTGTAAACTTTTTGCATATTTTTGCACGTCAGAATGAGATAATGCTCTGCAATAAATAGTATATTATTAATTTAGGGAGAAAAGTTGACTATTAAATGCTCACGTATGTATTGCTGCTCGAACAAAGCGAGCAATTAATATTCCACTTTTCTTCTAAGGTCAATATACGATTTTTCATCATTCCGGGCAAAAAGTACGTCCCACTTACCTGTTGTGATAATTCAGTATTGATGAAAAATCGATAAATTAAAATTATCGTGTTGAATCTTCTGCTATTTACGACTGAATATGCTCTGTCCTTCTCCACGCCTCTCCCAATGATGATAAATCATTAAAATAAACTATTTATGTACCTTTATTATGATGATACACTACGATTAATGATTCAAAAAAATAAACCAACTTAAATTTCAACAATAAAATGTTTATTATATAGTCTAATTTCTTATATCAATTCTGTATAAGGTATATTATATCAGTTCTATAATTCTGATTTTAACCTGTAAACAAATAAGGATAGACACGATCCCCTCTATTCTAGGCTGCCTTTATAATACATAAGAAAGGGAAAGATAGACGGATAATTATTTATTGCTGTAAATTATATTGTACAAATTATAAAGAATATAAACAAATTGAATATAAAAATAACATTATAATATGTATTACAAATAGTATATATATATTGTAATTAGTAAGTAAGTAGCAGGGAAATAACAAAAGACTTTAACGGAGAGTAGCGATCCATTCTCAAGGGACAGGAAATATGAAAAAGTAGATGATTTGAAATGAGATAGTCAAAGTGAGACTCTAAGTATCGCAGGTAAATCGTGCGATAGACGTGAGGACGTTACCAGAAACGATCTATGATAATATTCTATGACAGCAAAAGGTATAGTCAAAGGCCTCACATCACCCCTAAACAGAGTATATATAAGGCGGTGAGCACGTAGAAAACATTTTAAATAAGAAAATAGCGAAAAAAAACATTTTCTACCTACAGTGGACAACCAGTCAAGAGAGGACCTATAAGCAGAGATGCGCTTATGCCTACCTACAGCAAAGATGTAACGCACACCAGAGTTGATAACTCTCTGCAGCCTGAGGTAAAGCTTAGCAAAAAGGCCATAATAGACAAGACAAGAGTAGTCCAGAAGGGGAAACAGCAGTGTTTGAATTAGGTGCTTACGGAGAGCCAGAATAGCTCATTTCCTCAAGAAATCGAGCCTGTACAGTAAAGAAAAGAACTTTTTACATACATCTGCAACTTGCTCTTTCTAGTTCAGCTTACTATCAAGCCAAATACCTAAACTACGGATAGAGGATTAAAACGTAATAATGTTCCCATTAATTGGAACTCTAGTTACTGTCAATAAAGGTAACATGTTTATGTACCCCACGTACCCGAACCCCACGTACCCGAGCTGAATGAATGGTATACGGAGCGTGTGGATGGAAATGAGGGTGGCAATGTTTGAATACGCAGGGGGACTGCACAGTCCATGGGCCTAGCAACCCCACGTACCCGAGCTGAATGAATGATAAATTGGATGTGTGGATGAAAGTATGGTTGAGAATGTGTGAATACGCAGGGGGACTGAAAAGTCCTTGGGCTCAGCGACCCCACGTACCCGAGCTAAGTGAATGGTGAATTGAGTGTGTGGATAAAGGAGAGGATGGAGATGCTTGCACACGCAGGGGGACTGTACAGTCCTTGGGCCTAGCGAACCCACGTACCCGAGCTGAGTGAGTAAATGGTATACTGAATGTGTGGATGGAAGCGTGCGAAAGAATGTACGAATACGCAGGGGGACTGCACAGTCCATGGGCCTAGCGACCCCACGTGCCCGAGCTGAGTGAGTGAAAGATATATTGGATGTGTGGGTGAATGAGAGGATGGAAATGTGTGAATACGCAGGGGGACTGAAAAGTCCTTGGGCTTAGCGATCCCACGTACCCGAGCTAAGTGCGAATGGAGGAGTGAAAGGAAGGATGACAGGCAAATGTATGCATGTTTAGACGTATGAATGGACGCGGCCTAGTGCCTGGACGGACGGACGAAACGAGCGACAATGGACAAGACCGCAGCGTGAAGTAATGCTAACGCAGTCCCACGCTGCGGCTCTGTACGGTGGACGTTACGGATCCCTCCCCGTGTAAGTGAGGCATTTTCTTGCTTCTCTTCCGCGGCCAGGGTGAAGGGGGTTTAGACGGTCTCTGCCTGTGGATGCCTCGGGGGCGAATGCGAACCTACCAGGTTTCTTTCTCCCCCCAGGCTGACGCAGTGTCAGAATCCCGTCACACCAGTGGCGCGCACTGCAGTTGGGGTGATCCAGCTGCAGCCCACGTCGCTGTAGGTCTGAAAGCAGATTTACCCGTTTTTTCACCACCAAAAAAAAAAAAAAAAAAAAAAAAAACATGTTTATGTAGTGATAAGAGCTAATGGTAATGGCTTTAGTTTTACTGACGTTCGGATCCAGATGATTACAAAAGGCCCAATTACTAATTTAAGAAGCGTGCTCAGCCATAAGCGAGGTGAAAAAATCAAGTTCACCAATCGGAAAATAAATGTGTGCTTGCAGATCATCAGCATGTATCAGATATTGAACGTTAGAGTGAAAATCAGCAACAACGTCATTAATATAGATGGAAAATGATAGAGGCCCTAGGACAGAGCTTTGAGAAACACCAGTGTTAAGAGTGACGAAATCGGACTGATTACCATCACTATCCACAACAACCTGACGCCGGTCAGATAGATAAGAAGCAACCAATCTAACAACAGAGTGCGACACTTCCAGAGAAGACAGTTTGCGAAGTAAGGTGGTGTGACACACTGTATCGAATGCCTTGCTGAATTCAAACAGTAAGAGCATAGTCACGTAACATCTGCCCATATGCTGCAGAAAGTCATCGACTCTGGTGTAGGTAGACGCGAGCGCATCTCTGCACTAAGAAAAAAATATGATTGTATTAACTGAATTATTCTGTTAATATACCACGATGAAATATTCTGTTCATTTAACAGACGAGTTCTGTTAATTTGATGGATATCGTAATATTGATTCAATTCAAAATTAGCTTTAATTTAACAGCAAAGTAAGTAAAAATAGCTGTTACTTTTTATTGTGTCGAACAAATAAGTTTTAAAGAAGATAAAAACTTTTTTATTTAGTTGAAACTCACAGCTCACAATGTTCCAATTTCTAGATATTAATTAACACATAATCCATATTATAAACAATGATCATTATATACAAATTCTTAAATGAAATTTTTTAACGTTTTCTTAAATATTTCACACTACACTATTGATATTTACAAATAAAATCTAACATCGCTAGCTAATAATCGATATGCATCGCATCACATCGCATTTATACATACAGCGGATAAATTCGTTCGTTCTTATATACTAACTGACGTGCAATCTCACCACTTGCGGTTTACAAGAAATACGCCATCTATTATTGTACTATCGAAACGTAACTGTTTTGAAAAGCGGGATATTTAAAAATACTAATTGAATAACATAAAAATCTTTGTAAAATAAATTTATCAACGACATAAATGATAAATATTTTATTTTGACTTATGTTTTTTTATGTTAACTGTTATTCAATTATATCAACAGTAGGGCTGTTGATATAATTGAATTGAAACATTTGTATTGAAATAATTCATCAGTTAATTTAAGTATTCACATTTTATTGATTCAATTCATAAAATTTTGTTGAAATGTAAGTCATACTTTTATTTTGACTTATGTTTTTTTATGTTAACTGTTAGTCAATTTTATCAACAGCTGTGCTGTTAAATTGGCAGCACGATCGTATTCGGGCTATTTCAACTGCACAGATTCTGTTAAATCAAAAGAATTCTGTCAGATTAACAGCAGATCTGTTGAATCAATAACATTTCAGTTGATCTGATGAAATTTTTTTCTCAGTGTGCTTATAAATTGAATAATAAAAAATGTATGGTTTTAAATAAATATAAACTATCAAAGATTGATGAATTCCATGGTGCTAGTGAATTATATATACCAGTACAAAACGTCAACAATCTTCAATGTGAACTTTATAAATATAACTACAATAAAACTAACTTAGATTTAGTAAATGATGATCTGTCAAAAATTAATAGGAATGCTTTAACCACAGACATACCTGATCTAAACGAGTTTATTAATAATTTTTATTGCACTATTAATAATGTTATAAAGAAACACACACCAACAATGAAGTTTACATCTAATTACAATTGTTCTTATCCTAAATGGTTCTCACAAGATCTTATTAATGCCATTAAATATAAGAAGATTCTTCATAAAAGAATGAAACTATGCCCCACTAAGAATATTGATTTAATTACTGAATATAAAAGGTGGAGGGCTATTTGTAAAAGATTAGTTAGACTTAAGAGGAGGCCGTATCATTCTGTCCTTGTCTAATCTAAATTTTCTTTATTACTAATAAATTAAATATTTTCATAGAAAAGTAAGACAACCGCCCAATAGAGCAAAAGACAAGCAAACGATTCTTTTTTATGAAAAAATATGAAATTTTGATTATTTTTCGAGTGAACTCTGAAACGGAAAAACAGTTGAATCAACTCAATCAAGTTCGATTGTTTTTCCGTTTCAGACTTCACTCGAAAAATAATCAAAATTTCATATTTTTTCATAAAAAAGAATCGTTTGCTTGTCTTTTGCTCTATTGGGCGGTTGTCTTACTTTTCTATGAAAATATTTAATTTATTAGTAATAAAGAAAATTTAGATTAGACAAGGACAGAACTATACTTTTGCATATAATTAACCTCTCTTTGAGAAAAGGCATTTATCCTGATGCATGGAAGGAATCATATATTATTCCTGTTTATAAAGCAGGAAACATATCTGATGTGGGTAACTATAGGCCAATCTCAATCATTAACGTCTTTGCCAAAATATTTGACAATGTTATTTACAATGTGATATATAACCATTTGCAAGAATTTATTATTGAACAACAACATGGCAGCATTAAAGGCAGATCGGTTATCACCAACCTTGCATCCTTTAACTATGACACCTCTTTGGCTCTGAATAACAAAGCATATGTTCAGACTATATACACTGATTTAACTAAAGCTTTTGATAAAGTTAATCATTAGTTGCTTCTTCATAAATTGGATAAATATGGTGTACGTGGAAAGTTGTTGGATTGGTTTAGGTCATACCTTCTTGATAGGAAGCAAATTGTTAAAATTGGCTCTTTCAAGTCAATTATTATTAAGATGCTCTCTGGTGTTCCACAGTGCTCTAAATTATCTTCCCTTTTATTCATTATTTTTATTAATGATATCATAACTGTGATACAATCTTCTAAGGTACTACTTTACGTTGATGATATGAAGATTTATTCTGAAGTATTGAATACTGAAGACTTATTAAAATTACGAAGTGATCTCAATAGGATTGAAGAATGGATGACTAGAAATGGTCTAAAATTTAATGTTAGTAAATGTAAAGCCTTGGCTTTCTCTATCTCTAAGATATACGACTGTGATTTTTATTTGAGTGGAACAAAACTTGATAATGTTAAATCTATTAAGGATCTTGGAGTTACATTTCAGAGTAATTTATCATTTGACATACATATTGAAACAGTCATTAATAAGGCTAAAAGGATGCTATTTTTAATTAAAAGAAAATGCATTGATTTTACTAATCCTAAAACATGCATTACACTCTATAATATGCATGTTAAATCAATTCTTATGTATGGACGCCGTCTAAACAGGGACAAATCTATGATTTGGAAAAAGTTCAAAACAGTTTCCTACGTTTTTTATCTTTCAAAATTGGCAATGGAATGAAACGATTTGACCATAATTATACTGTTATTAGAGAAAGCACTGGACTATCATCATTGGAAAATTCAAGAATACATGCTGACTTATTATTTTTATATAAACTAATTAATAGTCACATTAATTGCGATTTGCTATTAAATAATCTTAACTTCTATAAGCCATTATTGAATTTGAGAAATACTAATAATATTATTTTTTATATTAATATACTTAATTTGTCAGTTAATAAATTCTTTATATTGAATAGACTATGTGGCTTAGCAAATAACTACTCACAATTTTGTAATTTTGAAAGTAATTCCATTTCCTTGTTTAAAAGTAATATAAGATCTATAGTTTACTAAGAAATTTATTTATTTGTTTTTCTCTTTACATTATAAGTTGTAAAAATATTACATTGTATTTAATATTATATGCGATGTACTATGTGCACACTAAATATGTATAACTATTTAAAAGGGATTTACTCCCGTTAATTAAATAAAATAAATAAAATAAAATATACGAAATCAATATAATAATTTTAAATTATTTTAAGACATGTTAAAATTAATTGAAATTATTTCATTTTTTTTATACAATTATTTAAAATAAAACCATGGTTCCCTTCGCCTGTAGCCCTACACAACCATGAAAGTCTATATTTCTTCCTTCTTATACGATAGACTCTATTTACAATCCATCTTCTACCATCAGTATTACATATTTAAATAGAGTTTTAAAAGTCATTTTATTATTTGTACAATTTGTTATTATATTATTATTATTATATAACAATTTTCCAATTAATATTTATCTCTCTTAAATCTTTGTTTAAGTATGTTTATTAGAATAATTATTATAACTTGATATTTTTCAATTAAATATTATTGTAACATGTCTTATAGTAATATAGAACAGAAATTTTTTTATTATAATTATTCTAAATTTAAAGTTTAATACCTAATTGAATTCTATGTTTTTTAATATTATTATTATTTAAAATTTTTTAATTATTTCTTATATTTGAATATTTATTATTATTATTTTTTATAATATTTAGTATTTTTAATTTATATACTCCAAATTAATATATTTCATTTTATTTTTTATTAATATTAGTTTCATTCAAAGTATATATTTTACAATAAATTTCAATATCATTATGATAATTATAATATTATTAATTAATATATTCCATAAATAAAACGATAAAATTAAATAATATAATTTTTCCTTATTTATAAATTATTTCAATTTTATTTTTAATTTATCTTAATTTTATTTTCAAGTCTTTTGGATGTATAAAATATATATTTATATTGCTTTTTAATATCCTTGACTTTCATACTAGTATTAAAAAAAATATATTAAAATAATTTTTACAAAATCAGTAGAATGTATTTTCATGTTTGTTTTTATTAAAATTATCGATTATTTATTTAATAATAAATAATTTTTAATATTATTTATTAACTAAAAAAATCAATACAATATAATACATAATGATATGAATAAGGGGACGCTGTATCTCTCTATCCTTTTCTAATTGAAAAATGTAAGTTTTTTGAAAATCTAGTGATTATTGATAGAAATTAAAGGTTGTCCGCTACTTGTTTAGTAAAAAGTAATATTTTCTCTGATGAGGACCAATTAATTTTGTTTCTTTTTTTTCAAGTAAAGTTTGACATACTTACAAAATCCTAAGTAAGGCTAGAGAATACGTTATTTAAGTATGTCAAACTTTACTTGAAAAAAAAGCAACAAAATTAGTTGGTCCTCATCAGCGAAAATATTAATTTTTACTAAACAAGTAGCGGACAACCCTTAATTTCTATCAATAATAACTAGTTTTCCCAAAAATTTACATTTTTTAATTAGAAAAGGAAAGAGAGATACAGCTTCCTCTTTCTTTTTTTGTTTCATTAAATAAATTTTTATTTATTGTCTAAACATTTTTTTATATTTAAATTCAATTAAAAATGTATATGTTATAATAGGATTATAATTTTTTTTTAACTTTCAATGCCATTATCATAATTATAATAATATTAATTCAATTAATTAGTAATCCATGTACTTAATAAATAAAATTGTAAAGTATATATTTTCTATTTTATTAAATTTCATTTATTCCTTTTTAAATATATCTTAATGCAATTAAGTCTTTTTGATGTATGAAATGTATGTTAATTTTCTTTTTTAATATATTTGGTTAATTTTCTGTTATTATAAAAGATATATCTATTATTTTTATTGATTTATTACTTAAACATATTTTATATTATATTTTATAATATAAAGAAAATTATATTAGCAATACGTAATAAATATCTATAATATATTGTATTTTGAGTTGTAATATAATATTCCATTATTGGATCATGTATTTCTAACTTATATTGAATAATTTTATTTGTCATATATTTATAGTAATATGTTACGTTGTTCCAATTTTCAAAATGAATTTTTTCATTTTCAATACCGATATAGTTATTAATTGCGTTATTTAATCGAGATAAATCTGTATTTTCATTCAAATTTTCCATATATTCTTCGACTGCTCTTGAAATCTTTCAAATTTGTTTATTTGGTTATTTAAATAATCTAAATCTTCTTGATGTTGTAAGTTTTCTACAACAATGTATTTATTTGAAACTGGATCCCGTTCCATTTTATAATAATTTAATTATTATTAGTATTAAGGTGGCTCCAGCGATTTTTGATAAAAAATAGGATGTTTAGTAAAAAATTACTATGAAAAGTAGAAGTCATTACGATTTCAAAGCAACTTTGAAAATATAATGTCAACACCCAAAGTTGAGAGAAAAAAATTATTGAAATTTAGAAACTTAACACGTGCTCTTATGGCAAAAATAGCATTTATGCTTATAACCAGGGTTGCGAAAAAAGTAATTAAAAATTATTTGAATCACGAATCATTTTTGAATTTGTAATACAAGTTTTATTTAATTAACAATTCCTTTTAAATTGATAATTAAAAATATTTTAATTAACAAATCAAAATCTAATCGTGAATTGAAAAGGCTTTAATTAAAAAATCAAAAGGAATTCTCAATTAAATAAATTTCAATTAAGAAATCAAAATGTAATCGTGAATTGAAAGGGCTTTAATTACAAAATCAAAAGGAATTCTTAATTAAATAAATTTCAATTAAGAAATCAAAATTTAATCGTGAATTGAAAGGGCTTTAATTCCAAAATCAAAAGGAATCCTTAATTAAATAAATTTCAATTAAGAAATCAAAATGTAATCGTGAATTGAAAGGGCTTTAATTCCAAAATCAAAAGGAATTCTTAATTAAATAAATTTCAATTAAGAAATCAAAATGTAATCGTGAATTGAAAGAGCTTTAATTCCAAAATCAAAAGGAATTCTTAATTAAATAAATTTCAATTAAGAAATCAAAATGTAATCGTGAATTGAAAGAGCGTCAGTTATGATTATGATTTGTGAATTCGAGGGCTTTAATTAAAAATTCCATAATTCCTTTTTAATTAAACGTTTTAAAGGAATTTTTATCATATATATGTATATAGAAAAACAGATGTGGACGCGCACATACATACGCACCTGGGCTCATATATATGCAACATTTCATGTCGACCAACACGCACACATACGGACAAGTTGATATATATATATATATATATATATATATATATATATATATATATACATGGTCCGTTTCATGTCAACTTGCACCCGTTGACCCGTATATATTTTGGTTTATATATATGTATATATATATATACATACATACATACATGGGATATTTCATGTCGGTTAGCACGTACTCATAAGTACAGGTTTTCTTTATATGTGGTACATTTCATGACAACACGCACACACCCATTCGTGTACCCTTAGATTTACATATATGGGACATTTTATGTCGATTCGCATGCATGCACACGCACGTTAATAAACATAGGATTTTTCACGTCAATTCGAAAGCACACACACAGGTTTATATATATGGGACATTTCATGTCTATTCGCATGCATGCACACAGACTTTAATAAACATGGGATTTTTCACGTCAATTGGAACGCACGCACTTACAGGTTTAGATATATGGGACATTTCATGCCAATGCGCACGCACACACACACACACACACACAGGATTATATATGGGACATTTCATGTCAACTCGTACATACTCATAATGACAGGCTTTTTTATATATGTGGGACATTTTATGACAACACGCACACACCCATCCTAGTAACCTTAGGTTTATATATATATATATATATATATGGGACATTTCATGTCGATTCGCATGCATGCACACGCACGTTAATATATATAGGATTTTTCACGTCAATTCGAACGCACGCACACACACACAGGTTTACACATATGGTACATTTCATATCGATTCGCATGCATGCACACACGTTAATATACATAGGATTTTTCACGTCAATTATTACCCACGCCTATACAGGTTTATATACATGGGACATTTCATGACAACTCTAACACACCTATCCAAGCGCCCTTAGGTTCACATATATGGGACGTATCATGTCAACACGCACGCACCGGTTTTCATATATTTGATATATCTTGTCAACTCGAACACGCAAACACATCTTAACATGTATTTGAAATTTGAATTTATATATATGGGACCGTTTCTGTCAATTCGCATGTACGCACACACATGGGCTTATGAATATATATATATATATATATATATATATATATATATATATATATATATATATATAAACATATATATGTGTGTATATCTGTGTACACATATATACATGGGATATTTAATGTTAATTCACACGCGCGCACATACACACAGGTTTATATACACGAGACGTTTCATGTCAATTTACATGCATGACACACGTACTTGAGTTTGTATATATTTTTCTTTATATATATATATATATATATATATATATATGGGGCTGTTCCTGTCAAGGCGCATGCACGCACACACATGGGCTTATGAATATATGTATATACATATACATGGGATATTTTATGTCAATTCACATACGCGCACACACACACAGGTATATATATATATATATATATATATATATGAGTGCCACCAGATTTTTTTTTAACAAGTGAGCAGTTTTTAATCAGTTACACAAACAGGTTATTTTTTCTATGTTACTTAAAATAAAAAAAATTCTAATTTAGGAAAAATTGCTAATATTAATACTGATAAAAATCTTAAAGATTTTTAAGGAATGGTTTTACTTTTTGATGGATGATTTGATTATATGATTTTATTTTCAAAAAAGTTTTTCCCATAATAGTTATCTGTAATAAAAAAATTCTTTTACAATGTTAATTACTTTTTCCTGAAATTCGTTTTGAAAGTTTATGCTTAGCAATTTTAAAATTTGGTTGTGACACTGATGATGCTGCTATAAATTATTTCGGATGTGTTATAATTAGTGTGCTGCCTCAATTTGCAACTGAAGGATTATAAATTAAGGATATTTTGGATTGAATTGCGGAAATAAAATAAATGATTAAAGAATTACAATCAACAAATCAATACATTCAATTATTAATAGTTAGAAAAAAATGTTACCATGTCAGTGAGTTTTTTCAACAGGGTTATACATAAATTAAATTAATTAAAATTAATATTTTCAATCAATCATATACCTATTTTTTTTATTAAAAAGATATATTTTTACAAAATATGTAACAGTAAAAGAGTAGTTCACAAAAAAAAATTGTACTTCGTTAAAAAATTTTATAAATTATAAAAACACAAGTTTTTTAAACTTCATAAAATAATAAATAGCGTACTGTACATATTGTTCTTGTAGCAAAAATTCTACACGTAAAATATGTTATAAGATTAAAATACAAATAACGATTAATTAAACGTATTTATAAATTATAACATAAATTTAGCAAATGAAATAAAATTTTAGGAAATCCTATTCTAATCTCTGCTGCACTGTAACAATAGTCTCATTCTAATATGAAAAATTGAAAAAAATTATAAAACTTATTCTTTTTTATAATTTTGGCATGAAAATTGCATGAAATAAGCGACAAAATGTTTTTTATTTGAAAAATAGACTTTTCAAATTTTTGGAAATTATATCATACAAATTTTCCTGGACATTTTCCGACTTCACCGCCTTTAAATTAATGTTTAGTGACAAAATATATGAAAAAAATTTTTGGAACCGTGGACTTTAATGTTACTATAGCAATCTCCCCTATTTTCCGACCTGACTTTTTCATGTGAGCACCGTTGCGCGGTACTTTCTGAATAAGCGGTTCAATTATTCGTGAAAAATTAAAGGAAGACCGCAACCAGCCTAAACCATTCTTTTTTTATCAACAGTTGGTGGATTAAAGAATAATTTTAGCTTATTAAAATGTAAAAATTCTTAATTATATTGGTCACCAATGATTAGTGCAATAAAATAAAAAAAATCATTAAAAATGGCAAAATGAGTTTTTTTTATATTTATGATGTTTTTACAAAGAATTGGTGCAATGTACGGCAAAATTGATAAGAATATTTTCGACTTAATATTTGATGAAAAACACGAAAAATTATGTTTTTCTGCGGAGAATTAACAACCAGAAAATTTACTTTAGAGATTTTCCTAACTATTTTCCAGCTATCCACCCTCGAAATTCGTGTTCAAAGCACCAAAATACATAGGAAAAACTTTGGTGGAGCCGTGGATCTCCATCGGCTACGGAAACTCTCCTAGCTACCTATATTAGTTATAAATGTCCTCCGTATTCAGGTGAAATACCCCGTTTAAAATGTACATTAAGGTTTGGAAAGATTCTGATGTAAAAGAACCTTTCTAATTTTTTGCGGTTTTTGGTACCAGTCCATAATACAACTTTGTGAACTCTTGTGAAAAAAATTGTCATGATTTTCGTTGATACCTTCTGAAGTTTTTTGATTCATTAAGTTTTACTAAGGAATACTAACCTTAATTTTATTGTATTCACAATCAATGAACAATTAAGATCGCTTTAGAAGTGAACAGCACTGTAAAGTTTTCAGGAGAATCCTTCTAGATTGTATTTTAAAAAATTCTTCAGAAATATTTTTCACGTTTTATCATCGTATGGATATATTTATTAAATTATTGGTAAATAAATGATTATAAATCTATGAGATCATTTTTTTTTTTTTTTTTTTTTACGTCGCTATATTTATGCTATGCTATTATTGCTATGCTAATCAGCGACGAAGCTCGTAAGTGTGTTTGTGAACAAAGCACATGTAACGTACAGTGGTGCTTGTATCAATCGGCCGAGAGCAGGATTCGAACTCGGAACCTCGAGATTACGAATCCAACGCTCTACCGAATGAGCCACAGACCGACTCCTATGAGATCATTTAAGAATACGGATGAATCTTTATATTTTCTGTATATTGATTGAAAGGTTAATGAAACTTCACGAACTCTGTGGAAGTAGATCGAGATGAATTATTACAATCTTGTAAAGAGTTTAATAGCTATTAAAGATCCTTAAGAGGAGGTCGAGTATATATGTCCTATTGTAATCAAAAAAATTGATTTTTTTACAAAAACTAATAATTTTAGCAAAAAATAAAGAAAGCCCCATCTTGTATCATAAAAGCAATATTTTCTTTGAATAGGAAAAATTTTTTTATCGATTCGTTTTGAAAAAAAAACCTTGAAAAACATCAAATATCGAGGTTTGGATGGACAATTCAGTTTTTCAAAGTTTTCTTTGAAACGAAGCGATAAAAATAATTTTTTCTCATAAGAGAAAATATTGCTTTTTAGTGTACGAGATGGGGCTTTCTTCTTATTTTTTGCTACAATCATAAGGTTTTGCAGAAAATTGAATTTTTTTATTATAAAAGGATAGAGATGTACGACCTGCTATTAATAAAATACCGTGAAAATTATTTATGATTCTCAGTAACGATCTTGAAGTTATAAAAAAATATACATATTATTAAATTTTTTTAACTCTTGAAATAGTTAAGCATACCATGAAATTGTTTGATAATGGAAATAAAGTCATTTTACACGACTAAGCTATAAATTTTTTTTGTGAATAAATACAATAAATCGCACTAATTTATTAATACTAGGCAATTTTTCACTTTATTAATAAGTTAATTTAATTAATACTATGATATGCCCTTCAAAAATCACTATTCAATATATTAGAAATTCATAAAGAATCTGAAGAAGTCATAATCATATTTTTTGATATATGGGGATATCCACAAAACTTTTAATTGTCTAGTAACAGGTCATATTACAGCTGTTACTGGGTTACCGCATGATGCACATTGTTTAAACTAGGTTCAAATCTTTTGTGCTATCCTGTAACTCTATTTCTGATTTATTTTGTAAATGTTTAACAAATGGCGCAGTAGATATTTCTATGAAACATTCATTTTTACACATAAAAAATTACCGTAATTTATCTTATGTGTAAATTTACTTTTTATAGAATTATCTGCTGCGCCGTTTGTGGCACATTTACAAAATACATCAGAAATAGAGTTACAGGATAGCACAAAAGATTATAACCTAGTTTAAATAATGACCTGTTACTAGAGAATTTAAAGTTGGATGGATATCCCCATATAATACCATAGTGGTACACATGAAATTGGAAAGGTTCTAAAAATATATAAATTACAATAACTTTTCTGATGAGGATATATTATTCAGATTAATATTATTTTTAAAATTAGATAACATTATTTTTATTTTTAAGAGCATGACGAAGCTTCCAGTCTTCTAATAATATTTCCAATCCCAAGTTATGAATAAACAATGCGTTTAATAACATTTTTTTGCGACAAAGAAAAAATTTGTAAGATTCAACTCGAGTGCGGACAACTCAAGAAACCCACGAAAATACTACATAAAAAGTAATAATACAAACTTTCAATGTAACGTATTTTAAGATTAGGTTTGTCGAGCTTGATATAATTTCCAATCCAAGTTCATAAAAAATTTACAAGTTTAAATGATTTTTTATTTTAACAAAAATTATTGTATTAACATAGCTTTAGTGCGGACAAGTCATTATATTTGTTTTTCTCATCTGTGCTGAGTAAGCGGCCTATAGCGCATGCGTTTTCGGGGTAGTAAGTAGCTGATAGCGCGCGCTGCGTGTGTTGTCTTTTGAGGGCGTGTGTTTCACAGCTATGTATAATATTATTTTGTATTAAATCACGTAAATACGTTACATTCTGTAAAATAATGTCACGCAAAAGCGTTAATTAATGTAAAATCGCAAAGGTTTATACAAGCGCAGCGCCCTCATACTGTATCTCATCGACCATATGATGAATTTTATACTCTATCTCGCTTTAACCTCTGACAAAGTAAATCGTATCATCTATTCTTGTATTATTTTTACATTAACGAAATCGTAATTATTCCGTATAAACGTGAAATTGGTGAACTAAAAGTATGTAATTTAATTACAAATAATAGTACCAAAAAGTATTGAAATATACTATTGCGAGTCAGTCGTACGGCAGATATGAGAGAGAGAGAGTCTCGGGCAATGGCGCTATTCGCTACGCTCGTGCGCCAACTTGCCCTCGTGCGCAATAGTCAACTAAACCTTACTCGTTACACAATATACTATTAATTTACGAATTTAAAATGATATTAATGAAATAAAAAAAGCAAAACTTGATTGCTGTAGCTCCAACATCAGATAAATATTACGGAAAGAAACATAATGAATCACCCAAATTCACAATTTCATAAATTACAACTAAATCACTGGAAAAATAGTTGCATACAATAGACTTTTCTAAATTTTATGAGTAACGGCTTATAATTGAAATTTCAATGTCGGAACGATTTGGAAAACTTGAAACATTTATCAATTTTCATTTCATAATAGTTCTTAAACATTCTTTAAAGACCGGAAAAATATTTGTTCCGATTCTTTCAGAAATTTTCGGGTCATTTTAACGAGGATATAACTGATGATGATGTAACAAAATTCAACTGCAATAATCACAAATTTTCCAATCGAAAACGTTTCCATAAATAATTTCCATAACTTTATAATTTCCGCGAAAATAATCATAATCTTCATAATTCTGCAAAAATGACGATTTATATTGACTTTTTCATAAATTTAAGTAACTTATAGAAATTTTCTCAAATTCAATTTACTTGTTTTTGTCATAAAAAACGAAAGATAATTAGTCTCAAAGCAGACTTAACGTAGGTAAATATTATTTTTTTATATACGCTTTTCTTATATTCGCCTTCATGTCTGTTTGCATGTTTGTCTGTCTGTAATCAAATCTTGCGCGCTCGATTTCAGGCACTTTTTGACAGATATAAATTCTGACAATTGGCATAGACTTTGGTCTTGGATGACAATACAATAATCAGTTGTCATTTTGGTACCTGGACATCCAGGTCGATGATAATGGGTGTGAAAAGTCATCTCCGAGGAAGTATAAATGGGGAGGCTTTCTTTGGATCAAGGCGAGTTTCTCGGGGGTTTTCAGGGTTGCTAAAACCGAATTTGAGATCAAACAATTGCCACAAAGTGATGCACGTTGTCCAGAATACGCATGGACGTCGTCTCCGAGGAAGTACAAGTGGGGAGGCTTTCTCTGGGTCGAGGTGGGTCCCCCGGAGGATTTCGGGGCTGCTAAAACCTAATTCAAGGTTTGAAAGTGAATCTATAATGCATAATAATGATTTAGGATGAAGAGGTCGAACTGGAGTACCAAGTCGCCGATAACGGATGTACCTGAGTGTAATCTTCGAAATGTCTGGTTGCAATGTAACTCTAAATGATAATAAAAACAATTTTAACTTAAAAATAGAAAATACAAAATTTTAAAAACATGCTTTAAAAATAAAATACAATAATTGAATAAATAGACTAAAAAGTATAAAATAAATAAATTAACTTTTTTTAAATTTTTTAAATGATAGCGCTTATTACCTGTATATCGGAATGATGTTTGATGAAAAAATGTTAAAATTATTCACTAATTAAATAGTAATATGCTTTCTCGAAGTTAAATTTCGCTGGCATTATTCGAACGAAAAATTCATAAATTAGTAGGGATACTACCGCAAATTTATATGCGAGATGATTTGTATGAATGATCTTTATATATGGGTATCGACTACGAGTAAATCAACATATTTCATGGAACTTGCATGAATCTTAAACAATTGTTCTTTTAAAATCTTTTTATTTCCGAGTATTCTCCGACCTAATCAAACAACCTTAGAATCGAAATCTAAAAGAATCTCCAAGTTTCATTTGACGTAGTCCCTGCAAATGTCTGTAAACATCATAATCGGTATGGAAAATTTCAAAATTCATTCATATAGACGATTTCCAGGTAGCCAGGATCACCTGGATATTGTGAGATGTCATCTCGGGAAACGTACATGTTATTAATAAATAATGGCTAAATTTCAAAAGATATTCTTGTAGACAATGTTTATCTTACTCGGAACATCCATGTTTGGCTAGATAACATTTGAAACAACTTCAAAGTAGTTATTAAACTATAAGTTGAATTTCAAAAGTTTTAGCTGTAGGTGATGTTTAAGTTGTCATTAACACCTAGGTATCCAAAGACGGCGATCGTGGGTACCACAGCATAATAAATAACTATTTTTTAAATATTGTCTACATCGATAAGGTAAAGTATGTATATATATATATATATATATATATATATATATAGATATAAAGTTAAATATGTGTTTGTATGTGTGAGCGTGTGCGTGCGCGTATGAGTTGAAATTAAATGTTCCATATAAACTTGAATGAACCTGTGTGTATACGTGCAATTCTACATGAAATGTCCCTTATGTATATATATACATGTTTATATCATGCTTGTAAGTCGACATGAAAAGTCCCACGTACATGAACGCGTGTGTGCATGCATGCAAATTGACATGAAACGTCTCATATATATAAACCTAAGGGTACTTAGATAGGTATGTACAAGTTGTCATGAAATGTCCCATATATATAGAAAAACCTGTGCTTATGAGTACGTGCAAGTTGACATGAAATGTCCCATATATATATATATATATATATATATATATATATATATATATATATATATATATATATATATATATATAAACAAAAAAATTGAGGGTGAACGTGAGCAATTCGATATGAAATGGACCATATATACATATGCAAAAACCTGTCAGTAAGGTCGTACATGAGTTGACATGAAGAGTCGCATGTATATAAAAGCGTGTATGCATGAATGCAAATTGACATGAAACGTCGCATATATGTAAACCTGAAGGAACTCGGATAGGTGTGTGAGAGTTGTCATGAAATGTTCCATATATATAGAAAAGCCTGTGATTATGAGTACATACGAGTTGACATGAAATGTCCCATATATATATATATATATATATATATATATATATATATATATATATATATATATATATATTCCTGTGTGTGTGCATGCGCATTGGCATGAAATGTCCCATATATATAAACCTGTATGTGCGTGCGTTGAAATTTACAGAAAAAATCCCATGTATATCAACGTGTGTGTGCATGAATAAAAATTGACACGAAACGTCCCATGTATGAAAACCTGAGAACTCGGATAGGTGTGTGAGAGTTGTCATGAAATGTTCCATATATATAGATAAGCCTGTGATTATGAGTATGTACAAGTTGACATGAAATGTCCCATATATATATATATATATATATATATATATATATATATAATGCTGTGTGTGTGTGTGTGTGTGTGTGTGTGCGTGCGCATTGGCATGAAATGTCCCATATATATAAACCTGTATGTGTGTGCGTTGAAATTTACATAAAAAATCCCATGTATATTAACGTGTGCGTGCATGAATGAAAATTGACATGAAACGTCCCATATATGCGAACCTGAAGGAACTCGGATAGGTATGTGAGAGTTGTCATGAAATGTTCCATATATATAGAGAAGCCTGTGATCATGAGTACGTACGAGTTGACCCGAAATGTCCCATGTATATATATATATATATATATATATATATATATATATATACATATATAATCCTGTGTGTGTGCATGCGCATTGGCATGAAATGTCCCATATATATAAACCTGTCTGTGGGTGCGTTCTAATTGACGTGGAATGTCCCACGTATGTATGTATGTATGTATGTATATATATATGTATATATATATCAACTTGTCTGTATGTGTGCGTTTGGGTCGGCACGAAATGTTGCATATATATGAGCCCAGGTGCGTATGTATGTGCGCGTCCACATCTGTTTTTCTATATACATATATATGATACAAATTCCTTTAAAACGTTTAATTAAAAAGGAATTATGGAATTTTTAATTAAAGCCCTCGAATTCACAAATCATAATCATAACTGACGCTCTTTCAATTCACGATTACATTTTGATTTCTTAATTGAAATTTATTTAATTAAGGATTCCTTTTGATTTTGGAATTAAAGCCCTTTCAATTCACGATTAAATTTTGATTTCTTAATTGAAATTTATTTAATTGAGAATTCCTTTTGATTTTGTAATTAAAGCCCTTTCAATTCACGATTACATTTTGATTTCTTAATTGAAATTTATTTAATTAAGAATTCCTTTTGATTTTTTAATTAAAGTCTTTTCAATTCACGATTAGATTTTGATTTGTTAATTAAAATATTTTTAATTATTAATTTAAAAGGAATTGTTAATTAAATAAAACTCTAATTACGAATTCAAAAAGGATTTGTGAATTAAAATTTATTTAAAGCCCAAAATGATTTAAATATTTGCAACCCTGCTTATAACTCATTAATAAAATTATATTTTTTTTATGAACCAAACATGAAATTGTAGATTTTTTTATTACAAATTTAAATAAATTAAGAATACGTCATGTCATCAGTGAAATAAAAAAGATATTTGAAAAATTGATGAAAATTGATATGATTACAACGTTGTCGGGCGTGAATTGCCAATATTAGTTGTCAACTAATAAAATTTAATACAAATTATAAATATAGGAATTGATTAATAACATTTTTTTTTTAATTTAACTACAAGAAAAAAAATTTATTTTGTCCTTTTTGTCGGAGCCCCAGCTTGATACGGCACCAAACGCTGGAGTCACCTTAATTAAATTGTACTTTGAATAATTTTGTTATTAATTTTTTTTATAGAAAATTGAAAGTTTGTTTTCATTTTTTTTTATATTATTTTATATATTTTCTTATAGAAAATTTAAAGTATGTTTTTATTTCCTGTTTTATTATAATATATCTGAAAAAACAAATGTTTTATTAGTATGTAATAAGTATAAATATATTTTTAATATTAAAAAAATTAAAGTTATTATTTTTTTTTGTTATTTCTCTAGTACTTCTTTCCATACTATATTGGTTAATTCATTTTTAGTTTCTAATTCATTTTAAATATATATTTTAGAAGGATTTTTACTTCTTGAAAAAGCAACATATAATTGTCCATGTGAAAATAATGGTTTCCTTATGAATATTCCTACGTTTTCAAAACTTTGACCTTGTGATTTTCCACATGGCATGTAAGCTTCCTATAAGCTTCCAGGAAGCTTCCGTATAAGGTTCAAAATCTTACAGGAAGCTTTCATTGGAAGCTTTCAGTAAGCTTAAAATGTCTGGGATAAACTAGCTGTTAGAAATATTCCGAGAAAGATTGTTATAATCTTCTAAGGAATCTTCCAGGAAGCTTTCCCGAAAGACGATGGTAAGCTTCCAAGAAATCTGAATAAAAGATTACAGTAAAATATTTACAAAGCTTTCTAGAGTCATACATATATGTTTCTTGAAACCTTATAAAAAGCTTCCATGGAAGCTTCCAGTAAGCTTAAAATGTCTGGGACAAACTAGCTGTCAGAAATATTCCGAGAAAGATTGTTGTAATCTTCTAGGGAACCTTTTAGGAAGCTTTCTTGTAAGACATTGGTAAGCTTCCAAGGAATCTAAATAAAAGATTACGGTAAATTATTTATAAAGCTTTCGTGAGTCTTACATATAGATTCCCTTAAATCTTACAGGAAGATGATATAGAAGCTTCCAGTAAGATTAAAATGTGTGGAAAAAGTTAATTGTCAGAAATGTTTTAAGGAAAGTTGTCGCGTAATATTTTAGGGAAGCTTTAACGAAAGGATTACAGTAAGCTTTCAAGAAATCTTAATAATAGATTCTAGTATGATAACTACTAAGCTTCTAGAATCTGATACATTTTTATAGATTTATTTTATCGTTCATTTAACTTACAAATTATTTTATACAGTGAATAATTAACATTATTACGCATATAACTCATAAAACGCATAAAACGCAAGAAAAATTTTCGACCTGATCGGGGCTCGAACCCATAACCTACAGACTACGAAACATCAACGCTACCTATTACGCTACGGTACGTTTGTTACGAACACTGATCATTTCTTATGTATATAGTTTACATAACATAAACTTTGTCTTTTATTCTTTTCAGCATTTGTAAAATTAAATGAAACAGTTAATTAATAGTAAGTCATTAATAATTATTAAAAATAATTAAAGGTCAGTATAATTATTTTTTTGTATTAAAAAATTAATTCTTTTATACAACTGAAAATATTTTGTGAAAATAATATCTAATTAATTTACTTAATTATTAATGCTTCAATTATCATACAGAATAAATCTAATTTTTTTACTGCAAAAAACAGTTTTATATAATTTTTCATTGAAAAAATTATTAATAATTTATTGTGCATTCCTAAATTATTTTTCTTGTATAAAAAAAATAATTTTTAGTTAGAAAATTTTGTATTATAAAACTAATTATCAATCAATCTATTATTTATATAAATGTTTAATAATTATTTAAAACCATATAAAAAGAAGATTAAAAATGTCTAGTTTGCCGACATTTCCTTTTTCGTTCCGAGAAATATCCCATAAAATATTGTTGAAAAGTAACATATACCTTTCTTGGGAGCTAACTGGAAGCTTTTTGTGTTACCTAACTGATGAACCTTACAGGAAGCTTACAGGTATGTTACATGCAAGATTTAATTAACGTTTCGTAAAATATTCCTTAAACATTTACATGAAGCTTTTACGAAAGCTTCTCGAAAGTGTTCTTAGTTAGCTTACTAGTGAATCTTTCAGGAAGCTTACTGCAATCTTTCTAATTAGTTTACTTGAAACCTTTGCTAATCCATTTATTAATTCTTACATTAATTTTCAATGAAAGGTTCCATTAATGTCCCATGAAAGATTACGCGAAAGCATTTATTAACCTTTCTCGTAAGATGCCCGAAAGCTTTCGACGTAACCTTATTAATGAATCTTTCAATAAACTTGCAATTATCTTTTATGAAATATTCTATTTAAGGTAAACGGAGTATTCTATTGAAGAAAGCATAAATCTTTTTAGAAAGCTTTCTGTAGGCTTCCACGATTACGTAACTGATGAATCTTTCAGGAAGATTACAGTAACCTTTGCCTATTTATCCATGGAAGCTTTTCTGTAAGGTTACTATAAAATTGCCAAAAGATTTAAGGAAACATTGCACGTAAGTTTTTATTATTTATTTATTTATGCTAACTTTTAGTTTACTTTTAAATTACATGAAATATTACAATGAAATATTAATGAAAGATTCAGTAAGCTTTCAGAAAGGTTAATGGAAGCTTCCTCTGGAATAGTACATGAACGTTTCAAGGAAAGCTTCCTTGGAAGCTTTTGTGCTATGTGGGCGATAAAATCAGTTCTTTATCACCGAATAATATATTCCTTTTTTCAACACGGGATGCGGCTTTCTCTTTTGTTTGTCAAAATTAATAGTTTTAAAAAAAATCAATCCTTTGATTACAAAAGAACAGATAATACAACTTGTTTTTAACAGTTGTAGAAATTCTTTAAGTAATCTTCCATCGTTACATACATTAATTTTCTATGAAAGTTTTTTTTATGTTTCGTAAAGGATTACGTGAAAGCTTATATTAATCTCTTTTGAAAAATTTCCGAAGGCTTCTGGAGAAAGCTTAGTAATGAAACTTTCGGGAAGCTTGCAGTTATCTTTCATGAAAGATTGTATTAAACGTTAGCGAAATATTCTATAAAAGATGACACGAATCTTTTCAGTAAGCCTTCACGATTACCTAACCGATGAATCTTCCAGGAAGCTTACAGTAATCTTTCTTACTATCTTACATGTAACCTTTCTGAATACATTCATGGAAGATTTGCTGAAAGGTTACTGTAAGATTGTAAAAATATTTCAAGGAATCTTGCACGTAATTATTTAGTAACCTTTTTTCTAGATTACATTTAGTTAATTGTAAATTTTCATGAAATCTTCCAGTGGAATCTTCCTGTAAGGCTTTCTAGAAAGCTTACATTTACGGTGGTAAATATTCTCTCTGTAATCTTCCATCTTTATTTACATTAATCTTTCATTAAATCTTCCATTTATGTTCCGTGAAAGATTACGTGAAAGCTTTTATTAACCTTTTTTGAAAGATTTAGGAAAGCTTCTGGCGAAAGCTTACAAATGAATCTATCGGGAAGCTTACAGTTATCTTTCATGAAAGATTGTATTAAACGTTAGCGGAATATTCTATGAAAGATGACACGAATCTTTTCAGTAAGCTTCCTGTAAGCTTTCACGATTACCTAACCGATGAATTTTTCGGGAAGCTTACAGTAATCTTTCTCAATATCTTACATGTAACTTTTCTGGATCCATTCATGGAAGCTTGGCTGAAAGGTTACTGTAAGATTTTAAAAAGATTTTGTGGAATATTTCACGTAATCTTTCATTAGCCATTTATGCATGCTTACGTTTAGCTTACTTTTAGATTACATGAAGTATCACAATGCAATATTAATAAAAGATTCAGTAAGCTTACAGAAAGGCTAATGGAAGCTTCCGCTAGACTATTACGTGAAAGTTTCGTGGGAAGCTTCCTTGGAAGCTTTTGTGCTATCTGGGTCATTTATAGTTATAAAAAAAGCTAATACAATAGAAAATTGTTTTCTATATAAAATAAATGGTTATTAATTAAAACACTATGAAAAAATAAAACTATATTCTTTTAAAGGTTAAAAATATTTAAAAAAATAAAATAAAAATTACATAACTTTATATTTTAATATCAAGAGTTTTAACAATATAATTTTAAATATGAAATTGTAAATTGATAATTTAAAATTATAATTTTATATTTCTTTATAAATTAATTAATTATGATTTATTTTATTTTAGATTAATTTAAATAAATATGAGAAACAATAAAATAGGTAAGAAAGACATAATAATTATACTTACAATTTTAAGGTAAATATATTAAAAATATATTATAAATTTATACAGAATCGTTTTTTAAAGAATTGAATTCAATTAAATTATTTATTCAAATATAAAAAAAGTAATATCAAACTCTTTATATAAAAAATTTATAATTTGTTATATAATTTATATTATAAATGATTGAATATAAACAAACGAAAAAGGATAAAAATATATTCCTTCAAATATTGAAAATATTAAAAATAAATAAAATAAAAATTGTATAACTTTATTAACTTTTATAAAGAGTTTAAAAGATAAAATTTTACATTAACAATATAATTTTTATTTTAACTTTTTTATAAATAAATGAATTAATAATTATTATAATTTTGTTCCTTTTAATGAATGTAAATATACAATAACATTATTATTTTTGACATTTAAAGAAATGTGAAAAAATTTTTTAAATTCAAATTATTTTAAAAGTGGTTATGTAGAGCTACGGGCGAAGGGTACCACTTTTAATATTTAAATTTTCATTAAAAACAAAAAAAAACCAACGCGCTATTGACAATACCTCATTATACTGATAAAAAAAATAAAAACTTCTATTTAAGACTTTCACAAGATCAACTTAAGAAAAAAACAAGAAAACAAATTTAAGTTAACCTGGAAGAAGAATCTCTTAGACGTAGGAAATTTTTTGGTAAGTTTTACTGGCCAAGATAATGACTAATTAGCACAAAGTAAAATGTGCTTTACTTTTAGGCAAGCACAGCTCGGACACAAAAAAAAGTAAGCTTAAATGTTGCAAGTAGAAGTTTCTTATTTTTTTTGTCTCAGTATGGGTGGTGTGGAAAGTTATCTAAGGAACGTAGGTATTAGATGATGGTTAAAAAATAATTATATCAACAATCTATAATATTGATAACTATGTATTAAATATATACTCCATTACCTAGCCTTAAGTCAGTAAATCATAAATATAAAATTCAAAAATTTTTTGACGTTTTTTCTTAATGGTTTTAATGATTTTATGAAGAGTGTATGAGGGGTATGACGAGTTATGAGGGGTGACTTGAGGAGCGAGGGGTGACTTGGGTAGTGAGGGGTATCTTTTTTCATTTTTTTATAATAAGATATTTCAAGAGACATTTTTACGTTATTTTGAGGGGTAATTTGTGATTTTTTGAGGAGGAGAGAAATATAATGAGGGGTAGTAGTGGTATAGGAAATGAGTAACAAATGCATTGATAAAATGAGGTGTATTTAGCTAAATTATCTGAGGGGTGTATGAGTGATGTATGAGGGATAGCAAAAGGGGTGACTACAGTAGTGAGAGGTGTTTTTTTTTTCAAAAAAGATCATTTCTAGACAGACTTTTACATTATTTTGAGGGGTGAATTGTGATGTTTTAAGCATAAAAAATAGGGGGAGTAATAATGAGGGGTAGGAGAGAAGGTATATTTTTTTTATACAACTATATAATATAGGGGGATATATATACAGGGAGTCGCAATTTAAAATAAATACTCAAATTTTTTATCAGAAACGTGGAATGACAAAAAAATATCATAATGATAGTTTTCAGGGTCGTTGGGGGGGACACCGTTTGGTGACCTCCAATTTGACCTTGAAGGTTACGTTGAAGGTCATATCAAGATTGACATAAATTTGTTAAATGAAAACCGCCATTTTTTGCCATAAATTCAGAAAAAGCGTGAAATTTCTCACAAGATTTGTAGAGATCAAATCTACGTTAAAGGTCATTGAAGGTCATTTTGAGGTCAAATTGAACACTATTGCTCTCTGAAAAACTAAAGATTTTAGAGAAAACTGACATATGCAAAAAATGTTTAGCTATAAAAAACCGACTTGTTGGTGACCTTAACTTCGATAATCTCCAAAGTCATCCCGAAGGTCACATCAAGATCAACTTGGCATTTTTTGAGAAAAAAACCAAAAAACATTTTTTACCTCTGAATGCGAAAAATGTTTTAATTGTACGACAGAGTGTACTTGCGTCAAGTTAACCTCTGATGATCATAGTGAGGTCAAAACAGATAAGAGAATCATTCCTTGATCATAAAAGTCATCTGAAAGTCAAATCCCATTTTTTTCATGAAAAACTCAATTTCCGAGCTGAAATGCTTGATGAATGAAGAGTTGAATGGTTGAATAAAATATAATTTCAAGGTCAAAGCAACATCCCAAAGTAACTCAAAGATCAAGTGTTTACGATCAGCATGGATACATGTAGAGACAAGGGACTCATCAAATTTGTTCTATGAGTGATCACTCGTGGTAATAATCATCCGAGGGTTGACCATTGCCTGCGTTTAGTCATCAATATTTTACTTGATGTCCAGCAACCACGACGAGGACGTAGCATAATGAATCTTCGAGTTCTATCGCGATTCAGCCATGACTTAACGGCGCCCTTCAATGTAAATGTTGACATGATTTCGACAACATAAAATTAAAAAATAGCGGCAAACGATTCCGTCGTAATATTGCTGCAATAATTTGATAATAAATCGTGACAATAGCTCGATCTAGCATTTTTTGTTAAAATATGCTATATCAAGCTATTGTAACCATTTATTAAAATTTGTTATGAGCATCAGAGTTGATATTTCTTAGTGAAAACTTTCAATCAAGAGCCCTCCAAGAATTGATAAAATAATGTGAATATATCAATATTTTAAGAATATCTTACATGCACACGATCGTCAAGTTATTCTGATGATTGTAGTCATATTTTCATTTGAATGAAATAATGGGAAAATCTTACTTCCACTTTGAGATTTTCAGTGTTAAGTGAATTGATAATAGCGTAACTTGCAAAATCATTATTATTTATGGTTTTTTTTTTATAAAATTTTTTCCCACCTTGCTTAATTTAAAAGTGAGCTTTTTGTTCTATTTCTGTGTTTTATAATAAAGCCTGATTACACAAGAAATGAGATTGTTGATATTTTATTGGTTCTTAGAGAATGTCATAATAATTAAAATGCAGCAGCACGATTATATCGCAGACGTTTCCCTTATGGATTTAAAAATTCCAATAGCAGTGTGATATTCAAAATTGAGAGACGTGAAAGACAAAGACCTTGCCTAAAGCGTAAACGGCGACAGGTTATGACAATTAACCGAAACGATCCCTGAGTTCTCGTTGTATTATCTTTAGTTGATTTAGATGTACATGTTTCATCACAACAGATACAAGCACAAACTGGCATCACAAAATCAACAGCTCAGAGAATCTTAAAACTCTATCTATTTCGTTAACTCTTTATAGTCTAGGCGCCCAGAGGGTTTCGTATGAAGTTAGAGGTCCCACCAAGCAAGTAGGTCATTTTTATGTATTTTGAGCCGCTGAATCCGAATTTGCAACTTGCTTTTCGTGCAAGTGGTCGAGTAATTTGTTATAAACAAATTAATTGTTTAAATGGCTATAGTTTATGAACTACAATAGATGCAGTAATTTTCTCTGCGAAAACTTGTTCTTTAATATAAAAACAAAAAAAATCGTTTTTGTTGCATGTCGATTCGATAATTAGAATCAGAGATATGGCAAATATATTGCTAAAAAACATAGAGACGTAGCGCAAGGGCGGAACGCCCTGGTAAAAAACCTTATAACTCGACAACTAATTAATATTTTTTGAAGTTTAACATGTGATTGAAAAATATCAGAGTCTTAGCTTAAATGATAAATTGTTATATATTACTTTCAAATGTTTATAAATAAGCTAGAATGATTTGAAGCAGAAAAAATTTTCAATTTTTCAGAAATTTGTTTGTTTATAACGAAATAATATAAGTTAGCGAACAAAATATTTCTATATTTTTGATATAGAATGATAAGAAATTTCATCTAGTTTAAGAATCTGTCCGGTTTTTTAAATTTAAGTAATTAGAACCTGATATATCGCAAATTTAACCCTTTCAGTCATAGGAGCCACTATAGTGGCACCCTTTCTCATTTTCTTTTCTTTATTGTTTAATTCGAACTTTAAGTTTAATCTTTATTCTTTTTGCATTTTCATATAAATGAGTGTTCATTTTATAAGTATCATATGATATATTTTGATTATACGATTGTAAATAAATCTAAAAAATTAATGTATGATAGAAAATACGTGTTTTTGCGAAAATAATTCGTGACTGAAAGGGTTAAGCTGTAGCGCCAACTCCTTGCAATATGGCATATGTGTACAATATAGCGATCGCTTTCCTTATTAAAAATTCTTTTATTATAAGGTAAGTAATCTTATTCTTTTCCAATAAAATTACTTTTGACTCTATTTTATATACTTTGTCATAATATTATTGTCATAATATTAATGATGTATAATACATGGAGATGAAGTAGATTTAGGGTTTTAAATAATCATTGATTTTTCTACTACAATATTAAAAAATTTAATCAACTTATGGAGTATTTTTACATTTATTTTTTTTTTGCAATTGCAAAAAAAACAATCTATTTTATTCAAAAAATTTGTTTAACTTTCCGATTTATTAGAGTCATCTATTTTTATCCTTTTTTATTAAATTTTTATTTAATTACCAAATACAGAATTAAAATTAATTTTATTACAAAAGAATGAAATTACTTACCTTATAATAAAAGAATTTTTTATAAGGAAAGCGATAGCCATATTGCACACATATGTCGTATTGCAAGGAGTTGGCGCTACAGCTTAAATTTGCGATATCTCAGGTTCTACTTACTTAAATTTAAAAAACCGGACAGATTCTTAAACTAGATGAAATTTCTTATCATTCTATATCAAAAATATAGAAATATTTTGTTCGCTAACTTATATTATTTCGTTATAAACAAACAAATTTCTGAAAAATTGAAAATATTTTCTGCTTCAAATCATTCTAGCTTATTTATCAACATTTGAAAGTAATATACAACAATTCATCATTAAAGCTGAGACTCTGACATTTTTCAAACACATGTTAAACTTTAAAAAATATTAATTAGTTGTCGAGTTATAAGGTTTTTTACCAGGGCGTTCCGCCTTTGCGCTACGTCTCTATGTTTTTTAGCAATCTATTTGCCATATCTCTGGTTCTAATTATCGAATCGACATGCAACAAAAACGATTTTTTTTTGTTTTTTTATTAAAGAACAAGTTTTCGCAGAGAAAATTACTGCATCTATTGTAGTTCATAAACTGTAGCCATTTAAACTTTAATTTTTCAATACTTGAGTAATCTTTATTTCCTCATTTTTTAGCGAAAAATTTGAAACAACTTTTTTTTTATTCATTTAATGGGCTATTTTTTTATCGGATCTATTGATAGAAAAAATTTATTTTTCATCGAAATGTCACTTATGTAAGTTTTTACTTAACACGGCAGAATAATTATCGATGCTAATCTTGTTTCAAAAGTCTAAAATATTTTTGTAAAGCGAAAAATGCTACGCGTTATAGAGCCAATGGAAACGTGTGTATTTTTCTTTAGTGAGACAGAGAAAGTAATACTAAAGAATGATCAATACATATGCCCACGCCGGCTTTATCTTGCGCTGCATTTTTCGCTTTACAACAATGTTTTAGACTTTTCAAACAAGATTAGCATCAATAATTATTCTACATATATATATGGCTAGAGTTATTGACAAAATTAGAAGTATATTATTGTTATAGTAAATTGTAAATCGCTGATTAAAAATTATTTTACATTTTTCTCTCACCTGACCGTAGCGCCCCCATGCAGAAAAAAGTCCCAACCGCCTCTTAATGGTAATGGTCCTGTTGAAAATTTAAATAATATTAAAAATAATGGAGGCCGTGTCATCAATAATGGAATAAATAATGGAGTAGCGAATAGAGGCCGTAAGTAAATAAAATTTTATAAGTTAGTTTTTTAATTTTGTATTTATAAATTTTTAAAAATAAAATGTATTATTGTTATTTTCTTAGAAGAAATTTTTTAACAAAAAACAAAACTGACTTAAAAAATGCACTAAACAGTTACAAATAATTTATGATCTTCAATAATTATACGCATACTACGCATCTAACTCAACACATGTGTAGCAAACATATCATAGATTATCTAATTATTTGTAAACAGCACAAACAAATCATATTTTTTTGTGAATTAAAAAAAAATATAATTTGTTTGTGCTGTTTACAAATAATTAGATAATCTACAATGTTTGCTACACATGTGTTGAGTTACATGCGTAGTATGCGTATAATTATTGAAGATCATAAATTATTTTTCACTGTTTAGTGCATTTTTTTTAAGTCGATTTTGTTTTTTATTTAAAAATTTGTTAGAGAATCCCCTTACTAAAACCGCAATTATAAGTAGACCCACTAACTACGCCTAACTTTCATTATTAATTCATAACGCATGCATTAGTACACTATACTAAGCAATGTATAGGAGGAAAGAGAAAAGGCTCAACGGCACAGTTTCGTTGTGTGTGCATGTATACATATTCAAGCTTAGCCTCCTCCTTTTTGAAGTCGGTTAATTATCGCGAGAGAAGGGCCGTTAGGCGCATTCAAGTGCGACGTAATTATGATGAACTTATGAGGGATTTAATATGCGTATTTCGTATTGCGCGCCCTGGCTATACTAACAATTATAACAGAAAAGCGTGTAGAAATAGAAGGCAATAAAATTAATAAAAAAATCAATTAAATTAATAACACAAATTAAGAAAAATTATAATCAACATTGTATTAATATATAATAATAATAATAATAAAGTCGATTTAGTTTCATAAACTTTTTCATTATCAAAGAGCGTAACAGCGCCTCTGACGTATATTTTTCGACTCATATAACCTCTTCATAGCTTGATGTATAGTTTATCTTTGCCTTTTCTGTTTTCTATAATTTAAAATTTGATTATAAAATTAGTTTTGTGAACTTCTTGAAAGAATCAAAGCATTTATTTTTTTTTATTTTTATTTTTTTTTTTTATTATTTAAGGCCGTATGAAACCTATTTGGTTTATTTCGGCTACATTATTGAGTTACACTGTTTTCATTTGGAGCTAAAAGTAGCTTTACAATTTGTTGTACAGATTATTCAATGTGTATAGATACAGTAAACAAGCAGACAAAATAAAAAAAAATTTTTAATTATAATGCAATCTTATATTTTCGCATGAAAAACAGTTTGATTTTATGTGTGAAAACCTATATCACTCAGGAATGCCAATACGAAAAGGCAAGCTTTTACGTTTGGTTTGTATATAATGTTCATCATACTAAAAAGAGGATGCATGCGTAGAGATTTCAAATTCCATAGTAATTTTTTTCTTTCATATTCGTACTGGTTGCATTGCCATATTACGTGATTTAGGTCCTCAGCGAAGTGGTTACATTTACATGTGGATGCCTTAATAATCCCTACTCGGGCTAGGGAGGCTGCCAAGTTATAATAGTCTGAACGCATTGTATAAATAGTAACGATGACTTCTCGGGTTAAGTTTTTATTTGTATACCATGGGTTTTTGCTGGTTTTGTAACAATATTCAAAAAATGTTGAGCCTTTGGTCAAACCTTCATGTTTGATTTTATCCGCAGTGTTAGTTATTGTTTATTTCTTGGAATCATCGAACAGATCGATGAAGGGAATGACAACGTTTATATTTGCTTGTATTTTAGTTGCATCCTTCGCTAAAATATCAGCCTCCTAATTATTACGAATACCGATGTGTGAAGGTAGCCAATAGAAGTTTAGAACAGAATTATGAGGATTATTTAAATAGGATTTATTATACTTTTCTTTGATGCTTAATATATAAGGATTGTTTTTAATATCGAGTTAGACTGATTTTAAAGCCTGCAGGGTGCTGAGAGAATCTGTAAATATGAGGAAGCTGAGATGTTTCCGCGAAAGAGCAAGATCTAAAGCTTTGTCAAGAGCTAAACACTCAGTTGTAAATATCGAAACTCTTGCGTCGATATTTACAACTCGATTGCCAGAGAAACACGTACATCCAAACCTGGGCAAACACATGCAGCGCTTACAGAGTCCGCTGTAGGAATCTTTGATCTGTCTGTAAAAATCCCCACAGCATTCTTCTGCCCGAGAAAATCATCTAGTATTTCGTTAGGATTTTCAGAGTCTTTCAGTTTCTTGCCGAAACTGGAGTCAAAAGGAATGGAAGTTGTTAAAGTGTGATAGTCGTGACAATATATAATATATTTATCTTTTTTGTTAGTTATTGAATTAATACAATTTACTGCCTGAATTTCTTGGTAAATAATATTTTCATCATTCTTGGCAAATTTAGTGCTAATGTTTAGATACTTAATGGCTAGTTTATAACTTAAAGAGTTAGAATTTGAAAAAAATTTTGCTAGGTATTTTTTACACATTTGTTTTGATCTGTCTCTTATAAAAACGAGTTTTGTTTCACCGAGCAGAACGTTAGTGGGTGTACTTCTGTGGAGATCCAAGGCGATTTTTATGGCAGCAAATTGTAATCTTTCAAGTTTGTCCTGTAATAATTTATTTTTTGGAAAGGTTATAAAACAGCAATAATCTATAATTGATCGAATATAACTTTTGTCAAGCGTGATTAGTATTACTGGATCCGAGCCCCACCATGTACCACAAAGAAAATTAATAATATTTCAAGCTCTTGCACATTTTTGTAGCGTTTGTTTTACGTATAAGTTGAATAATAATTTGTAGTCGAAGGTTACTCCAAGGAAGCACGCTGACTCGCTGGTTTTGACTTGGCACCCGTCGATGTTGATTACAGTTGAGCCAGATTTGATATTTTTTTTCATTGAATTGTAGTAACTTGGTTTTATGCGGTTCAAGAAGTAAACCGAGTTTAAGCAAGTTTGCTTTGATTTTTTTAGTTGCGCTTGTAAGAATTTTTCTACCTCTATCTACTGACTTGCATTTGATGTAAAGAGCCAAGTCATCCGCGAATTAAGAAACTTAAATCGTTTTTTGTAAATTTTTGGTGATGTGTGAGACATAAAGAATGTATAATAAAGGGCTAAGTACCCCTCCCCATGGAACCCCCTTAAACGTGTTAATTGGTGTTTCACCTGTTTTTTCCGTATATAAGTAGCGTTTGTGCATGAGAAAATGTATAAAGCAGAGTAGATTTTTAGAACAGCCAAGAGAAGCTAAAATCTGAAGTAATATGTCAATATTGACGTTGTCTAATGCACCTCGAACGTCCAGAAAGGCGGCTAAAACTTGTTTCTTTTCCATGAAGGCTTCTTCAGCTGTGAGGTATAAGTTCATTATATTGTCGGTGCATGACTTCTCCTTCCTGAAGCGGCTCTGAGAGTCAGGTAGTAAGCTATGTGTCTCTGTCTACCATTGTAGCCTGTTTTTTATGAGGAATTCAAATAATTTGCATAAGCAAGATTTCAGGGCAATAGGACGGAGGCCTTTATGGTCAGGTTTTTTGATAAAATGTTTGAAAGATTTTTTCCAACTTTGTGGAAAGTCATTATAGCTGTACATGAGATTGTAAATGTCTAAGAGTAGTAATTTGAATTTTATCGGTAGTTTTTTAATAATTTCGAAATCTATACTATTCATTCCTGGAGAGGAACCTTCCTTCTTATTGTCAAGTGCTATATTGAATTCGACAAAGCTAAAATGATCATCAAAGAACCGATTTTCATTGCAAAAAAGTACATAGTCTGGATCGGATTCAGCCCAAGGAGGACATTGTTCATCGTACTGTCTATATCGTCCTTGTGTTAAATGTTACTTTGAGTATGTTGTGGTGTTATCTTGACCCATTTGTATTTAAAAATTTTACATCTATTCCAAACATAAAATTGACCATACTGAAAGTTAATTGAGCTCGCAAATCTTTTAAAACTTTCTTTTTTTTTGAGTTTAAAGGTTTTTCTCGCAATGGAACAATTTTTTTTATAATTAATCAAGTCCTCTAATTTCCTAGAAAGATTCCAAGCTTTAAAAAAGTCACGTCTAAATTTTTTAATTCCCTCGCGCTCATTGTCTCACCACGGTACAAGATTATGATGCATTTTCGGGGCATGCTTTGCCCTTTTTCCGATTGCGGATTTGCTAGTTTCCTCGCAGAAGTTACAGTTTCGACAAAATATTCATACTTGGCCCTAAGCGATAGGTGGTTATCATAGATCATCAAGATACTGGTTATATTTGTTCCAATTTGTATGAATATTTTTGAGTTTAAAGATTTTTTTTTTTTGTAAGTATATCTTTTGGTTGAGTAGTTAATATATATTGGAAAGTGATCAGAACCTATGGTCTCATCACAAATCCTGTAGGAAATTTCATCAGAAGTATCAGAATTAGATGAAATTAGATCAAGATTTGATTGATGATTTCGACGGTCATTAATATAAGTGACAGAGTCGGTGTTATGTACGATCAAGTTGTTAGCATGTAACGCTAATTCCATCCTTTCACCGTTTAAATCAGTATTAACGCAGTTCCACATTATATTATGAGCGTTTAAATCGCCAATGACCAGACATTTTTTGCTATTTTTAGTGTATTGAAGCATTTTGTCCCAAAGCGTCTGTGTGAGAGTAAGACCAGGAGTTCTGTAACATATAAATAGATCTAGCTGCG
Source organism: Anastatus disparis (assembly GCA_017163975.1). Taxonomy (NCBI): domain Eukaryota; kingdom Metazoa; phylum Arthropoda; class Insecta; order Hymenoptera; family Eupelmidae; genus Anastatus; species Anastatus disparis. The sequence continues at coordinate 706,744 of JAFFSR010000390.1, forward strand.
GTTTAATGTTTGATATATGTATGCCACACATTTCTATTGATTCATGTAAATTGCTTATATTGTTAATGTCTGCAAACGCTAAATTGTTACAGATTAGTAGCAGGGGGCTCCCTCCTTTGCCTGTAACTCTGTTCTTTCTGTAGGTGATGAAGCCTGGCAAGAAGATATCACGTTCCGGAGTCAGCCAAGATTCTACGCAAGCAAATATATCAATGTTAGAGAGTATAGTAGATAACTCATTTACGCGAGGAGCGACACTGCGTACATTCCAAAATAAATATTTGAGTTTTGTGTGAGTCGTATTTGCGCTTGAATCCATTTTAGTGTGATTTTTTTATATACCTTTGCCGTCTTGAGAACTGGAATCTTCAAATGCTGTATCATTGTTGTCATTTTCTTGTATTCGTTTAGAGATTCTAATTATATGACTTTTCAAATTCTTATGATCAATATACTGGTATACTAAATTGAGCATTTTAACAATTGTCGTAACTTTTTTTGTATAGTTAGAAGCTATTTTAGGAATTCCTGTGCTGCCATAACATTCGTGTAAAAATTTAACAAACTTATTAAAATCTAGAGGGAACTTGTCTGTTTTGTATGAAGTCTTGTGGAGTAGTTGAGTGATGAAAAATTTAACAAACTTATTAAAATTTAGAGGGAACTTGTCTTGATTTTTTTGTATAAAGTCTTGTGGAGTAGTTGAGTGATGAAAAATTTAACAAACTTATTAAAATCGAGAGGGAGCTTGTCTTGATTATTTTGTATAAAGTCTTGAATGAGAGTGGATTTATTTATGAAATGAAAGAAAAAAAAATAGGAAAAAAACTTTACGATTAGGGGAGTAAGAATAACAGGTCCAAAGGTAAAAAAAATATTAAAACATTGATAGAAAACAAATTAGGTTTACCGATATGTGTTAAAAAAGTAAGGGCGATTGGAGGGGGGCTAGTAGTAGAATTAGAAGCAATGAAAAACAAAATAGAATTAATGAAAAGAAAATTTGGTTAGATGATGATTTAATAGAAAGGGAAAAGGAAGTACACAGTTGGCTTAAAATGATAGTTGAAGAAGAACAAAAATATAACATGGAATGTAGGTTAGGTTATATGATAATAAAGGTAATGAATGATTGGTATAAATGAAATGAGTGCAAAGGCAGACTTACCGAGAGTCTACCTAAACAGCCCTTTCGTACAGCAGAGGGAGGGAGAGGGAGAGAATACGTATAACTATATGAAATGTTTAACTTGAAACATAGCGGGCGCGAATAAACTGGGTAAATTGGAATTATTCTTAGATGGATTTGATATAATAATGATACAAGAAAATTCGCTCGAAAAAATAAAAGAAGCAGAGTTTACAAAAAACTAAACAATAATTATAAGTGGGTTTACAAAGCGGCAATAAGAAAAAGTACAAAAGAGAGGGCAAGCGGAGGAGTTTTCTTCGGAATAAAAAAAACGAATAACAATAAAGAAAATAGAAGAATGGGGATATGGACTTTTTCTAAAAGGTTTAAAGTTAAGTAAAAATGAAAAACTAAACTTAATCCATGTATATGGTGAATTCTCAAAAAATCGGCTGATTATATAAAAAATTTTTAATGATGACGATTGAAAAGAATTGATATATTGTATCTTTATGCATTATATTTAACTTGAATAATACTTTAATGGAGATGAAATTTGAACTTAAGTACTTATGAATACCTTTCAATAAGTACCTTAATTAATAGCGGTTACATCAAGTTAACGGAGTTTATGATTTTTTTTGGGGTGGAATTGATCCAATTATTAATACTTAATGATGAATGTAAAAAGGGGTATAAACAAGTAAATATACGTTTTCATTAAAAAAAAAACGAACACTTCTGAATGGAATAAAATGAGCTTTTAATATGATTCAAGGATAATACACTACCCTCCAGCCACATTTGCCCACCCTACATGAAAATCGATAAAACTTTAAAGTTTTGTGGCTCAGTGAAAAATAGTCGTAATTAAAAAATTCCAATTGGGTTTTAAAAAGGGTTCAAAAACCTTTAATTTAAGCCGAGTTAAGCAAAAAAAAATTAAAAAATGCATGCCTTATGCGTAAAAAACTAACTAAAAAATATTCAATTTTTTTGCCCCTATTCAAATGCCTGCCATTTTTGCGGAAATTATCGAATCATAAAAAAACAAAATGGAGGTAAAAATTAAAGAAGTCATCTTCAAAATGAGCTATAGAAAGCCAATTTATGATCGATTTTACGGTAGTTATGGTCATTTTTTATGAAAAAAACGATTTTTTTTAATAGCTATTATCTCAAAAAATACGCATGATATAAAAAAATTTTTAATGAAAAAATTGTTTATTTTTGATTCAAAAATATATATATTTAGATTTAACTAAAATCCGGAAGGAAAAGTTTTTTTTTAAATTCATTAAAATATAAATATTGAATAAATGGATTTTTTTCAATGGGATCAAAAATAAATAAAATCTTTTTTTTACTGATTCTCAGTTTAACCTGAATATTTATTTTTTTGACTCAAAAATAAACAACTTTTTTATTAAAAATTTTTTTATATCATGCGTATTTTTTGAGATAATAGCTATTAAAAAAAATCGTTTTTTTCATAAAAAATGACCATAGCTACCGTAAAATCGATCATAAATTGGCTTTCTATAGCTCATTTTGAAGATGACTCCTTTAGTTTTTACCTCCATTTTGTTTTTTTATGATTCGATAATTTCCGCAAAAATGGCAGGCATTTGAATAGGGGCAAAAAAATTGAATATTTTTTAGTTAGTTTTTTACGCATAAGGCATGCATTTTTTAATTTTTTTTTGCTTAACTCGGCTTAAATTAAAGGTTTTTGAACCCTTTTTAAAACCCAATTGGAATTTTTTAATTACGACTATTTTTCACTGAGCCACAAAACTTTAAAGTTTTATCGATTTTCATGTAGGGTGGGCAAATGTGACTGGAGGGTTGTGTATGTAATAATACTTTTGTGATTCAACGCGTGAAAGCTAACAGAGTTACGTTTTCTAATATTTTACAATTCTTCGGTCAACAAATAGGGTACCTCATTAATAATCTCATCCCGTTATCTATCACAAGAAAGTATGAGGTAACTTGAAAATAATTTTTCAGTCCTGTCAAACATTATTCTATATGAAAGTTTTGGCAAAGAACGGAAATCGGCTGATTTTTTGAGAATTCACCATAAAATAATGAAAAAAATAAATAAATTGTGTTTTAGAAGAAATTAAAAAACGATGAAAAAACTATAATAGCAGGAGATTTGAACGCAAGAACAGGGCATTTACAGGTCGGGTTAGAAGGGAATATCATGGAAACTAGAAAATCCAAAGACTACACGGTTAATGGAGAGGGTAAAAAACTATTAGGCTTATGCGAGGAATTACGATGCACAATTAAAAATGGGGCAACGAAAGGAAATTGGGAGGGCAACCTAACCTTTGTAGGAGAAGGGGGCGCGTCGGTACTTTATATGGTGATAGAGACAGACAATAATGCGACAAGCATAGTAAGGGAGTTGAGAGTTCTACCTAGAATAGAGTCAAACCATTTACTGGCTAGTTACATGAGTAAATAAGGGAAGTGGCAATAGAATTAGGCTTGCTAAAGAAAGTAGATGACAACATAGGCCCAAAAATAATAGATACATACATAGAGATAAAAGCACAGAAGAAAAACATTTGGAATGCACTAAAAAATGACTAAATACTGGAAAAGAAGTTGATAAAAATAACTTAACTGAAGAAAAGAAAAAATTTTTTCAAATTAGGTGGGAAAAAATAGAAGAGATCAGACAAAAAATTCGCTAGAGATTAGAGAAAGCAAAGACACAAGTGGGTTTTGGAAAGCAATAAAAAACTTTAAACCCAAAGAAAGAAAAAAGGAAAAAACATTGAAAAACAAAAATGGCTAGAACCCTTAAAAATTCTACTAGGTAATAGGGAAAGTAAGCAAAAAGATACCTCAAAGAAAACGGATATAAGAGAGGAAAACCAAATTGATGATATAACGGAGAGCAACTTTCACAACGAGTTGGAAGAAGAAACGGTCACAGAACTAAATCAAGAAATACAATGGATCGAAGTAATAAAAGCGCTAGCTAAAATAAAAAATAATAAGGTCGCAGAAGAAGATGGTTTACCGGTAGAGTTTTTAAAAGGATTATCTCTAAAATGGCTAGAATAGCTGGCAGAAATATTGAACAGCATACTGGAAAGTGTCAGAATACTAAAAGGATGGGAAGTGGCAAAAATTTTCCCAATCTTTAAAGCAGGTGATGAAAACGAAGTGAAAAACTACAGAGGGATAGCTCTACTTGATATGAGTTATAAATTATTAACTAATATAGCAGCGGGAAGCTTAAAATATTGGATAGAAAAAAATGATTTAATCAAAGAATCACAGGCGGATTTTAGGGTCAAAAGAGGTACAAGAGATCATATATTTGTATTAAACAGTATAATTAGCAATAAATTAAAAACAGAAAAAGGGAAACTATACGTGGCATGGATAGATTTTAGACAGGCATTCGATAGAGTAAATAGAGACACACTATATGAAATATTAAAAAAAGTAGGGATCAAGGGAAAGATGTTACACTTAATAAAAGGGATTTACAGAAAAACAATGAATGAGGTTATTACGGATGAAGGAATAACGGAAAGATTTGAAACCAATAAAGGAGTTAGACAAGATTGCCGGTTAATTCTGTTCTTGTTCAACTTCTTCATAGAGGATATAGAGGACAGGTGGGGAAAGAAAAATGAAGGAGGAACAGTGATCGAAGGGGAAAAAATATATCATTTAAAATTCGCGGACGACATCGCAGCAATAGCAGACACAAAGGAAGGCCTTCAAAGCATGCTGAGCGACTTGGAAAAATTCTGTAGGGAAAATGATATGGAGGTAAATACACAAAAAACAAAAATCGCAGTTTTTAGAAAAAGAGGAAAAAGAAAAAAGGAGAAAGATGGTTCTTTGAAGGTCATGAATTAGAGGTAACCAGAATACAAATACTTAGGCTATTGGTTCACAAAAAGAAACTCGCATACCATGCACACAAAAAAGAACGCTAAGAAAGCACAAAGAGTAATTAATATGGTATGGGGGATTTGGAAAAGAGCAAAACTGGATAAAATAAGTAAAAGACTATATCTACTAGAAACAATAGTCAAATCAGCCTATCTATATGGAGCCGAAATTTAGGGGTGGGCAAAACAGGATAACATTGAGAAAGTACAAGGCAAATACGCGAAAATGGCTATGGGAGTGAATATGAATACACCGAGATACATATGGCAAATGGAAGCAGAATTAAATAGCACAGAAACCGAAGCGTTAAAAAGAGCAGCCAAATACATACTAAACATAATCAAGATGGAAAAAGAAAGATGGCCAAGAATCTGCCTAAGAGAAGAGTTAAGAGAAATAGAAAATGAAGACGCATCAAGTTGGGAAAAAGGGCTAGAAAAGGCACTCCAAAACGCAGGGATAGGAGAAAAACTAAACTGGCAATTTACAAAAGAACAAGGAAATGAATTTACAGAAAAATTGGAAAAAGTGTTAAAAATAAAAATAGACCAAGAAATAACAAAACTGGAATAAAATTGACAAATCAAGCTATTGTCCAGGCTATAAAGAGCTGAAAAAAGAATGGGGTAGAGAAAGCTACTGAGAAAGTAACAAATACAAGGCTTATATAAAAAACAGTGGGCGAAATCAAGACGTGGAAACATAGGAAGGGAAGAAATCAAAGGGTACAAAAACTCTAAATGTATGGTAGAACAGGAAGCGTTGGAACATATATGGTTATGTGAAATAGGTAGAAAAGAGATTAAAAACGAATGGGTTAAAGAAATAGAAAAATTAAATTTAGGTAGAAACGAAATAGAAGTGAAAAATAATTTAAGACTTAAAATGAAAGGGGAACCTAATGAAGCAATATGTAACTACAGCAGAGAATTTGAAAAAATAGCCAAGGCACAAACAGTATAGATTAAGCAAAAATGTAAATTAAAAATGAAAACAAAAATAGAGAATGATAACAAAAAAAAACCAAAGATGAATCAAAGACGGGGAAAGTAAACTTAAAAAGAAAATGTAAAATAGAAAATAAGTTAAGGCAGGACGAAGAAATAAATAAATGTAAATAAGAGAAAAAATGTAAAGAATGTAAAAAGCGTTAATTAGATAAGAAGATTATAATAGGGAAGCGATATATAAAGCGATAAGCACGGGATTGTTGTGCTGGGGTGATATGTAAACAAATGTAAAATATTTATATATGGAAATAAACTAATAATAATACAAAAGACTAAAATTTTAATACCTTTGGTGCAAATGTAAGCTGTCTTAAAAAAATGATTGGATATTCGAGCTTGGGTCAAAATCTTTCAAATGAGCTACACTGAGAGAAAAAAACAGCTCTCTTGACCTTAATGTGCCGAGCAGTAGAATTTTTATTTGACTCAAGTAAACTTTACCCGAGCCTAAAGCAGTGTCTAATGGAAAATCCAGCAATGTCTACTTTATCACTCGAATTGTACTGACTAAATAGAGCCAAGAGCCGTTATAAATTAGCATGAACTTAAAAATGATTAGTTTGCAAATTAATGTGTGTGAATTGTTAATGTTTTTGAGTGATTATTATAAAACAGATAAGTATAAATAAGAATGATTGATGATATTGCTAAAAATTTGCTAATGTCATGGAAGTTAGAACTTTTCATTGAACGTTTTGAAAGTTTCACATAGAATCTATAAATCCAATTCTTATCTCTTATTTTTATTTTATAATCAAAATCTTTTTTTTAACGCTTTTATTTAACTTGACTGCCTCTGAATATGTTCTCAAATCTTGCAATTAAAAATTAACGTACTTCCCATTAACTTAGATAACTGAAATTTTCAGAATATATGTATTTTGCATGACAACACATGATTCTGTACTTATTTTAAAATTTTTATAATCAAATATTTATTATATATAAGCAATATTATATAGCCAACGCTTTACGACTAATCGGCCTCTCTTCTTTGTGCAGTTATTCGTAACAGCTTCTCAATTCTCAGTAAAGGCTTATACATATAGGCGTTACTGAGAAAATATACACAAGCGTGTGTGTTTTGCAAAAAACATTCATGTATACGCTTACGTATATAAGTGTACAAATGTGTACGTATATGTGAGCACATTTGTATACTCATATAAATAAATAAAATTGATAAAAAAATATTTTAAAAAAAATTTAGCCGCCGTAGCCGCTGTTGCCGTCAGAAATATGTCCCTCATTTATGGACCCTCATTTTTGAACTCTCATATCAGCGTTGAATCCAGTTGAAATTTAGCTAGAATTCAGCTAAAAGTTAACTAAAAGTTAACTGAAGTCAGATAAAATTACATAAAAGTTAGCTGCTACATAAATCCAAAATTTAGCTGAAGTCAGATAAAATTACATAAAATTTAGCTGAATTCATAAAAAATTTAGATGGAAATCAGTTAAACGTCAGCTTAAAGTTAACTAAATTTAAATTGATTTTCAGTAACTTAAGGTAAATTTTGGTTTGATTTTCGTGTACAGAAAGTTGATCGAAAGTAATTATTTGAAAACAATTTTTCGAAAATAACGAAAAATATTGTTTGAAAGATGAAATTCTTCTAAAAATACAGTTGTTCAAAAATCAATTTTTCGAATGGTACCATTGATCGAAAATTAATTTTTCAAGAAGTACAATTCTTCGAAAATATGATAAGAAGCGAGAGATAGGGACCACCCGCGATTTGCGCCAGATAACCAGCAAATTATATGTATTTAATATTTGGATTAACGTGTTATTTGTAATATATATTTTCAATAACCATCCGTGATCTGTATCTGTCGAAATATGATTTTTAAATAATTGTATTTTTGAAAAAATTGTATGTTTCGAAAAACTGTTTCCGAATAATTATTTTCGAAATACTGTTTTCGAACAACAAATTTTCGATGAACTTTCCATAAATCTTGATTTCAACTGAATTTTAGCTGAATTTTAGATCTATTTATATTATATAGACGCAAGCCTCGAATTAAAGTTATCTTATCACCTACCCCAGCCTCCACAGCCTTTTCATTTTATGAGAAAAAAATTTTTTTCATGATTTATTGTTAAGATTATATTATGAAATCCTTATCTTATGCATATGTGTAATAAGATATAACCTGTGCGTAAAAAATAGTTACATTATTTTACTTTTAAAAATTTTAACAATATTAAAACAAAATTATGTCAAGTGTTTTAATTTAATTCTACTTCTTTTTTCTAAGATTTAAAATTAAAATTCTATTTGAGTTTGTGGATTCAACAATTCGCTTGAATTAACTAACGAATTATTGTTTGAATGAAGGATATAAATTTTGCGAGTAGAAATGATTTACATGAATTTCATAAAGAAATTTTATAAATTATATAATTAAGCTGGTTAAATATTATATACATTTAAAGTAATTTTTAAATTGTGTTGCATTTAATAACTTTTTTTTAATACATCGAAAAATCATTCATTGCATTTTCGGACGATTTGTATTAAGGGTTATTGTGAAGCCACAGGGATTTTTGATAGGTCTTAATGGATAATAAAAATTCAATAAATAAGAAATAAAGTTTATAAAATCTTTAAATAAAGTTAAAGTTTCATATGATAGAAAAAATAGATATCAAAAAAATTTAATACTGTTTACATTAAAACGTCAATAAAAAAATTTTTCTAAATAAAAAACATTAAAACATAAATTTAAAAAAAAGGAAAAAAGCAACGTTTGATTGATAGATCCCGTTCCGCATTCGCCCTGTTATGTCTGTGGAGAAGGAAAAACCTGTGGGTAAACCCAGTGGAGTTAATCCCTTTTACACTGAAAAGGAAATCGAACTGTTACTGTTCTCTATAGTACAGTATGTGTCATTTTTAGAATACAGTCAGTCCACGCTTCAAAAAACGAACTAGTAGTCTCTAGAGACGACTCATTACTCTCTGAGCGTAGACTTGCTATTCTCTTCGTAGAAAGAAGCCTCGCAGAGAACACTCATTAGTCTCTAGAAAACACTGCCTACTCGTTCGTAATACAATGAATGTTCGCTAGCGACACTAACGCCACTCGTCGCCGTAGAGTACAATCAGTATTCTAACCCCTTTTCAGTGTAGGAAAACCTTCTCTGGAATGGGTCGAAATAAAAGTAAAAATAATAATGATAATATAAAAATCAAAAATATTTTTTCTGCAAATACATTGTAACATGGTGGATTTTCATCCATATGTTATATTTCCATAAAGATATCTGATATACCGGCGAAGAGCTTTATATGTATGATTTTAACTTGTATATAGTAGTGCGGCACTGGCTCAGTAGTTACAGCTCGTGCCTGGAGATCTCGAGGAACGGGGTTCGCGCCCGGTGTCCACTTATTTTTTAATTTAAAAAGTCTCATGTTTCAATGGCGCAGCCAACCGTATAGAGTCACGGGATCGAAAAAAAACTGTGCTTAAAATAAAAGAAAATAAAAGACCACTTTTGTTCTTGGCGTCGCTTGGTATGAGGTAACCGCGACATTTATTTTGCAGCAACATTTTTATGAAAGTATATGCAGTACCCTACTGAAAAAAATGACATGAGATCTCATGATTGAAAATGAAACGAGATCTCACGTGAGATCTCATGTGAGATCGCATGTGCAAAAAAATTTGATTTTTTCCTGCACTTATAGTTGTAATTAATGTCAAAAAATCTCAAATCTAAATTTTGGTCTATAATTCCATTTATTTATATATATTAATAAAATTACGATTAAATGATTCTACACTACATCTACAGAACAATCGTTATCTAAAGCATGCTATTATGGATTATAGTTTTAAACTATATTCGAGCGTAATTATACTTGGCGATTGAATAATGATAAAAACAAACAAATTTTTTACGAAGATTTAGACGTTATTTACAAGTAATAGTTAAGATACTAGTCACTAGAATTATGCATATCGCCTTTTACACTCGAGAAGTCCATCACTTTTCAGTGAAGTCTGGAGCGATGCCGTTCGTATACAAAGGTTTTTACAGAATTTTTGTATTCACAAATTGAGATACTTATTTCTTATCGCAGACGAAATCATGTATACGAGGCTCGGGGTCAGTTCACTGATTAATAACAGTTTTTCTAATCAATAGATAGTGTCGTTCTATGACGCACGCTGCATCTGGTTTAGATTTACGGCATAACACGTCTTACCAATTGTTACACAATTCGCATGTCGCCGTAAAAACAGTTGCAGCTTTATTTATGTCTTAGAACATTATGACAAACTACCTTCAAAGAACTGACAGTGACTTAGTACTTAAGAGGCGGTCGGAACCAAATCGGTGACTTGCGGTATATATTAAGTCAGCATTTTTCGCTTTACGATAATCTTTTGCATATTTTTATGGCTTAAACTATTTCAAATTATTCTTTATATACATGACTAGAGGAAATGACTATATTTTTACCATATGAATAAGTAAATTAATTATTATAAGCATTTATTACAAATATCAAACTGACTTGACATATACCGCATGCAAAAAACTGTCGTGTCGATTGTTAGGTGGCATTTTTCGCTTTATAACAATATTTTGTATATTTTTGTGGCTTTAACTATTTTAAATTATTCTTTATATACATGACTAGAGGAAATGACTATATTTTTACCATATTAATAAATGAATAAATTATTATAAGCATTTATTACAAGCACCGAACTAAGTCATCGATTTGGTTCCGACCGCCTCTTAATATCTTTTTTTTATCATACTGATAAATTACTCTTACATAATATTTACAATAGCGTCTTACAGATTTAAATAATATAGGTTTTTCTAGCTCAAGAATTATTGATTTTATTTTTATTTTAAAGTATAATCGCAATCTTATTGCTTGTTTTCCTAATTTAGTCGTAAATCTACCGTAATCTAAAAAATTTTTAAATCGTGCTTGAATATAATTTTAAACCATGATAAATAATCATATTCATACAGACTATTCACATAGTTTTCATAATAAGAATTATATTTGGGTGTAATTTAAGTCCAAACATTAAAAGTAAGATGATAAATTTATCTTATTATTATGCTATTCGTCAAGAGCAAGTCGGAGCAGATTCAATACCAACCGAAAATTAAACATCCGTTGTTTAATTTTCTCCTACTAAACGTAATGGAATGAATTAAAATTTTAAATACATTTACGAAATTTATTTTTCTATTGCACTCTCCAAAATAATTGAAGAAAATTTTAAAAATTAAAAAATTTCATGCTGCAACTGTTTATTAAACTGTAAGTACGGTTACTTACTTTTTGCTTAAAATATGATGAATATTATGAAAAAAACATCTATTATACAATCATGTGTGTATGAAAAATTGCGCTCGGTAACAATTTTTTTTGAAAACAGTATAATTATTTCATTTATGATTAAATAATATTTTTACTTCTCGGTCGGTAATCACATTTGCTCCAGCTTACTCTTGAAGATGAGGTTTAGACCTTTTTTACCTATCGAAAGTAGCTAAATAAGTAATTTCGTTTATTTCTGATAAAAATATATATCAAAATTTTTTAAATTGTAAATATCTATTTATTCTAACAAATGAGAAGCGAAAGCGCGTAAATTTGTCCAAATTCAAAGAATAAGCCGAAAAAAATAAATAAAAACAAATTGTCTCTTTTAGCTATTTTCGATCGGTAAGGTTAGTCGAAAGCTGATCCGAAGTGGAAAGTGACGCCATGAAATACAATGCAAATTAAATGAAGTGGCTAAAATAAGGAATACTAACTCCGGGCAAGATGCATTGGGTTTTGTGGCTCCACTAAATTTATCGAATATGATTATGTTCTGTATTTGAATACGTATATATAATATTAATGTAATTAAATACATTGAGAACATAATGAAGCTCCCCCTTCTGATAATATTTGTTATCCAACTTTATGAGTAAATAGAGTATTAATCGGGTTTTGTCATTTCAAGAAAAAAAGTAGTAGGATTCAACTTGAGTGCGGACAACTAAAGAAATCTACCGAAATCTGATATTTGGAAAGTTATATACAAGTTTTCAATTTATAGTATTTTGAGGTTAGAATTGTCAACTTTGATGTCTAATTTGCGATCTAAGTTCATAATAAAATAATAGCTCCAAAGGATTTTTTATTTTAACTAAAATCATGGTATTAATATACAGTACCGCTCAAAAGTTCGTAAAAAAATTTTTTTTTTTTAACTCAACTTCAAACTGCGATATTTCAAAAACGACTCGATGAATTTAAAAAATCTGGACGGCGTTTCAAAGATCAGACGAAATAATTTTTTTGTGTCCTGCCATATATTTTTATCATTTTTTTAAACTTTATATATAATGATAGAACAAATTTTTATTTTTACGAATTTTTAAATTTCAATCAATCAAATGTAACTTTTTAAGAAATCGATTAAATTAAAAAACTCGAAGACGATTGAAAAGTAGAGTGAATTTCCTAAATCTTTATGTTTAATGATTTTTTTTAATCTATTTCCTGCGTGTAGCTAAAAATGCGCAAAAATGGAAAGTACAAGAAAATCAGTTTTAAATATGATAATAATGGCTGATTCCATTCAGATTCATGCAGGCCGTCACTGATCGAATTTTTTTTTTCTTCTAAATAATAAAAATACCTTCTATTATGTATATGAAGATAAAATTTACCTCGTAGAATGCTCAAAAAAATTTTTTTTTTACTACAGCAATTTTAGTGTTAGATGTAAAAACGAAAATTCAAAAATTGAAAATGAACCTCTATTTTTAAATGACTATAGTTCCGTCAATTTTTAACCTTTTTGGTCGTTCTTTTAACGAAAGTATGCGGAATTTTGTTTAGTTTTAAATGCAATCTCGATTTTCGTAATACAATTTGATCTCACTGAGTTATTTACGAAAAACCGAAAAAAAGCGATTTTTTTCAAACACGATTTTCTCAAAAACTATATTTTTTTTTTTTTTTTTTTGAAATTTTTATATGATTTTATAAATAAAAAATACTAACTTTTAGGGTAGGTGAGAATATGCGATTTTGCCTTATTTTTTTTTACAGATTTTTAAACGTTTCTTTTTATATTTTCGATTTTAAAACATTGATACCATGGCGCATCGTACTATTTTTCCAACTTTACGTGTTCTTACAACTATTTTGATGCTTTTATTTATTAATATATCAAAAATATCAACAATAATCTTTAAAATAAACCCCGGATCGAATATTTTGATCAATTAGAACCAAAGTTATGACGATTTCAAGTTAAAAAAAATGCTGAAACTTTAATAAATATATTTACTTTGAATTTTGAATTTTGAATTTGAATTTTGAATTTTGAATTTGAATTTTGAATTTTGAATTTGAATTTTGAATTTTGAATTTGAATTTTGAATTTTGAATTTGAATTTTGAATTTTGAAAAGGTGTTTTTTAAATACTAAAATATATTATTTGGTCATTTTCGATGAACAAATAATATGCGATACAATAAAGAAAGAACACTAATAAATTGAGAACTAATGTGAATAAAAAAATCCGAATTTGAATAAAACCTTTCAATTTACTTCTTGCCACTCATGTCTCGAAGTTTTGGCAGTGTAGATTTGGTTTTGTTCACTTTTCCAACAGTGAATCTTTTGAATACCTTTAATTTCTTTTGCATTTCCTAACCATTTCATTTTTTTTGTCAGTCGAAAAACTTTTAACTCATCCTTACGGATAACAAGAATGTTAATCGACGGAGTATATTTTGATACGTGAGTGGCGAAATTTTCAGCGTTTCTAATAAAATCTGCACTCTTCTTGGACAGATTATGCGTGGTAGCATAATGTTTAACTAAACCACCGATACCGTCACAAGCGCCTTTACCATCACCTGTTGCAGAAAAAAGCCATTTTCTGTTTACTTTTGAGTTTTGAAGCTCATAGAATTGATATCTTTTTTTAAAATGACTGGCAGCTCCATCGGAAATGGTTATGATTTCATCAAGATCTTGCGCAATATGTTTTTGTTTTAAGTTATCAATAATTAAATTTATAGCCATTAGGGCATGAGACGAATCATGTTTAATATCGTCAGAGACGGTGACATAACTGACTGTTTTATCATTTTTAAAATAGCATACTGACGTAAATATTGATATTTGGTTTTTACTCCAATGATAGCTTTGAATTTCATTTTGAAGCAGAACTGTCCAATTTTCTAAAAAATCGACATGAATAACTAATTGGAAGTCATTATTTTTCGCTAAAAGTTTAACCTCTTTAATTGCTATACGTTGAATTTCTTTGACCAATTTGTGAGCTCTTACAGTGAGAGCACGCTCTCTTAACTCTATTAAGAAATTTTCAATTGTGCTAGTTTTATTCAGTCAATTTGATTTTTCCCGAACACCATGAATTATTTCTTCATATAAATCTTCTTCTGTCAAAGAAATTACTTGTAAATCACTAGAATCTCCAATGAGACATTCTTCACATTCTCTTAGTACACATTTCATATCATCTTTTGAACAAAAAAGTGAAGAACATATTTTCAATCCCAAATCTGCAATGTCTTGTATATTCTCTTTTTTATAATTATTCAAAGCATCTGACATAAGTTTAAGATTCTCGCAGTAAACGCAAATATACGAATCGGTGGGTGGATGTGGTATAACCCACTTCGGTCTTAAGAGCAGGCCGGATTCGCTGTCCTTGTCTAATTGGCATTTTTGTTATTTACTCAAGTTCTAATCGGTGTATCTTCAAATTAAAGGTCGAGCACAATAGATATTATTATTATGAACATCTATGCACAAGAAAAAAAATATCTACCGGTTTGTTTTTGAGAAAAGTAAGTAACGCCAAAGTAAAAGTTTATGTTTATAATATTTTCGCGTTACTTACTTTTCTCAAAAACAAACCAATAGATATTTTTTTTCTTGTGCATAGATGTTCATAATAATAATATTTATTGCGCTCGACCTTTAATTTGAAGATACACCGATTAAAACTTGAGTAAATAACAAACAACTCAATTGTTACTCGGTCGGTATCAGGTTCTACTCCGGCCTACCGTTAAAGCGTAGAATGTTTATTTACCAATTTTTGTTTTAATTTCAGGATTTTCGTCTTTAAATAATTGATATATTTCTTTTATACTTCGCGTAAGAAAGCGTTTAAATTTTTTAGTTTTTATATCATTTTCTTTGATAGATACTGTGTCGCTTTCATTTGCACTTTGACGAGAACAATTAAAATCATCGTTCAGATAATAATCCTTTACTTTCATTACAATTTCACTATCCGATGAATGGCCACAATAGTTCTCAGACTGCTTGTAAATTTTTTTATTATTCACCAATGATTGTGCTTGATCAATCATATGAATAGTTACATTTGGTAAAACTGATAATAAATAATCTTTGGAAATATCACTTGGTATAATACTCAACAATCGCACTTTATCAAGAAAATTTGAACAATTATCTAATGCAATTCTAATATTCTCAAGCCATTTATCATTTGTTTTACATTCATTATTTTCATTCAATGCGGGCAAATCCGTTATATCGTAGACTTTCATCATTTTACTTGCTGTTTGTGAATCAAATGCATCGTTTATTTGTTTTCTTTTTCGGAGAGCATAAGATTCTCGCATCTTGATATTGATACTTTGAGGCATTTTAATTGGTGAAATGTTTAATTTCAAATTACTTGAAGTCTCGTTGAGCTGTTCTACCACAGCCTCACTATGAATAAAATCTTCCAGAGATTGTTGACTGCTTGAAGTCGATAAAATAGGCGCATTTTTCACTTCATCTAATAATATTTTGTAACACGAAGGGCATACTTTATCTTCTCTAGAGAAAGAAGTATTTGGATACAAGCGCTTCAAAGACTCCGTTAGATCACCTAATTCTCTAAGCGGACTTTTGGAGCGATCATAAACCACTTTTTTGTGCCTTTCTTTTAAATCCTTGCACTTCATTTTAACAATCAGTGATGCCATTATTGATATTCTGTTCAATGACAGATCGAAAAAAATAATTTTTCTTAAACCACTTTATTTTTTATCTTCCTTTTCTTATATTTTTAAACGCGTCAAGTCGTTAATGAGAATGCAAAGAACGAATCATCGCCACCTAGTAGTGACATGCGTTAACTCCCTACAAAATAAATTTAAATTCTAGGTGCGAGATACAAACTGATAAAAAAAATTATATTCTTCAACAAAAAAAATTTTTATTATAATAATGT
The DNA here is from genome assembly GCA_017163975.1 of Anastatus disparis. Taxonomy (NCBI): domain Eukaryota; kingdom Metazoa; phylum Arthropoda; class Insecta; order Hymenoptera; family Eupelmidae; genus Anastatus; species Anastatus disparis. Next base: position 723,098 of record JAFFSR010000390.1, read on the forward strand.
TCCATTTTTTTTTTTTTTTTTTTTTTCAAAGAAAAGATTAATATATAAAGGATATTGTTATCCTCTATATAATTAACCTTTTTCTATGGAGATGTCGAGGGAGCCCAGTCCGGAAACGTTTAACACATTACATCAGGCTAGACTGTCAGACACCGCCATACCGAAAACTTTGACTACCGATGGATGATCAGCCACTTTTGTGACCAACAATCAACCGATACTCAATGAGGTCAGATTTCTTAAGAGCCGCGATATGGGTAGCACATACACTAATTTTCTTTTGAAAAAAAAGTCAGAGGTGCCTGGCCAGGATTCGAACCCGTGCCCACTGCGTTGAAGGCAAGAGCTCTATCCGTTACGCCACCGCGCTCCTATATAATAATGTTCCATAAAAAGAGGATAAATGGTTATGTATTCTTTCATCAAAATAACTTTTTTTTTAAATTAAAAAATTTATATCTTTAGATTTTAATCTTTAACGAAAATTGCATTTCCTCAATGTAAATATCATATTTATTTAAAGTTTCAGCATTTTTTTTAACTTGAAATCGTCATAACTTTGGTTCTAATTGATCAAAATATTCGATCCGGGGTTTATTTTAAAGATTATTGTTGATATTTTTGATATATTAATAAATAAAAGCATCAAAATAGTTGTAAGAAAACGTAAAGTTGGAAAAATAGTACGATGCGCCATGGTATCAATGTTTTAAAATCGAAAATATAAAAAGAAACGTTTAAAAATCTGTAAAAAAAAAATAAGGCAAAATCGCATATTCTCACCTACCCTAAAAGTTAGTATTTTTTATTTATAAAATCATATAAAAATTTCAAAAAAAAAAAAAAAATATAGTTTTTGAGAAAATCGTGTTTGAAAAAAATCGCTTTTCTTCGGTTTTTCGTAAATAACTCAGTGAGATCAAATTGTATTACGAAAATCGAGATTGCATTTAAAACTAAACAAAATTCCGCACACTTTCGTTAAAAGAACGACCAAAAAGGTTAAAAATTGACGGAACTATAGTCATTTAAAAATAGAGGTTCATTTTCAATTTTTGAATTTTCGTTTTTACATCCAACACTAAAATTACTGTAGTAAAAAAAAAAAATTTTTTGAGCATTCTACGAGGTAAATTTTATCTTCATATACATAATAGAAGGTATTTTTATTATTTAGAAGAAAAAAAAAATTCGATCAGTGACGGCCTGCATGAATCTGAATAGAATCAGCCAATATCTAATGTCGCAAATCAATTTTTGTTTACATTAGCAGGATACAAAAAGAAAGTATTTTGTCTAATCTTTCAAACGCCGTCCGTTTTTAACAAAATTATCACAAATTTTATGACAATTATTATAAATGATAGTGTCCTTTTTTTGAATAAATTAACGTTATTTACAAATTTGATTCTTCGTATGTATATATGAACTACAGATTTGAACACATGCTGAAATGTAAACAAAAATAGACTCGCGACATTAGAAAATTTTATCATATCTAAAACTGATTTTATTGTAAATTCCATTTTCGCGCATTTTTAGCTACACGTAGGAAATAGATACAAAAAAATCATTGAATATAAAGATTTAGAAAATTTACTCTACTTTTCAGTCGCGTTCGAATTTTTTAATTTTATTAATTCCTTAAAAAGTTACATTTGATTGATTAAAATTAAAAAATTCGTAAAAATAAATAATTTTTTAATCATTAAAAATAGAGTGAAAAAAAAAGATAAAAATATATGGCAGGACACAAAAAAATTATTTCGTCTGATCTTTGAAACGCCGTCCAGATTTTTTAAATTCATCGAGTCGTTTTTGAAATATCGCAGTTTGAAGTTGAGTTGAAAAAAAAATTTTTTACGAACCTTTGAGCGGTACTGTAGCAGTAAATTTTTGTCAAAATTTGTCAAAATTTAAAGAACAAGCCGAAAAAAAATAAAAAAGTAATAAATATCTTTTTCACATTTTTTGAATTGAATAAAATATATAAGAGATCCCATGTGAGATCACATATGAGATCGCACACAAGATTGCATATGAGATCTCACATGAAATCGCCTATGAGATCGCATATGAAATCGAATCTATATTCGTTAAATTTTTAAAATAAAATAAATATATGTGCGATCTGACATGAGATCTCACATATATTTATTTTAGTTTCAAAATTCAACGAATATATATAAGATTCCATAGGCGATTTCATATGAGATCTCACATAAGAGTTCATACAATATTTTCGATAGGGATGATTTTTCTTGGCTTGTTCTTGAAACTAATACATATTTACACTCTTCCGATTCTCATTTATTTAAAATAAGTTCATACCTATAAGTAGAATCGGTGGTAGTACAGGGCTAACGCTCTTGGCTGATGCTGTAATAGACCAGAGTTTAATCCCCGGGAAAATTTTGGAAAAATTTTCCTGAATTTTTCTCTGTGAAATAGAATTAGGAGACCAGGAAAAGCCAATTAAAAATTCCCCTGGCCAATATTTGGTATGAAGAAATTAATTAATTTGAAATATTTTTTAGGTGCATAAAAATATTTTATTGGAGGAAAAAAATTTTATTTTTATTACGAAATATTAATTTAATATAAAATTAATAATTTCCAGTATGAGATATTTTTAAGTTTAAGAAATTATGTTGAGCAATATTTTATTGATATTAAAAAATGTTTTTTCCATTGACGGAATAAATGATAATAATACGTAAAGTATTTCACCTATTGCCAGAAAGAATCTATTCGATATAATAAAATCTTTTTCGTTACAAAGAAATTTCTTTTCTAGTGTAGCTGATAGATCACAAGTAACGGTTTTATCATCTATCATTTATTCTCATCATGAAGTGACAAAGACAGAATTAGGTTCAAGTAAGAACCGCTACTTAAGTTAGGTATATGAATAGGAGTCTGAGATCATCTACGAGAATGAAAATTTATATGGTTGGAATATATATTCAAAATAGATTAAATAATAAATACTATTTTCTTCAATAAGAAATAATAAGTTGATTGAAAAAAAATTTTCTCTTATTTATTTTTTAGTCTATTTTCAATCATAATAAATTTTATTAAAAACGGAGCAATTTATTCTAACATATTTTAACAATGAAAATAATACTTTTAATTTATTTAGAAATAATACTTTTTACCTTATTCAAATAATGAAAATAATTTCAATTTATAAAATTCATAGTGAAGGATTAAATATTTTTATCTTACCTGCAAGAAACAAAATGTTGGCTCTCGAATATTCGTCTTTGCGACTCGAAGGATTACAGTGAAGTCGACGGTGATTATTTTCAACGAAGTGAAATCCGTTAGTATCAAAGTCCTCACAATCGTCTGATACAAAAGACACAAGAGTATCTTTTTTTCGTACTCTTCTCATACATCGGCTTTGTTCCAAATGCTTCTCGGGGTTGCACATGCCGTATTCACAAAATTTATCACGCGTTAAATAGCTCTGAAGAAGCTTTCTGATTGGTCGATACAGTTTATCTATTGAAAAACCCCCAGTATATGCAGTAGATTTTCGGACACAGCAATATACTAAGCATTACTGGTGCGCAACTTCAAAAAGCGTGTTTAACACAGCCATTTGTATGCTAACGTAATTTCCTAAGCAAGACAATGAAAAGTCTGTGAACGCATCCATACGATGCAATACATATATATATATTTAAAACACATTAGTAATACATGGGCTTTGTTTCAAATTCTCGCGATATATATACATGTATATGGGTTAGAATAATACTTTTTTTAAAAAGTGTCCGCACGTGGATCACCGATTTGGCTGGTTTTGAAATATGTTTTGGTATTATAAAAATTAGGAATCTGTGCAAAATTTCAGCCTCCTAAGTGCAAAACTCGCGGAGAAATGGCCTTTTAAAAGTAAAAAAATCGTCTTTTTTGGGCTGTTTTTCACTCTTTTTCAAAACTCTGCCAAGGTTCAAGTTCTCAACATTTCCTAATCCAGCTGGTGTCATTTTTTAGCTTATGAAAAGAGCTCTGAGAATTTAGTTACTAAATTAAATTCTATAAATTAGGAGCTAGTCTACATGACTTTAAACAAAAAATTAAATTTTGCTATTTCACGTACCTTTGAATGGTCGCAGCGTCTTCCGTTATCAACTTTTGACAATTCTGCAAAATAGGTTCAATTTTTCTTGGAAAAAACTATTTTTTTTTTTTTGGCGAGTTCAATTTTGTTGAAAATTGGCCGAGATATGAGATGTCAAAGCTAGTGAATTTAGCAAAAATCGCGTTTTTTGCGATTTTCAGGTAACTATTTCTCCGTTCTATATGAATATTTTTTGTTGTACCAAACGTTAAAAGTAAGCTCTTAATATCTACAATACCAGAAAAACATTTTTGTCAATATTTTCTAGGCGTTTCTGTAAGCTTCAAGGATTTGAAAATAAGGGATTTTACGAAAATCGCTTAATTAATGGTTACGCATTGATTTCAATTTTTTAATGATTTAACAAAATCAAAATATTTTTTCTACTACGTTTAGGCAAATAAAACTAAATTTTGGTGAATTTTGAAAAATAAAGCATTAAGATTTCTACAATGCTTTAAGTACAAAGTAGTTATCTATGAAGAATAATCTTCATGCTACATTCTACAAGCTAATGTATTTTTTTTTCTGAAATTTTGTAATAAAATCTAAAGATAGTTAATATTTATGAGTACAGGTGTAATGTCCATTTTACAATGCCCCAATGAACTTAAGTTACAAAAACTTGACACCTTTAGACCTAAATTTTCATTTTTTACACGCTTTTCTTAAGCTTGCTTTCACGTCTGTCTGTCTGTCTGTAATCAAATCTTGCATGCTCGATTTGAGACACTTTTTGTCGATGGAAATTTCTGAAATTTGGCACAGACCTTGGTCTCCGATGACAATACAATAATCTGTTGTCCAGGTCCGCGATGACAGGTGTACAAACTCATCTCCGAGGAAGTACAAGTGGGGAGGCTTTCTCTGGGTCAAAACGAGTTAATAGGTTCTTGTTCAGTTGATACTTGTACAAAATGCACACACACACACACACACACACGCACGCATGCACACACACGTGATTCTTGAAAAGCGTGTTTTTAAAATGTTTTTTTTTTTCTAGAGTATGTTTTGATACACATTGCAGGATTAATATTGATTTGTTAAGCAATTTTCGCGATGAAAAAAAATTTTTTTTCTGAGTTTTCTTAATTTTTATTGTGCATAATAGGCCCCAGTCTAAAATTAAAAACGCCTACTTTCAAATAATACATATATTTTGTTAAAAAAATTTCTAGTTAGTTTTGCACAATGTTAGAAAAACTAAAAATCATCAATGCACATTGTAATGTGCGTATGATCGAAAACGGTTTAAATATTAAAATTTTTTGTTCCGAATAATATTTAAAAAAATTTCTGATGCAATTATAAACATGTTTGTAATATTTGATAAAAATATTTCATGAAATGTCTTTTAGAAATATTTTATGGTGTGTGGGTAATGATGAAAATGAGATTTTAGTATATTTTTTCAAAGAGTACTCTAGTTACTTTTCTTAAGGGGATGTAAAACGGATACTACACCTGTATTCATAAATATTATCTATCTTTTAATTTTATTGTAATATTTCAGAAAAAGAAATACGTCAACTTGTAGTATGTACTATGGAAATTATCTAGTTAAGTTTTTAACCGAATTCATAAATTACTTTTTGAGAATTTCGGGTTCTAATATTGCATCTTGAAATTTTTTAATTTTGTACGGGAACCCAAAATTCACAAAAACTAATTAATGAATTCAGTTAAAAATTTAACTAGATAATCTTTATAGTACATACTACAAGCTGATCTATTTCTTTTTCTTAAATTTTACAATAAAATTAAAAGATGGTCAATATTCATGAATACAGGTGTAGTGTCCGGTTTACATCTCCTTCAGGTGAGCGGACCACCTTCAAAGAATTCTAATTTAGGCTTGAATTTATAGACCCAACTCAAGTAATGGTTGTATCATCTGTTCTTTTTTCTTTTCATGAGAAAGACAAAGACGGAATGAGATTTGTGTAACAATCTTTACTTGAGTTGGGTCGATGAATTCGAATCTAAGTTTTCATAAATATTTTTGTGATTTTTGAAAATGTACTTTTTTAATCATCGAAGTTCAATCGTATTATTTTCTCTTCATTATAGTGAAAAAAATAAATGTAGACAACAGTTAATTTCATGCAATAGAACAGGATCACCCGGAGACAGAACATGCGTATGCACATGGGAGAACTCTAGACTCGACCTAATATCTATAATTCAATAAAGAGAGCTGCAGCCAATCACGTTTATGTGCGAGAAAGAAAGGTTGCAAGTAGACGACGACGCGTTTTTCTGTTTGAAAACTTGCTCCGAAATTATATGCTCGAAGATCTGGACTTAAAATCTTTATAAATGCCGATTATTAATAAATTTTTTTATAAATTAAATTGAGAATCTGGAATGTTACAAGGTTATTCTTTTACAGTGAAATGACTTTGTAGTGTCCAGGTATGTTTTCTACAAAATATAATACGCTAAAATGGTATGTAAGTGAATTTATTATGCAGTTATGTTTCATGATTCTTTTTTTTATCAACTCTTCAGAGTGTTATTTGAACATTGATCTAATATTACCAAGTCATATACAAGGATAGAATACTTGAAAAATGAGTAACGACTATATAGCTAACAATCTGAGTATATTATATGATTTATAAAAACAAACCTAAACATACACAAAATCATTTCACTATAATGAAATTCTAACTTTATAATAAATCAAAACAAATTTTGAATTTGACGTTATTTTAATTAAATTTACATATAATTATGATAACTATATCTATAGTTATTATATACTTTACAGAATTCAATCATGCAAGTTGCAGTTAAATGTTCCTTTGGCATATTTTTGAAAGAAGACTGTCATTCAACTAATTACACAAATAAAAAAATTTTAAATAGTCTTACAGAACTCGATGAAGTTGAAGTTAGAACTATTTTTTTTAAGGACAGCTTATATTAATGAAGATCCAAACAAAATTGAAAATATAACAATTTGCAGTCACCATTATTGCAAATATCTGTCTTATTATTCTTATAATCAAAAAAAATGCTGCGATCCATGGGACAGGCATTCCATAATTGTGAGAAACCGTTTAAAAGAATTACAGCTAAATCTTGTAGATAAAATTCACTTTGCTTGTAAATTAAATTTAGTTCCGGGAAAAAAAGTTTGTGTAAATTGTTTATATTTATTACATCAAAAAGTTAATGAATATGAAAATCAATTAATGTTCTGTGTTGATCCATATAAAAAACATAGAACTAAAATTGTTATTGGTTTAAATGTTTTAAAAGAGGAATACATTGAATATTTAGAAGCAGTTCTTAGTATCAAATGTAATTTGCAACAGAAAATATGTGATGCGTGTAAAATGCAATTACAGTTGAATTTTTCACAACATTTGAAATTAAAAAGAAATTATGAGTGTGTGTCAAACGAAGTTAACTCTGAACAATGTACGAATGGAAGTAGTGAATCTGAAACTGTTGAAAGTACGCCAAAATCAGTATATGAGTCTAATAGTCAAAAAAAAAAGAAATCTTGATGAGATACTTAGTAGTTTTGAAATACCTCCAATAAAGCAGTTAAAATTGTCTAAGGAACACTTGAAGAAAAAAAGGAGTTGAAATTATGCAAACCATTGTAAATCATGTTTCAAAAGTTTTTGAAGAAGCAAATGATGTTCAACTACCTGATTTTAAGAATTTAAATAATATGTATCAAGAAAGTTCTTGGTTTCATGACACGATTACAAACATAAAATCAAAATTTGATGCTAGTAAATCTTGTGACGAAAAAATTAATTTGTTAACATTGCTTCCGGAAGACATGAATCCAAAAGAAGTTTATCAGTATTTTCAATGTTCTTATTACATGTTAAGTAAAGCTAATAAGTTGAGACAAACTGCAGGTAAACATAAACTTTTTAAAAATATAATTATATAATCACATAATTTTTGTAATACTACATGAAAGCAGTACAGTATGTTACCTACTGTTAATACGACTATTAAAACATTATAAGTTACGTACTTCATATACTGAATTATTTACTTAAATTATAGTGACATATATTAACTATTAATATTTGTATTAATCGTTTATTTATATATTTTGGTAAATGTATGCATTAATTTGTTGATGATTATTGATCATTATATATGACTTAGACATTTGTATACAGGAAATTTTATAAATTTTTAATAAAATTTTATAGTTAAAATTTTAAAAAATTATTAATAAATTATAAAATTTTATTAATTAGTAATAAAAATTAATAATTAATAAAAATTGACAAAATTTTAACTAAATTGATATTATATTTGACACTTTTATTACTAGTTAGAGTTTTAATATGTTAGTACTTGAAGAGGATTTATATAGGAATTGAAACGTTGTAAATAAATTTTTAATTAAATAATATTGATGGCTATACCATTGAATTTATTAAACCCTATAAAATTTAAGCTGTCAGCAGACTCTATAGATTATTATAAAAACAGTAATTACTATGAATAGTACCTTATAAGTAATCGCAATAATACTGTCTGCCAGTACAAGTCATATTGGCAAGTAAAAAATATTTGATTCTTACTTCATATTTTATAATCATTAATATAAATCTAATATCATTTGGTGTTAATACATTTTTAACTGTTTTGAAAGATTAAAAGAAAAACTATTTATTTTTTAAATCTGAAAGAAATTTTATAACAGTAGATAACGACAGAAAAATGTCTGAATTGAGAGAAAGACAACAATTAATAACACTTGTTTGCAGTTCATATCACTTTTCTTCGGTCACTGTTTTCTTAATTTTTTTGCTACCAAAAATAAATATAATTTTTTTAATTTTCTTGACTTTTTTTGGTTTTAAAACAGTTGTGAACTGTATTCTTCAGTTGTTTGCCAATATTATCAGTTTTCTTTAGTTATTTACTGGTTTTTTCACTTTTTATATAACTTAGATCAATTTTTCTAATTCATTTCACTTTTCTTTGTTTTAAGACAGTTATAAATTATTTTCTTTTATTATTTGCGAATATTATCAGTTTTCTTAAGATATCAACTGTTTTATTCACGGTTTATGTAAATTGTAATAAATTTTTTTTCAATTTTCTTCATTTTTCTTCGTTTTAAAATAGTTATGAACTGTTTTCTTCAGTCCTTTGTCAAGATTATCAAAATAATGTTTGATCCCTTTACTTTTTAACAGTGATTTTTAGAATTTAACTGTCATCAGTTTTCTCTATATTTATTAACATTACAGCTTGTTATATTCGGAACACAACTGTTGTCTACAATTTTCTTCATATTCTTCACTTTTTATATTGTTTTTATATTAAAAAAAAAATTTTTTCTTAACGAATGTAAATGTTGATAATAGCAGATAACTATTTTAAACTATAGAAAACTGATAGAAACTGAGGAAATCTGAAGATAACTGTTGTCTTTGTCTCTATTCCGACATTTTGCAACAGTTAGTTTTCGTTCCCTTTATTTTTTTTTCTATTTTCGAAAATGTTTTTAAAATATTTCTTAAAAATATTTCATGGAATATTTTTACATGAGTTTGTCGTGGAAATATAAATTTCCCGCAAATATTTCATAAACGTTTCTGACATATCTCTAAAATATTTTATGTAGGTAGCACTTTAATTTATTTGCGTAGGTATTTTAGGTCATGTTGCAAGAAAAAATTATCTCTGAGTATCACCTGAAATCAGAGATGGAATAATCAAGTATTACTTAGATGCATCAAATACTATAATTTGTAGTGGAATAAAAGAATGTGTGTCAATTAAAGTTCCTGGAAAGCCTTCTTTATTAGTTCAGAAGCAAATTTTAATTTATGATATCAAGGATTTATATGAAAAATGGATAATGGATAGCGGTCGTGAAAAAGTTCCTTGTTTGGCTTTTTTTACCCAAATGAGACCAAAACAATGCGTTATTGCTGGAGATCCAGGTACACATAACGTTTGCGTTTGCTCCATACACCAAAATGTTAAATTAAAATTAGCTGCTCTGGAAAAAACAATTCATTATAAGGATGCTATTGAAATTAGTGTATGCTCTGTTGAAAATAAATGTTGTATGCTACAAGATTGTGATCAGTGTCCTAATGTACAAGGTATACGCACATTTTTTGAGTCGATTATTGACACTGCAAATATTGAAAATGTGAGATATAGTAATTGGGGTTCTGTATCATGTACTGAAAATTCTTCCATCAATAGAGTGACGCTTAAAGATTTTAACGAACCTATTATGGAATTTTTAAATAAGTTATCTAATGACATTTGGAATATGACTCCACATCATTTTATTTCTTCCAAGCAAAAAGAATATTTTAATTGTTGCAAAAACAATGTAGTTTATGGCACTGGGCTATTAATTATGGATTTTGCTGAAAATTACAGTTATCTCTGTCAAGATTCTACTCAAGGATTTTATTTTAGCAATAATCAGGCTACGTTATTCACTGCTGCTTTATATTACAAAGAAGAAACAGAAAATGAATTAAAAGTACAAACCTTTTGTGTTATTTCCAACAGTACAATACACCAAGCGTATTCAGTTCACACATTCATGGAAGAAGTGCTTAATCAAATAAAACAAACATTTCCATGGATAACAAGTTTAATTGAGTTTTCTGATGGAGCTCCTACACAATTCAAAAACAAGTAAGGACGAACTTACCCACTTTTTTAACTTGTATTATTTTAATTAAATTTAATTTATCATTTATATTATTTACTGTAAGGGGGTGGAAATAAGGTCAATTCCAATGTAAAAAATTTTTTGAGAATTTTTTCAACACGCTGCAATAAATTCAAAATTATTTAATTATTCATAGTATAAAAAAATTACATTTAAAGTATCTTTTGTAAAATTTTTAATGAAAAATATAAAGAAATTTAAAAATTATTGGTAAATTTTCGCTGGTGCCTCGAAATAAAGTTATTAGGGCATGTATATCCCTATATAAAGTTCCGGTTTATTTTCAATTTTTGATAACACTTGAAAGTTAAAAAATTAAATTAGTCTTAAAAAATCTTGACAGTATCAAAAGTCAAAAAAATGCTTCAAAAACCATACCCCCTTCCCTTTTAAATCAATAGCCGCGATTGCGCCTCGATGATAACTTAATGTACTAACTGAGTTTTATGAGCACGTTCCTTTTATACTTTAAAATAAGGTATCCAAAATTTTATTACTATTACATGCAATTAACGATTGGCAATTTTCAGAAATCATTTAAGTAATTTGTGCTTTCATAAGGAAGATTTTGGTATAGGGATAACATCATACAATTTTTTTGCAACATCTCATGGAAAAAATGTTTGCGATGGTGTAGGAGGTACAGCAAAACGTACTGCCAGGAAAGCCTCCAAACAGGGAGTTAAAATTTTGAACGCAAAACAAATGTACAATTATTTGATTGACTGCGGGTCCGATATTAGGTATTAATATTATTATTCTTATTTATAAAGACATAATAGAACGCTACGCGTTAAATACATTTTATGTTATTACAGGTACTTATACGTTGGAGAGGCAGATGTAATTAGGCGAGGCCAAAAACTTGATAAGAGGTTTAAATCAGCAAAATCTATAAAATCTACAAGAATGTTTCATTATTTTACACCAGTTAATGAAAGAACAATTAGAATGAAAAAATATTCATTTGATTCAGAATATTATGATTTCAAAATAATTAATTCAAAATAATTAACGATTTTAAAAAATAAATGATTATCTATAGCATTTTAAATAGTCTTATTTGAAAATAATTTTACAGAAAGTTTAAGCAGTTACGTATAAAAATCCGTGGTATAAAGTCCAAAAGGAGTACGATAAGTGTTTAAAAAATTCTCGAAAAATATAAAAAATAGTCTAAAAAACGGTCTATTTTTGAATCTTGAATAGCTATATCCCCATGAGTTTTGCGTCTAGATAGCTAATTTTGCACAGATTCCTAACTTTTATAATACTAAAATATATTTCAAAACCAGCCAAATCGGTTAACCTCGTGCGCACACTTTTTTAAAAAAGTGCGCACGTGGGTCACCGGTTTAGCTGGTTTTGAAATATGTTTTGATATTATAAAAATTAGGAATCTGTGCAAAATTTCAGCTCCCTAAGTGCAAAACTCGCGGAGAAATGGCCTTTTAAATGTAAAAAAATCGGCTTTTTTGGGCTGTTTTTCACTCTTTTCAAAACTCTGCCAAGATCCAAGTTCTCAACATTTTTTAATCCAGCAGGCGGCATTTTTTAGCTTATAAAAAAAGCTTCAAAAATTGATTTACTAAATTAAATTCTATAAATTAGGAGCTAGTCTACATGACTTTAAACAATAAATTCAATTTCGCTATTTCACGTACTTTTGAATGGTCGCAGCGTCTTCTCTTCTCAACTTTTAACAACTCTGCAAAATGGGTTCAATTCCTCTTGAAAAAAACAATTTTTTTTTCGGTGAGTTTAATTTTGTTGAAAATTGGCAGAGTATGAGATGTCAAGGCTAGTGATTCTCATTAAAATCTGTTTCCAAAATGATGTAAATTCACCTTGAAAGTGGCTCCATAATATAAAACATAAAAGGTGCCTTCATCGATAACTGCTTTTTACTTCAACAGCTTTTTACACATTGTAGAAATCTTAATGCTTGAGTTTTCAAAATTTACCAAATTTAGTTTTATTTGCCTAAACGTAGTAGAAAAAATATTTTGATTTTGTTAAATTATTAAAAAATTGAAATCAATGCGTAACCATTAATTAAGCGATTTTCGTAAAATCCCTTATTTTCAAATCCTTGAAGCTTACAGAAACGCCTAGAAAATATTGACAAAAATGTTTTTCTGGTATTGTAGATATTAAGAGCTTACTTTTAACGTTTGGTACAACAAAAAATATTCATATAGAACGGAGAAATAGTTACCTGAAAATCGCAAAAAACGCGATTTTTGCTAAATTCACTAGCTTTGACATCTCATATCTCGGCCAATTTTCAACAAAATTGAACTCGCCAAAAAAAAAAAAATAGTTTTTTCCAAGAAAAATTGAACCTATTTTGCAGAATTGTCAAAAGTTGATAACGGAAGACGCTGCGACCATTCAAAGGTACGTGAAATAGCAAAATTTAATTTTTTGTTTAAAGTCATGTAGACTAGCTCCTAATTTATAGAATTTAATTTAGTAACTAAATTCTCAGAGCTCTTTTCATAAGCTAAAAAATGACACCAGCTGGATTAGGAAATGTTGAGAACTTGAACCTTGGCAGAGTTTTGAAAAAGAGTGAAAAACAGCCCAAAAAAGACGATTTTTTTACTTTTAAAAGGCCATTTCTCCGCGAGTTTTGCACTTAGGAGGCTGAAATTTTGCACAGATTCCTAATTTTTATAATACCAAAACATATTTCAAAACCAGCCAAATCGGTGATCCACGTGCGGACACTTTTTAAAAAAAGTATTATTCTAACCCATATATATATATATATATATATATGTAAATTTTGCGAATACGGCGTGCGCAATCCCGAGAAGCATTTGGAACAAAGCCGATGTATTAGAAAAGTACAAAAAAAAGATACTCTTGTGTCTTTTGTGCCAGACGATTGTGAGGAATTTGATAATAACGGATTTCACTTCGTTAAAAATCACCACTGTCAACTTCACTGTAATCCTTCGAGTCACAAAAGCGAATATTCGAACGCCAACATTTTAATTCTGGCAAGTCAGATGAAAATATTTCATCCTTTACTATGAATTTTATAGATTGAAATTATTTTCATAATACTTCTAAATATGATTAAAAGTATTATATCTAAATAAATTAAAAGTACTATTTTCATTGTTAAAATATGTTAATATAAATTGCTTCGTTTTTAAAAAAATTAATTACAAATGAAAATAAACTAAAAATAAATGCGAAAAAAATTTTTTTTAATCAACTTATTACTTCTTAATGAAGAGAATAATATTTGTAATTTAATCTATTCTGAATATATATTCCAATCATATAAATTTTTATTATCTGCGATGCGAGAATTTCAATAAACTCAATATTCTATATCTTTTACATAAATATATTAAGTCTATCCGTGAGCCGATTCTCACAGGCAAAATCGGTGTATCAAAAGAATTTATTTGTGAAAAGGGCGCCAGATACACCACCAACTAGCTAGCAGTAAGCACGAGTCTCAGGCTGCCTTGGATCGAGAGGTGGCTCTATTCGAGCAGAATTTTCGCCTGAAATGGGAGGGGGAAGCACACACAAAAAAAACTTTTATTAAACATCAACTTCAACTCATATTAAAGAATTAAACTTATTTTACATTTGGTCATAATAAACCTTACTTAGAATTCTACCTATTCGCGCTCTCTCATATCCCACACACAGAAAAATTTAGATTACACAAAAAAAAAACTTTATAAATTTACTTTCAGTCTATACAAAAAAAATTTTAAGTTTACTTAATGTCTTTATTTACTTGTCTCTTAACAAACAAGAAAATGTTTAATTTAATTTCTCGAGAAAAATGAATTTACTATCTTAGAATTTAATGGCGGACATTGTTTCGCCGTTTAGACTCGCTTCGCTTCTCTCTGTCTCTCTCTCTCTCTCTCTCTCTCTCTCTCTCAGCGCTCAATACACGCCCACGTGTTACCAAAGGAATAAATTTCTTTTGTTATTCAATACGCGAGTACTAATAAATTAAAGAAAAATGAATTATTTTTATTCTATAATTTAATTTAATTATTATTCGCTTAACTGGCGAATAAACACGTTCAACCGGTCAAGATTCACTTTGGTAATACGTGGCCACGTGGCACACACTTCCGGCACTCACGGTCTAATTTAAATCACATACAACAATTAAAAATTTTATTTTTATTTCACTTCGCTTAACAAAATTTAATGAATTTTTATTTAGTTATTTTCGGTCGCGTTCAATCAACTTTTACAAACTTTTCAATTTCTATCACGCTTTTACGTTAATCACTTCAATTATATAATCAAATCTCGCGCAGAACAGAGAAAAAAAAACCACTTCACTGACTCGAAAATCAACCGGCGAGAGCCGTTGATTTACAAAAAGAAATGTAAATTCTTATCGGGCGCAGCCCACTCACCAGTGATGTACTTAAAGTTCCGTCTAGGTCGATACAGTCAACGATGGTACTTAAGATGGCTAGTCGAATATGGCTGGCTGGCGATAATGGCCGCTCGATCGCTAGCTTCTTTCGGGTCTTGGTGGTCGCTACCGGCGACGTTGATTGTTGCTTCAAACTCGTCTCCAGAGCCAGGACTTTCCTATTTCTCTACCTCTGTGACTCAGCTGCAGATCCTCTCAGGTCCAATAAGTTTTCTCCTGCCCGAATATGCACAGCGAAGAAAAAGAATGACTCTTGAAAGTTGCGGCGAATTACAAAAGGAGAAAGGCTTCGGTGCGACACGAGGACGACAATCAAAAATGCGTGCGACTCAGCGCAAAGACCAGCAGTGAATGCCTTCTTCTTAAAAGCTACTTCCTTCTTCTCCGCATCTTCTTGTCTTCTTGTTATCTTCTGTCTTTATTTAATTTATTTTACTCCAAATCCCTGCTCTTGAATTCTTTTCACAGGTTTTCATTCGTCCAACGTCATTTCCGTTTTACTACATACACATCTACGCTCAATATGCGTATACTTATGCTTTAATTTTTTTTAAATTACATCAGGTGTTAATATAATTTTTTATAATACTAGTTCTAACGATTTTTATTCTTTCTCTTCGTTAATCTATTATTCTCTTCGTTTTTCTTTATTATTCTCTATCCTTTTCTTATGTGCAGATTAGTCGCTACCGTCTACAGATAGTGATATTACACATACATATACATACGTGTACGTATATGCACGGTATAGAGGCTCAGCTAAGAGAAAAGGATTGTGACGATCCCTTCTCTAACGCTCTCTCTCCATCTTTCTTTATTGTCTACTTTCTCTCTCTTCGCTTAATGCGCGAGAGATCGACGCGCCAGCACTGTAGATTTGCTCTGCCGGCTTACGGATCTCCCCATCTCTCTTACTCCTTATCTATTTCTTATTCTTTTCTCTTCTAAGTCTTCTTCATGGTACCGTGACTCCTAGCACACGCGCGGTTGCTCACATGTATTAGTAGGTAGGCTCTCGCTTAACAGGCTGTTACAGCAGCACCGGCGTTCATATACGGGGGCTCTCGATGTATTAGTAATGGCCGCCGCGCGCGTCTGCTATACCTGTGTCGTCATCGTCATCTCGTTCACAGAAAAAAAATAAATCAAGGGAATTAATAAAATTAAAAAAAAATCTCCTATGCGTTCGGGCCCATGAGTGGTTGATGATTCGTGCCGACGGGAGAAATTTTATTTCGAAAATTTTTTTTATTGTTACGTGGTATTTTCCCCGTCACATATCATAGACGATCTTAAGCTCCTATTCATAGACCTAACCAGCGTTGCAAATATTTAAATCATTTTAAGCTTCAAATAAATTTTAATTCACAAACCCTTTTTGAATTCGTAATTAAAGTTTATTCAATTAACAATTCATTTTGGATTAATAATTAAATATATTTAAATTAACAAATCAAAATTTAATCGTGATTTGATTAGGCTTTAATTAAAAAATCAAAAGGAATTCTTAATTAAATAAATTTCAATTAAGAAATCAAAATGTGATCGTGAATCAAAAGGGCTTTAATTACAAAATCATAAGGAACCCGTAGTTAAATAAATTTCAATTAAGAAATCAAAATGTAATCGTGAATTGAAAAGGCTTGGATTACAAATTCAAAAGGAATTCTTAATTAAATAAATTTCAATTAAGGAATCCAAATGTAATCGTGAATTGAAAGGGCTTTAATTACAAAATCAAAAGGGATCCTTAATTAAATAAATTTCAATTAAGAAATCAAAATGTAATCGTGAATTGAAAAGGCTTAAATTAAAAATTAAAATCAAATTCTTAATTTAATATATTTTAATTAACAAACAAAAATGTAATTGATACTTAAAAGAGCGTCAGTTATGATTATGATTTGTGAATTCGAGGGCTTTAATTAAAAATTCCACAATTCCACCTGGGCTCATATATATGCAACATTTCATGTCGACCCACACGCACACATACAGACAAGTAGATATATATATATACATGGTCCCTTTCATGTCAACTTGCACCCGTTGACCCGTATATTTTTTGGTTTATATATATATATATATATATATATAGTCGTAAGACAAGATTCAACCGACCCCCCCCCCCTCAGCCCCCCTCAAATGTCTGTCGGCATAGCCCCCCTCAAATTAAGTTGTAATTCCTCTTATAAATGGCTATTCCAAAATTAACGTAACTTAGGCCTCCCCCTCAGCCCCCCTTGCCCCCCTTAATTTTTGTAGCCCCCCACAGCCCTCCCTCAATTTGCTCCCCCCTCTCCCTCACTTTTTATAACCCCCCCTCATTATGCCCTCCTCCCCACTATGATATTATGATTAAGTAATTAGTAATAAAAAAATATTCTTATTATTAATAACACAGGCCAACATGGTTTTGTTGTCAAAAAGTGGAGGGTCATTTCCGAAGTAATTTTTTGCATAGAATCCGAATCCGGGGTCCGAATTGCTCTATCACGTCAGGATTTTGAGATATTTGAGGTTTTTTACCCAAAAAATGGCGTTTTTGGCTACTTTTGAGGTTATGTACAGAAGAGACAAAATTTTTTGGGAGTTTTTTTTTAGTTTCATCTTATAGCACTACTCTTCCTCTTTAATTTAAGAGTCGCAGAGTTCAATTACGATTTTTCTACACTAAGTTACGCCAATTTGAAATTACGAGCGGGAGTCCCTTCGCCAATATTAAAACATGTTTTCTTTTTAATTTTGCCCCGTCTCACTTTGGAATTCCTTTAAGCATACATTTCTTTAGTGTGAATCATTTAGTATAATTTTGCCCCGTCTCATTGATATACAATTTTTTATTATTTGTACAAAAAAGACCATTTGTATTGATTCTGTATTTATTGTAATCGCAAATAAATCATTTTTTTAATAACATTTTAAGCAACAATTTACTAGATAGCTCTTAATTGTTCGTTCATGGTGCCTTATTTTTTGGAAAAAATTTTGTGAATATTTGTATTTGATCTGTTGGTTAACAACTCGCTGGAGGTATAAAGTATTAAATTAAATATTCTAACTATTGATCATTTCAATAATGACCTCGCGTAAGTGTTTAAATAATCCTGACAGCTTTTGCTACATTTGTAGTCGCTTCGTGTTCGCAAAAAATGCGATGAAAATCAATGAAACGATAAAAATATTTTATCTTAATTACTTCAATATTTCGATAACTAATCAGGATAAGTCTTGGGTTCCACATACGGCTTGTAAATCATGTGTTGAAACATTAAGACGTTGGTATAATGCCCATAAAGAAGTAACACCAATGCCTTTCAAAACTCCTGCAATTTGGTGTGAACCTGTTAGCCACAATGAATGTTATTTCTGTTTAACCAAAACATTTGGATATAATATTAAAAATGCTTGTAATATAAAATATCCGAATGTAGCAAGCGTAACGAAGCCTATTCCTTTTGCATCTGGTGATGTTCCTCCAAGCCCTCCATTTGTAAGAATAAATGTTGAAGACCATACAGTCTGTGACGATATTGAAAATCAGGATTTTGAAGACATCGAATCAACCTCTGATGCTCCTATTTTATTTGATCAGGCTTCTTTAAATGATTTAGTCAGAGATTTAGGCTTGTCGAAAGAAAAATCTGAGTTGTTAGGATCAAGACTTCAAGAGAAACACCTTCTTGCTCCAGGAACTACTTTTAGTTGGTATCGTAATCGAGAGAAGGAATTAGTTGAGTATTATTCTGCATGTGATGAATATGTTTTTGTAATGATGTTAAAGGCTTAATTGAAAAATTAGAACTTCCTTATGATACTGATTAATGGAGATTGTTTATTGATTCCTCAAAAACAAGTTTGAAAGCAGTTTTATTGCATAACTCAAATAAATATGCGTCAATACCTATTGCTCATTCTGTACACCTAAAGGAATCATATGAAAATGTAGAAACTATTCTTAAAGCAATAAAATATGAACAGCATAAATGGGAAGTATGCGGAGACTTAAAAATGGTTTCAATGCTGCTTGGACAACAATTGGGTTATACAAAATATCCGTGCTTTATATGTTTGTGGGATAGCAGAGATAGAGTTAAGCATTACGTTACAAAGGATTGGCCTCTTCGTAAAACTTTAAAACCTGGAGATCCCAACATTATTCAACAACCGTTAATTGACTCTAAAAAAGTTTTGTTGCCTCCGCTTCATATAAAATTAGGATTAATGGAGCAATTTGTAAAGGCTCTTGATACCGATGGTGCATTATTTCAATATCTTAGAGATAAATTCCCTTATTTAAGTGAGGCGAAGATAAAAGAAGGAATATTTGTTGGACCACAAATAAGAGAATTAATGAAAACAACAGAGGTTGAACAGGTTATGACAAATGTAGAAAAAGAAGCCTGGATTAGCTTTAAAAAAGTTGTTAAAGGATTTTTGGGTAATAATAAAGTTAGTGATTACAAAGAAATAGTTGACGATATGATTGAAAAATTTCAGAATTTAGGTTGCAATATGAGCGTAAAATTGCATTATTTACACTCTCATTTAGAATGGTTTCCAGAAAATCTAGGTGCCGTAAGCGAAGAGCAAGGTGAGCGATCTCATCAGGACCTCAAAGAAATGGAAAGACGTTATCAGGGTAAATGGTCTCCAACAATGTTAGCGGACTATTGCTGGTGTCTTCAACGAGATGAGCTAAATGTTCGTCATAAAAGACGGTCTGGGTCAAGATCTTTACTAGATCAAAAAAAAAGATTTCATAAGTTAAACTGAAATAGTTTCTAATCGTGAGAGGCGAGGGGACTCACGTAAATTAAGCGCCCCGATCATGAAAGGCGAGGGGACTCACGTAAATTAAGCACCCCGATCGTGAGAGGCGAGGGGACTCACGTAAATTAAGCACCCCGATCGTGAGAGGCGAGGGGACTCACGTAAATTAAGCACCCCGATCGTGAGAGGCGAGGGGACTCACGTAAATCCAGCACCTCAAAGGGAACAGATTTTACTACGTCCACGTCGTTGTTCCTGGGTAATGCTAAATGTAAAAAAAAGTTTAACTTGAAATGCACTTGAAGATCAAGCTGAAGGTCAAATTCAATATCACGATACCTGTGTAAATATAAATTACTATAATGTATTATGTTTATCGTAACAACAAAAGTTATTAGATAGCAGAAAATGAAAATATGTTTCATATTTGCAATGTTTTTTGAAAAATTTTATACGCCATTTTGAATCCACCATCTTGAATTTGAAAATTTTAATATCTCAACTTCATATTCGTAATCAGTAACCCCAAAAATCCCCAAGTAAAAATTTTGAAGAAAAAATACCCAGTAGACAAATGTCTGCCTCAACGTATTCAATGCAAATGGTCATGCAATTGATAGGACATATCTCGTAATTTCAAATTGGCGTAACTTGGTGTAGAAAAATCGTAATTGAACTCTGCGACTCTTAAATTAAAGAGGAAGAGTAGTGCTATAAGATGCAACTAAAAAAAACTCCCAAAAAATTTTGTCTCTTCTGTACATAACCTCAAAAGTAGCCAAAAACGCCATTTTTTGGGTAAATAACCTCAAATATCTCAAAATCCTGACGTGATAGAGCAATTCGGACCCCGGATTCGGATTCTACGGAAAAAATTACTTCGGAAATAACCCTCCATTTTCCAACAACTTCCATGACCCCAATATTTGTAGGCCTGTGTAATATTCTATTATTATAATAACAGTTATAAGTAATTTAATATTATTATAATTAGTAATATTTTATTATTATGATTGTAACTGTAACTATTTAACAATATAAAGTTTTTTCGTATTCTAATATTGAATTTCAAAAATGAAAAAAAAAATTATTATTATTAATATTCTATTAATATAATTGTAAACATAATTAATTGATAATACAAAGCTTCCTCTCTGCATTTTCTTTATTCAGATAAATATATAATATTTTAATTTCTATTCTAATATTTTTATTTGTATATATTGTATCTTGATTTTTATTATTGAAAAAATTTATTAATTACAATAGTAAACTATGAATTACAAAATGAATTTAGCTTAATATCCATAGGTACTTTATTAACAATTGTATTTAAATAAAACATGTTTTTTTAAAATAAGAAATAAGATATTTACATATTTGTCTTAATAAAAGATTTTTGGGCTTGAGACCAGCATAAAAATATATGGCTGCATTAAATGCTTATAAAAAGCATTGTTTGTTGTCGCTAAAAGAAGCTTACAAATTCATCTTTATTGTCGCTAAAGGAAGCTTACAAATTTATTATTGTCGCTGAAGCGATTGTTTGTTGTCGCTAAAAAAACTTGATACAAACATATAAATTTATTGTTTATTGTCGCTAAAAAAAGCTTACAAATTTGTTTTTTATAATCACTAAAAGAAACTTATAAATTTATATCTTATTGTCGTTGAAAAAAGCGTACAAATTTATTGTTTACTGTCGCTAAAAGAAGCTTACAAATTCATCTTTATTGTCGCTAAAAAAGCTTACAAATTTATTATAGTCGCTGAAGCGATTGTTTGTTGTCGCTAAATAATTTTTATACAAGTATATAAATTTATTGTTTATTATCGCTAAAAAAAGCTTACAAATTTATTTTTTATAATAATTAAAAGAAACTTATAAATTTATATCTTATTGTCATTAAAAAAAGCGTACAAATTTTTTGTTTACTGTCGTTAAAAATGATTACAAATTCATTTATTATTGTCGCTGAAGCGATTGTTCGTTGTCGCTAAAAAAGTTCCAAACAAGCATATAAATTTATTGTTTAATGTCGCTAAAAAAGTTTACAAAATTATTTTTTATAATCACTAAAAGAAACTTATAAATTTATATCTCATTGTCGTTGAAAAAAGCATACAAATTTATTGTTTACTGTCGTTAAAAAAGATTACAAATTCATTTATTATTGTCGCTGAAGCGTACAGATCTATTGTTTGTTGTTACTAAAAAAACCTCATATAAGCATACAAATTTATTGTTTGTTGTCGCTAAAAGAAGCTTACAAATTTATTTTTCATAATCGCTAAAACAAACTTATAAATTTATATCTTATCGTTGTTGAAAAAAGCGTACAAATTTATTGTTTACTGTCGCCAAAAAAGATTATAAATTCATTTATTTTTGTTTTTGAAGCGTACAGATCTATTGTTTGTTGTCACTAAAAAAATTTAATATAAGCATACAAATTTATTAGTTGTCGTTAAAAGAAGCTTACAAATTTATTTTTACTGTCGCTAAAAAAAGCATACAAATTTATTGTTTATCGTCGCTAAAAAAAGATTATAATAGCGTACAAATTTATTATTTGTTGTCGCTAAAAGAAGCTTACAAAATCATTTTTATTGTCGATAAAAAAAGGTTACATATTTATTCTTCATAATTGCTAAAAGAAACTTATGAATTTATATTTTATTGTCGCTGAAAAAAGCGTACAAATTTATTGTTTAGTGTCGTTAAAAAATATGTATATCTGTTTTTACTATTTTTAATAATAGTTTACAAATTTATTTTTATTGTCGTTGAAAAAAGCATACAGATTTATATTATTTTAAAAATTTTAGTATTTTTTTTTTATTTTTGCTAAAATTAATTTTATAAACTACTTTTAAACTATCGCTGAAAAAAATTTATAAATTCATAAAAATAAAATATATTGTCATTAACAAAATATGAAAAATTATTTTTGTTATTACATGTAAATATTTTGATTTTTATTTTTTGAAACATTTTAAAGGTGTATATAAATAATTATCATTTTAAAAATATAATTCATAGATTATATTACTTAATATTAATAAATTTTCATAATAATTTTCATCATTTTTAATACCTTCTATGTCGAAATCGACATTATTTATTAGATATTGAAAAATTTCTTGAACCTGAAATTGAAAACATTCAGGAACATCTTTCCATTCTTTATAATAATGTATATAATATTTCATATCAAATTTTTGTATTAATTCAGATCACTCAGATCATTTTTGTTCTTTTACATATTGATAATAGTTTTCTTCATCTTCTACTTCTTGAAGATATTCTATGTCTTCATATTCATTAATTTCAGCATTTAAGTTAGACAATTCTTCTAATTCTTCGTTAGATACGGGTTCAATATACATATTATTAATTGGATCCCATTCCATAATTTGCCAATTTGTGTCATTATCAATATTCAATTGTTCATTGTTTTCCATGTTTATCTAATATATAAATTTATTTTATATCGATTGAATAATAATTCATTTTACGTTTATTTTTTTATGGACTGTATTTATTTTTACAATATTTTTAAATTTAATTAACAATTAAAAATTTCTTTCCAAACAATATTTAATATTTCATATTTATTTTCAGATTCATTTTGTATGTATATTTTGTTAGGATTTTTACATCTCGACAGTGCAACGTAAAGCTGTCCATGCGAAAATATCGGTCTTTTAATAAATAATCCAATCTCATCAAAACTTTGACCTTGAGATTTGTTAATAGTCATAGCAAAAGCTAATGTTACAGGAAATTGTTTTCTATAAAGTATAAAGGGTAAAGACGATGATTCACCAGTATTTAATGTTATTCTTGGAATAAAAACTTTATTTCCAATTTTTTCACCAGTAATGATTTCAGCTTCGAGATTATATTTATATAATTTTATAATTTTTAATCTTGTTCCATTACATAAACCTTCGGTAATATCTTAAATTTCTTATTAATATAACTATAGCATTAACTTTTAATTCCAATATGTGTGGTGGTAAACCTTCTTTTATTTTATTAAGAGTTTCTATTGGATAATTCAATTCGATATTATCATCACTTTGATCGACTCCTTTATGAGTAGCATAATCTATGCTATAATAAGTTGTCGATTCGCCGTTAAGAGGCGGTCGGAACCAAATCGGTGACTTAGTTCGGTGCTTGTAATAAATGCTTATAATAATTTATTCATTTATTGATATGATAAAAATATAGTCATTTCCTCTAGTCATGTATATAAAGAATAATTTAAAATAGTTAAAGCCACAAAAATATACAAAATATTGTTATAAAGCGAAAAATGCCACCTAACAATCGACAGGACAGTTTTTTGCATGCGGCATATGTCAAGTCAGTTTGATATTTGTAATAAATGCTTATAATAATTAATTTACTTATTCATATGGTAAAAATATAGTCATTTCCTCTAGTCATGTATATAAAGAATAATTTGAAATAGTTTAAGCCATAAAAATATACAAAATATTATCGTAAAGTGAAAAATGCTGACTTGATATATACCGCAAGTCACCGATTTGGTTCCGACCGCCTCTTAAGTAATTTTAATATTCTTTTATTTAAATTATTTATGTCATCGTTATGAGCTGCTAATATTACTCGATTTATGTTGTCATTATTATTAATGTTTTTATATATTTTTAAACAAATATCATTAGTTTTCCATTTATCAGGAATTCATTTGAAATGATTCAATTTGACCTTCACCTATTTGTAATAATAAAGAATTAAATGATTTATTATTGCAGCGGATATTTTTATTTAATTTTTTAATTTCAAATAATGGCCATAAAAAAAGAATATTTTAAACTATTTTGTACTATTATATCTTTAAAACTATTTTTTATAACAGGAAGTATTTGGCGAAAATCACCTCCTGGAACTCCCTGCCTGCCGATATAAAAAATCTTCCATCGCTCGGCAGGTTCAAGTCGGCTTTGAGGAGGTACTTACTCGACCTCGAGTGATCTTAATTTTAAGTATTTTAATTTTATGTTAATTTATTTTGTTTTGTCTTATATATAGATTTAAGGTGTGAATGTATTTATTAGCGCGAATGATGGTTGAATGAATGTAGAAAGAATGAGTGATTCTGTTTCTTTTTATTTATAGTCATGACATCTTCGGTATCAAGTTTTTATTTTTTAATTTTATTATTATATTATTTTTATTTATTGTTGCATTGTTATGTCCAATTTTATTTTTATTTGATGTCATGACTATGCTTTATGCTTTATCTTTTAAATTGTGTTATTTGATTTTAATATAATTTTAATTTTATGACTGATAGATATTTAAGACTGTTTTTATTATAATTTATGTTTTTATGCTTCCTGCGTGTATTTAGAGTAGTCTGTGATATCGCTTTTATATAGTGACTTACTGATACAATATTATATATTAATTTTAATATTTGACTGTGATATCTTATCATATTATGTGCAATACTTTATACAGAATTATTATTTATTGCTTGTAATGTAATCTGATGTATTACACGCCTTTTTGTACTCTTTTACAAAATAAATTAATATCTATCTATCCTAAAATTATTAATTTATCACCAAATGGTAAATCATTACAACATAAATCTTGTAAAGTTTTATTAACAATTTCCAAAGCTTTTTTTGGTATCATTGAAGCTTCGTCCCATATAATAATTTTTTACACAGGGCGCGTACAGTGGGTACTTTACTCCCTCCTAGCGAAAAGTAAGGTACCCACTGTACGCTGCCTGTGTAAAAAAATCGTATATTCTCCACGGGAGTAAATGAAAAATCCCTTTAATCGTATGTTTGTCACCCTCGCCTTCGGCTCGGGTGACATTTAACATACGATTTAAGACATTTTTCGTTTTTACTCCCTAGGTGAATAATATACTAATCTGCATCTCGCAATTTTTTTTTGGCACTTTCTAATTTAAAGAATGTGATTTCTACATTATCTAAATCTAAAGGTAATCTAAAAGTTCTGTGACTTGTCATTCCTTTAGGTAATAAAATTGATGCAATTCCAGTCCATGCCATTGATAATACTTTTTTACATTTGTATAAAAAATAATAAATTAATGTTTTATACAAAAATGTTTTTCCAGTACCACCTGGTCCATCAATAAAATATAATTTAGAGGAATATTTTATTATGTCGTCAAAAATAAATTTTTGATCTTGATTTATTAATAAATACATTTCGTTAAACATATGTTTATTATATTCAATAATTTTTGAATTTTCTTTCTGATTTTCATGGTTATTTTTTTTCCATTGGTTCTGGTAAACTAAAGTTTTTACAAGACATTTCTTCTGTCAATAAAATTTTATTAATTTCATTTAATGCTTTATTTTCTTTATCATCTTCAAAATCTTCACTAAAATATTCTTTAAATTTATTCCATATTTCATTACCTTGAATATTTTCTGATAAAAGTAACCATGCAAAAAATACTTTTGTTAACAGGCACACGTCCAAGATCTTGTTTTCCCAAAAGTATGTACATAGATACAGCATTGGTGTGAATTTTAGATCAAAAGAACAATAGTCATTTTTTTTTAATAGCGATAACTTATCATTTTACATGACCTGGTAACATTTAAAATTGAAGTAAACAACCTTTTTTCCCCATTTGTTATAAAATGACATGTGTACTTATAATCCAAACTAAATCAGAATTATTTTCTGATATCTCAATAAATCAATAAACATTTGCTGAAAAGATATGCTATCTCATATTTACGAGTAATGACGAAGTAACATGAATTTTTAAAGTATGGAAGATTTACTCGTATATACATAAGTTATAAATAATGAAACTTAATAATATTGAAAAATATTAAATTACACTATATATAATATAATAGGTATTATTATATTAATTTAGCAATAAATATGTTTACTTGCACTAAATGCAATCGATCATTTGAGAGACATAACCATTTATTGAAACATTATAAGAAATTTCATTCATCAAAAATATATATTTGTCATATATGTGGAACAATATTAAAATATAAAAGAGGTTATATAAGACATTTAAAAAAACATAACAAACCTGAAAAATTAGAATGTTCTATTTGCAAAAATAAATATATAAGAAATGAACATTTAATAAGACACTTACAAAGTCATGCATATAATTGTCATAATATTTGCGACATTTGTGGAAAAGGATTTCATCGAAAAGATAATTTATTACGTCACATAAAAATACATAAAAATCTAAAGTATATATTAATAACATTAAAAAAATTAATACAATAAATATATAAAAATAATATCTTATTTATAATATTTAATTACTTTTATATTTATATAATACTTTAAAAAAAATATACATTATAAGAAATGTATAATCAACTTATTTATCATTAACATTTATTAAATTATTAAATAATTTATTTATAGAATTAACATGAGTGAAAAAAATTTAAAAAGAAAAAGCGATGATAAATACTAAGATCATATTTCCAAAAAAGAAAAAAAAATACCGTTTTCGTCAACGGAATTTTTTAAATCTAAAATTGTAATAGGAGATCAATCAGCGTATGTATTAAAAACTTTATTAAAAAAATCAAAAATATAATATATGATATAAATATTTTTGATTATATATAATAGATCTCTGGTTGCATATATTGAAGAAATTTCAGAAGAACAAGTTTTTGTTAACAAACAAAAACAGACTGATTTCAGGATTTTAAAATTCATATTAAATAATTCTGAAGGATTCAGAATTCAATGCAATATTTACGATGAAAATATTGCAAAATTCAAAAAAAATCTAAAATTAAACGAAGTAAATTTTTATAATATACAATATTATTAATTACAACTTAATATTAAATATTTTTTAATATTTCAGAAAATATTATTAGAGAATGTTAATGTATCAAAAGCAAGAGGATACAATAAAGGAAATCAAATATATGACTTAACATTAAAATATTATTCGAATATTACTCATTTAGGGGAATACAACATATTGAAAAATAAACCAATTAAAATAAATTTCGAAGAAATAAAATTAAGACCTGGATTAATAAGTAATTAAATATTATTGAAAAAAATATAATAATTTTTTATTTATTTATCAACCAGTTAATTACAAAGTAATTCTACATAGGCAAAGTATGCCTGATCGTAGGTCTGGTATAAATTACAGAAAATACTTATACAACTAACTTACAAACTAATACAAATAATAATAAAAATATAAGTAGTGTACCCTTGCTATTTGTGTTTTAATATTTTTATCTCATCGCTCAGTCCAACTAAAATATTAGTAGGGTGAACGCAATTCATATATATTATATCTCTCTAACCCCCAAGTACATCTTTATATATATTAGACTTAATCCATTTCTTTAACTTTTTCTTAATTAATTTTTTATTACTCTCAATTGTTTTGAGATCATTCGGTAGTAAATTATAAAGTCTTATAGCTACAGTATAACTATTTTTCTCACTAATCTTTTTAATCATTTTTGGCATTTGCAAACATTTTTTCCTAGTACTGCTATTTTGTACCTTATATTTATCCATCAATTCATGGTAATGAAACATTAATGACTCTAAAGAGAATAGTTACTCTAAATTTAGGGGATAGCTTTCTATTTCAAAAGTGTTTTTATAGATTATTTTTAGTATTCTGTTTTGTAAACTTTGCAATGATCTTATATTACTTTTGTAAATGCCTCCCCAAGCAATTATTCCATAACTAATTATGCTGTTAAATAATGCATAATAAAGTAATGTTTTTGTATGCATAATATAAGCTAATTTGGAAAATATAAATGTAAGATATTTGGTTTTCTTTATTAAGTTCTCTACGTTCATATCCTATCTCATATTCGAATCAAAAATAATTCCCAAGTATTTAAAATTTTCAACACCTTTTATTTTCTTATTATTAATTTCAACCTCTAAAGTTTTTGGAATACTATTCTTGTAATTACCAAAAGGCATAAATACTGTTTTTTCAACATTTAGAATTAATTTGTTCCAAGCCAACCATACATTAACATATGCAAGATATTCATTCATTTTATCTTGTGTGGCTTGCCACGTTTTTTCTTCCGATATTATTGCCGTATCATCTGCATAAGATAATATGGAACCTTTTGATAAATTATCCAACATATCATTAATGTATAGTATAAAAATGAGAGGTCCTAATATTGTTCCCTGAGGAACACCTGTACTAATTTTACAATATTCACTTTTGGAATCCTGTATTTTTACTGATTGTTTTCTATTCGTTAAGTAATTTTTGAGTAGCTGGTTAGCATTCCCTCTGATACCATAATTATATAATTTATCAAGAAGTATTTCATGATTAACCGTATCAAACGCTTTGGCTAATTCTAAAAATGTGACAATTATAGGTTCACTTTTATCTAATTTATTGTATATTATATTCAATATATATTTCAAAGCGTCTTTGGTTCCCTTACCCTTAACAAAACCAAATTGATGTAAATTAATCAGTTTATTTTTCTGCACAAAATTATATATTCTATTATAGATTATTCTTTCAAAAATCTTAGCCACATTCGAAATCAGTGATATCGGTCTGTAATTTGACACAATATGTTTATCATTTGCTTTATAAATTGGTATTATTTCTGCTATTTTAAGAACTTTTGGCCAAACAGACTTTTCCGTGCACCGATTGAAAACATGGGCCAAAACTTCCGAAATATTTTCAGATATAGCTTTTAATATTTTCATATTTATGTTATCAACTGCACCAGACTTATCCTTTAACCCATGTATTATCTTATGTACTTCAAAATAGTTTGTAGGTCTTAAATAAATTGTGTTTGAGACCATTGGTGGCAGTATTATTTTTTCTTTAGGTTGTTCGATTTTTTGGCTTAGTTTTTCTCCTATTTCACTATAATATTTATTTATATAATTGGCCATTTCTTTATTGTCATTTATAATTTTATTTTCATCACGCAAATATTTTATGTTATTTTTTCTTTTTTTATTACCTAATTTATCATGTACATACTTCCATATATTTTTTGTATCATTTTTATTCTTTTCAACTATTTTTCTTTCATATATTATTTTTGCTTCTTTAATTAAATTATTCAAAATTTTCGTATAGTTTTTGAAATCTTGTTTTAAGATTTCGTTGTTTGGATTTTTTTGCCATTGTTTATATAGATTATCTTTTGTATTACATGATTTTATAATTCCTTTAGTAATCCAAGATTTTCTTGGTTTATTTTTATCATTACTTTTACTACTCTTTATTGCCAAGTTTATACAATTTTGAATTTCGCTAATTATCATTTCAATAGCTAAATCAGGATTTGTCTCAGTCTTGATTAATTCCCAGTTCTTTGATTTTACAATATTTTTCAATTTATAATAGCTTATTTTACTGTAATTAACTTTATCAATTTCTTTAGAACATATATTTTCAGTCGTGACTATTAATGGAAAATGATCTGTAAAATCCAGACTTAATTTGTATGATTTAATATTTTTACCATCTGTTTTAATAAAAACATTATCTATGCAAGAACCTTCAGAATTGTTATCTTTTGGCCTTGTTGCGCCATTAAAGTAAGGTATGTATCCTTTTTCTAAGAAATTATTTAGGAAATCAAGACTGAGACAGTCCTGCTCCAAGATATCGATGTTAAAATCCCCAATAATATAATGATTTTTAATATTTTTCTTTGTTTTTAAGAATCTTTCTAAATTTAATATGAATTCCGTTTTATGTAAGTCATGTGATCTGTATATTCCGCTTATTTCTATATTTTCGTTATCTTTCATTTTGATTTTAGTATTTATTATACTTAGTTTACCATAATTCTCTGTACTAGTTGTCTCACACAAGTTTTTACTAATATACATAACCACACCATCTGCTTTATTTAATCTACTATTATTGTAGTATATTTTGTACCCATTTATCCCATAGTATTTATAATGTTCAAGATTCCATGTCTCTGCACATACAATTATATTCGGCTTAGTCACCAAACCCTCAACCAACATTTGTAACCTTTCAAAATTTGCGTTTAAGCTTCTTATATTTACATAAAGTATTAAATTATTAGTATCACAAACATATCCGTTGAGAGTTTCAAGACTATCACAAATTTTTTCATTTTCTACTATATCTATATCATTATTATGTGCCATTGCGTTTATTATTGTTTATATGCCGAGGTGAGTCGTCACTTAATAAACTGTTTCTGCTTTCCGTCAGTGCTTCTGGTATAAACGTCATCGATTGTGTAGTTGTAGATCTTCTTTGGTAGTTTCCTGCTGTACCATCATATTTCGGTAAAACAGGCTTCATTGGATAATCAGTCTGTTCTATGTATTTTTTTTATTTTTGATTTGAATATTGCACACGTGTCACTATCACATGCAGAGTGATTTGTATCATGGTTAGCTTAGTATTTGTTATTGCTGTAAATGCAA
Organism: Anastatus disparis; assembly: GCA_017163975.1. Lineage (NCBI taxonomy): Eukaryota > Metazoa > Arthropoda > Insecta > Hymenoptera > Eupelmidae > Anastatus > Anastatus disparis. The sequence continues at coordinate 754,632 of JAFFSR010000390.1, forward strand.
TTAACACATTGCAAAATATTTTTATTACAATGATTCGCCTTATGTTTCCCTGCACATTTCGTACATTCCACCTCATTGTAGCATTTTGTTGTACTATGTCCAAATCTTCCACATTTATAGCATGGTTTAACATTAATAAGGTCATAGACCTTACATCTTTGGTGTCCTACAAAAATTTTATCATTGTTCTCTTTAATTTTCTTATGAATTTCGGCTGTTACCTCAATTATTGCAGTTTCTGTTTTAGATGTCTTATTGGTATACATATGCAAAACTTTGCAGGCGTTACTTGCTGATTTGTCATTTTTGAAATTTCTTTTATTGATGTCTTCTTCAATATCAGCGTCTTTACACTTATTAAGAGGAGGTCACGTATCTCTGTCCTTTTCTAATCAAAGAATTGAGTTTTTTACAGAAACTAATAACTTTAGCAAAAAATGAAGAGAAAGCCGCATCTCGTATAAAAAAAGCAATATTTTCTTTGATAAAAAAGAATTAATTTTATCTCATCAAAGAAAATATTGCTTTTTTTGATACAAGATGCGGCTTTCTCTTCATTTTTTGCTAAAGTTATTAGTTTTTGTAAAAAAGTAATTTCTTTGATTAGAAAAGGACAGAGTTACGTGACCTCCTCTTAAATTTTTCTATTCCAACAATTTTCATTTTCGGGTTCATTAGTTGTTCTGTTTGTACTTTGAAACTATTTTGTGTTTTTTGTTTTAATAAGTTTTCTACAGTAGCTACACTTTCCTCATTCATGCAATCTATTACGACTTCGTCATCACTTTTATAGCTTATTCTTTTCGTTTGTATACTCTTTTATTTATTTAAGTAATGTAAAACAAAATGCTTTGCAGAAACTTTTCCTTCTTTTTTAGTTTTTTTGACTGTAATTTTTGGTATGCGTTTTTGCATTGGTTTCTTGTTTGTAATCACTTCTGCATAAGATTTTTGATATTGGTATTGCAATTTCTGATATTGATGATTGTTATTGATATTGTTGCTATTCTTTTCTTTTTCGAGCAGTTCTTTTAATAAGGCGTTTTTATCTTCAAGTTCATTATTAAGTTGCTTTAATAATGTATTTTCTATTTTGAAATTTCCCAATTCTGAGTTATTTTCATAAATTGTTTCATTATAATCTCCTTCTTGACCTGAAATTTCTTCTAATATTTCTTTTTTTAATTCTTCTCTTTGTTTTAGTTTTATTTGTGCTATTAATATTTTTGCATTTTCATTTAGTTCCACGTTATCATTTTTTGAGGTTAAAGTTATTTCGTCCACATGATTTGGACATATTACCAAGGTGTTACTGATATATTTTATATTATCTAATCTTTCAAAATCACTTTTATGGTAAACACTTTCACAAATTAGGCACACTATAGTTGTACACTTCATTTTAGGATGACATTTAAAATATTTATCTTTAGACTTGTCGGGAGGCACTTTCGCCTCCGACGCCATCTTGGCGCTATATGAATTTGAATAAATAATTTTTCATTTTTTAGAAATACAAGGATACTTAAAAAATTCTTTTGTACAAAAACATAAAAAAAATGAATGAGAATACATCGGAACAATAACGGATGGACAATATAAATTGGACGTTTTATTAAATAAATTAGAAAATGAATATGTGAATTGGGAAAGAGGGACAAAACTTGAAATTATCGGAGAAATAGAAGAAAATAGTAAAAACAATTATAATAATATATTATATGCATATACACTCATGTATATTTATATATAGATGTATATTTATATATTTAAAAAATTTTATAGATATTTCATACATATTAAAAGTAAAAAGATTGGAATTCATTAAAGTATTAAATGATGAAAACATGGAGTTAGAGGACCTTATCTTAGCAAATGAAATAATTTTAAATAAGGTAAATTAAATATTTTTATTTCCTTACATTAATTAATACAATATTCACATTATAAAATGATTATTTTTCAAGGTTACAGAAAAACAAATTGATGATAATTAAAATAATATTGATTATAAAATAATATTAATTTACTACAAAAAAAATAAATTTATAATTTTTTTTTAACAACAATAAAAAAGATATATGTAAGCTTGTAATAAAATATAAATTTGTAAGCTTCTTTTAGCTACAATGAAAAAAAAGTGTACACTTCTTTAGCATGAAATTTAACGACATATTAAATATTTGAAATAATTTAAACTTTTTTTTAGTAAAAGTACATACAATTGTACAAGCTTCTTTAACGACAATAAAAAATAAATATGTAAGCTTTTTATAACTACAATGAAATTTAAATTTGTAAACTTCTATTAGCAACAATAAAAAATAAGTATATAAAATTATTTCAGTAATAATAAAAAATTAATTTGTAAGCTCCTTTTAGCGACAACTAACAATAAATTTGTATGCTTATATGAGATTTTTTTTGCGACAACAAACAATAGATCTATATGTTTCAGCGACAATAATAAATTAATTTGTAAGCTTTTTTAGCGACAATGAAAAAAAAGTGTAGGCTTCTTTAGCGACAGTACAGAATAAAAATGTAAGCTTCTTTTAGCTACAAAAAAAACACTCTTAATGCAGCCATATATTTATATATGTTGGTCTTAAGCCCAAAAATAAAAAATGCAGAGAGGGAGCGTTTTTTTGCATCTTATGTATAAAATTTATAACATAAAAAGATAAAAATATTTATTTGTAATCATAATTTTCAATTATTCTATTATTCTATTTTTTATTATTAGCTTATAATTATTATTAAATATTATTATATACAATCATAACTTGAAATTTTATTATTATTTTTTATTCTATTTTTAATTTATTTTAAAAATATATAAGTTTGATTCATTGTGAACTTTTGAATACTGCGTTAAACCATCTTTTTTTTATTAATTCTAATTCTATAACTTCATATCTTATATTTTTATATATCGATGTTTTCTGTTGAACTTTTTTCACATTCGCAAATATGAAATTTAGATTCATTATGTCCTACTCTTCTATTTATTTTGAATAAATATAAATTTGATTTAGCGATAATAAAAAAAAGTGTACGCTTTTTTAGCGACAGTAAAAAATAAAAATGTTAGCTTCTTTTAGCTACAAAAAAAACACTCTTAATGCAGCCATATAGTTATATATGTTGGTCTTAAGCCCAAAAATAAAAAATGCAGAGAGGGCGTTTTTTTGCATCTTATGTATAAAATTTATAACATAAAAAGATAAAAATATGTTTTTGTAATCATAATTTTCAATTATTCTATTATTCTATTTTTTATTATTAGCTTATAATTATTATTAAATATTATTATATACAATCATAACTTGAAATTTTATTATTATTTTTTATTCTATTTTTAATTTATTTTAAAAATATATAAGTTTGATTCATTGTGAACTTTTGAATACTGCGTTAAACCATCTTTTTTTTATTAATTCTAATTCTATAACTTCATATCTTATATTTTTATGTATCGATGTTTTCTGTTGAACTTTTTTCACATTCGCAAATATGAAATTTAGATTCATTATGTCCTACTCTTCTATTTACTTTGAATTAATATAAATTTGATTTAGCGATAATAAAAAAAAGTGTACGCTTTTTTAGCGACAATAAAAAATAAAAATGTTAGCTTCTTTTAGCTACAAAAAAAACACTCTTAATGCAGCCATATAGTTATATATGTTGGTCTTAAGCCCAAAAATAAAAAATGCAGAGAGGGAGCGTTTTTTTGCATTTTATGTATAAAATTTATAACATAAAAAGATAAAAATATGTTTTTGTAATCATAATTTTCAATTATTCTATTATTCTATTTTTTATTATTAGCTTATAATTATTATTAAATATTATTATATACAATCATAACTTGAAATTTTATTATTATTTTTTATTCTATTTTTTATTATTAGCTTATAATTATTATTAAATATTATTATATACAATCATAACTTGAAATTTTATTATTATTTTTTATTCTATTTTTAATTTATTTTAAAAATATATAAGTTTGATTCATTGTGAACTTTTGAATACTGCGTTAAACCATCTTTTTTTTATTAATTCTAATTCTATAACTTCATATCTTATATTTTTATGTATCGATGTTTTCTGTTGAACTTTTTTCACATTCGCAAATATGAAATTTAGATTCATTATGTCCTACTCTTCTATTTATTTTGAATAAATATAAATTTGATTTAGCGATAATAAAAAAAAATGTACGCTTTTTTAGCGACAATAAAAAATAAAAATGTTAGCTTCTTTTAGCTACAAAAAAAACACTCTTAATGCAGCCATATAGTTATATATGTTGGTCTTAAGCCCAAAAATAAAAAATGCAGAGAGAGAGCGTTTTTTTGCATCTTATGTATAAAATTTATAACATAAAAAGATAAAAATATTTATTTGGAATCATAATTTTCAATTATTCTATTATTCTATTTTTTATTATTAGCTTATAATTATTATTAAATATTATTATATACAATCATAACTTGAAATTTTATTATTATTTTTTATTCTATTTTTAATTTATTTTAAAAATATATAAGTTTGATTCATTGTGAACTTTTGAATACTGCGTTAAACCATCTTTTTTTTATTAATTCTAATTCTATAACTTCATATCTTATATTTTTATGTATCGATGTTTTCTGTTGAACTTTTTTCACATTCGCAAATATGAAATTTAGATTCATTATGTCCTACTCTTCTATTTACTTTGAATTAATATAAATTTGATTTAGCGATAATAAAAAAAAAATGTACGCTTTTTTAGCGACAATAAAAAATAAAAATGTTAGCTTCTTTTAGCTACAAAAAAAACACTCTTAATGCAGCCATATATTTATATATGTTGGTCTTTAGCCCGAATATAAAAAATGCAGAGAGGGAGCGATTTTCTGCATCTTATGTATAAAATTTATAACATAAAAAGATAAAAATATGTTTTTGTAATCATAATTTTCAATTATTCTATTATTCTATTTTTTATTATTAGCTTATAATTATTATTAAATATTATTATATACAATCATAACTTGAAATTTTATTATTATTTTTTATTCTATTTTTAATTTATTTTAAAAATATATTAGTTTGATTCATTGTGAACTTTTGAATATTGCGTTAAACCATCTTTTTTTTATTAATTCTAATTCTATAACTTCATATCTTATATTTTTATATATCGATGTTTTCTGTTGAACTTTTTTCACATTCGCAAATATGAAATTTAGATTCATTATGTCCTACTCTTCTATTTATTTTGAATAAATATAAATTTGATTTAGCGATAATAAAAAAAAGTGTACGCTTTTTTAGCGACAATAAAAAATAAAAATGTTAGCTTCTTTTAGCTACAAAAAAAACACTCTTAATGCAGCCATATAGTTATATATGTTGGTCTTAAGCCCAAAAATAAAAAATGCAGAGAGGGAGCGTTTTTTTGCATTTTATGTATAAAATTTATAACATAAAAAGATAAAAATATGTTTTTGTAATCATAATTTTCAATTATTCTATTATTCTATTTTTTATTATTAGCTTATAATTATTATTAAATATTATTATATACAATCATAACTTGAAATTTTATTATTATTTTTTATTCTATTTTTTATTATTAGCTTATAATTATTATTAAATATTATTATATACAATCATAACTTGAAATTTTATTATTATTTTTTATTCTATTTTTAATTTATTTTAAAATTATATAAGTTTGATTCATTGTGAACTTTTGAATACTGCGTTAAACCATCTTTTTTTTATTAATTCTAATTCTATAACTTCATATCTTATATTTTTATATATCGATGTTTTCTGTTGAACTTTTTTCACATTCGCAAATATGAAATTTAGATTCATTATGTCCTACTCTTCTATTTATTTTGAATAAATATAAATTTGATTTAGCGATAATAAAAAAAAGTGTACGCTTTTTTAGCGACAATAAAAAATAAAAATGTTAGCTTCTTTTAGCTACAAAAAAAACACTCTTAATGCAGCCATATAGTTATATATGTTGGTCTTAAGCCCAAAAATAAAAAATGCAGAGAGGGAGCGTTTTTTTGCATCTTATGTATAAAATTTATAACATAAAAAGATAAAAATATGTTTTTGTAATCATAATTTTCAATTATTCTATTATTCTATTTTTTATTATTAGCTTATAATTATTATTAAATATTATTATATACAATCATAACTTGAAATTTTATTATTATTTTTTATTCTATTTTTAATTTATTTTAAAAATATATAAGTTTGATTCATTGTGAACTTTTGAATACTGCGTTAAACCATCTTTTTTTTATTAATTCTAATTCTATAACTTCATATCTTATATTTTTATGTATCGATGTTTTCTGTTGAACTTTTTTCACATTCGCAAATATGAAATTTAGATTCATTATGTCCTACTCTTCTATTTACTTTGAATTAATATAAATTTGATTTAGCGATAATAAAAAAAAGTGTACGCTTTTTTAGCGACAATAAAAAATAAAAATGTTAGCTTCTTTTAGCTACAAAAAAAACACTCTTAATGCAGCCATATATTTATATATGTTGGTCTTAAGCCCAAAAATAAAAAATGCAGAGAGGGAGCGTTTTTTTGCATCTTATGTATAAAATTTATAACATAAAAAGATAAAAATATTTATTTGTAATCATAATTTTCAATTAAAAATTAAAATTAAAAATTTAAAAATTTTGTTATCATAAAGTTTTCAAAGTATTTATAGTTATATCAAATATAAATGAAGTGCCTAAAATATATAATGTTAAAAAAATATTTTTCAATAATTTTAAGTTTGCAGTATTGATTGTATTAAAGAAATGTTAAATTTTTAAATAACAAACACTTGACAAGAAATTTAAAGTTTAAATTTCTTCCTTGTTTAGTCAAATTTGTATCCAGTAAAAATTTATATCCTTCCGGATGCAAGACAGGATATTTAAACAAAACCATACTGGAACGAGTCCATTCATTTACTCAGTAGTTAATTAATAAGCATTCCTGTAGAAAGAAATGAGGTGCATGTCTTGCTTCAACTGTTTGCAAGCGAAGAAGCTGCAGTTTCCTTGTTTCACAGTTTATCAACTTCTCGACTAATTTATAATTGTAAGTATGGAATTTCATACCGATAGCTTTTATGGATTCACAATAAATAAATAAAAATGAAAGTTCAATAAGTAAGAAATTAATTTCAAATTTGATTGGAGACGATGGGTTAATAAAATTATGAAATCATAAAAAGCCTTAATTACGTAAACAAGTATTCATAGAAAACAAACATTATGTCATCTAATACAATTATTATTCACAAATATTACAAATTTAATCAAACATTCTCAAGTGTTATAAAGCATAAGACTTGTGGATCATGTCTTTTTTTTAATTAAATCATGTCTAAAAGTATAATATTTGTAATAATTAAAAAATTAATATTCAAAAATAAATTGTTTTGGAATCATAAATAATGTTGAAGCCGCTAAGATTAGATTTTTAGAATTTTGCTTTATTTTTTAATTTTATAATTATTTATAATTATTAAAATTTTATTTTTAATTCATTTTTTTATACAATTATATATTTCACAGAATAATTCAAACTACAATTTAGTTTTAATTCATATTTTTTATATAATTATAAATTTGACAGGACAATTAAAAAATTTTTATGCTGTTTTGCCAACAGAGTGCAATTGACGAAGTTGCAAAGATTGATGATTCGAAACTCGATGTATAATTCATAGTTCGCTTACGCCATGGACTAAATATGCGACGTTGTCATTTTAGGTACACTCGATGGTAACATATTCTATGATAATTCTTTTTCCAACATTTAAAAATTGACCAATGAAAATGAGCAAACTAACGGAATCGTCCAGTAATATCACGTTATTTTAAAATCACAGAAAAAGAACTATCATAGAATATGTTTCCGTTGACTGTACACCTTTGGAAAAAATCATTTAACGGTAAGCGAACATGCGTTCCGAAAAATTATCTAAGACAATGGAAGTAAATAACTTGTGATCAGAGCGAGTTGATAGTCAATTGCATGCTCACGATGTTTACAGATTTTATTCTACGAATTTCCCATCAAATTCAAATGGCCATATCTCAGTATCAGAAGCACCTAGAAACTTTTATAAAAAAGGAAATTGAAGATCTTCAAGCCTACTTTAAAGTTATGTTGGTTGTTTGAATGAAAAAAAATTATAAAGTACTTTTAACCTCAAAATACACGAGAGTAAACCCGTTTGAGTAAAATTTTTTAATATTTCAAGAGCAACAATTCGGAAAAAAAATTTTTCTCGGCTCTAAAATCACCCTATAAGATATTATTTTAACTGACGGCAATAGAAAAAGTGTGAAAGAGGGTCTCAAAAAAAAATTTTCAGTCATAGCTGTATGTAGAAAAAAGGAAATAAGAAAAAACAATAAAAAATACGGTTTTTTGCGATTCCGCAAGGTTAAATCTCTATTCCAACAAGGTATTCCAGCTGCTTTTTCACTTTTTAGTATAAACACATCGATCTAAGGGTTGGGAGCGATGCTCAGTAAGTTTCGGGAAATAACGACCTGTCTAATATATATATATATACATAATATATATATATATATATTTATATATATATACAGTGCCACTCACGAAAATTTGGCCACCTAAGAAAAAATCGGAAAAAATTCAAAGTTTAATATCTCTGCGAAAAATGATCGAATTTTAAAAATTTCAACTGGATTTTAAAGTTTACACTAAAAACCATCAAAAAACGTGAGTTTCGATATAAGAAAGTTGAAATATCAACCTTCTATCCATAAAAAATGAAGCTATTTTAAAATTTTTTATTTATTTTTATATTATTAAAGAAGTTTATGTCGAAATGATAAAGTAGTGATAATTTTGTGATTATGATAGTTATGAATTTTGGTTATTTATAAATATCAAGTGATATAGTTGTTACATTTTTGAAAAAATATGATAAAATGAATAGTATTGTGATTAAATTAACTTGGAATTTATAGCTTATATCGATATTATTTATAAAAAAATCAAATGTCCTTATATCTATCGTTAAAATATGAATAAATCACTATTAAACGTTTCAAGTACTAAAATATTATTATTATTATGTTTTCTATTTTTTCACTTTTTTATTAATTTGTATTATTTTGTTTTCTTTTTCTACAATTATAAATAGACGTATTATTGATACACCACAATTAATAGATTTGGAAATATAAAAAATATTTTACCATAGAGGAAATGAGAAAAATAAAATTTTTTTTCTAACGGCGTGCGCAAAATTCGATTTCATGTACCCGTTTGCGTACATAAAATATCATATTATGAGACGCATTTGTTTAGCGTGCGTAAAATGAATCGAGCGTGCGTAAAATGATTTTAGCGTGCGTAAAATGATTTGAGCGTGCGTAAAATGATTTGAGCGTGCGTAAAATGATTTCAGCGTGCGTAAAATGATTTGAGCGTGCGTAAAATGATTTCAGCGTGCGTAAAATGATTTGAACGTGCGTAAAATGATTTCATCTAAAAAAAATTTTTTTAATTTTTAAAGTATTATATTTCAGGAACTATACATCATAACAGACATTTATACATCTCATTTGAAAGCTCTTGTGGTGCTCTTTTAAAGTGCTATGTACAATTTTTTTCGCGATACGTGAACTCTCTTATTAATTAATCTTAGAGTTAATCATTTAAATAATTTCTTATTTATTGTTTTAAAGAGGGGGGGAGGAATTCTCAATTATTATTTTAATAATACATTTTGATGGAATTTTAATTTGAGAGCTATCCTTGTCTAACTGAGATTTTTGTTATTTACTCAAGTATTAATCGGTGAATCTGCAAATTAAAAGTTGAGCGCAATAGATATTATTATTACAAATATTTATGCACAAGAAGAAAAAAATCTATCGCTTTGTTTTTGAGAAAAGTAAGTAACGCGAAAAAACTTTGGCGTTACTTACTTTTCTCAAAAACAAAGCGGTAGATTTTTTTTTCTTGTGCATAGATGTTCATAATAATAATATCTATTGCGCTCAACTTTTAATTTGAAGATACACCGATTAATACTTGAGTAAATAACAAACAACTCAATTGTTACTCGGTCGATATCAGGTTCTACTCCGGCTTGCCGTTGATGGTTTTATTAATTTTATTTTTATATTAGTAATATTATTTATTTTTTTGGAGGCGGGGGGGCGCTGCCCTCTCTTGATAGCCTTCGAACAAGATTGTACATGCTATCACAGACGCAAGTTTGTCATTCTTAGAATTTTGCGCACTTGTTAGAAAAAATAATATACGCAACTAATGCGTAAAGTGATCATCGCACTCGTCTCATTTGTCAATTGACAAAACCGACTCGTGCGATAATCACATATTTTACGCACTCGTTGCGTAATATACTATTTTGTTTGTATTTGAATTTTAAGATCGGATTATTTATTAAAAAACAATACTTTTTTCTTTCTGAAGTTCTTTTTTTTAAGCACTTTTTTCGAGGTATCAGCTGTTGAAAAAACAAGGGTTTTTTTAACGTAAATGAGTATAACTCTTTTAAAAATAGACTTACAGTAGTTTTTAACCTCTTATTTTGAAGTAGAGTATTGTAGTTTTCATCTCTATTTTTAATTTTTAATCTCCGAAAATTTTCGACAAAATGGGACAAATTTAAAAATGGATAAAAAAAAATTAAAAAAAATAGCTTCAGTTTCTATAGAAAATTTTTTATCGATAAACACAGTTGGAATTTTTAAGATTCGATTATTTGTCGCAGAGATAGAAAACTTAATTTTTTCCAATTATTTCTCAGGTGGCCAACTTTTGTGAGCGGCAGTGTATGTAACTGTTGTAGCTCAATTTGAGAGATATCACATAATTTTTTATATATAATATATTTTTTTTATATTGATGTATCTGTGGTCGATGTCTTACGGTACTTGGATGTTTCTGGACACCTTGATGTTATCTGTAGTATCATTACTTATCGTTTATCAAATTCATATTTGTTCTTGTGGATGCCTATCAATCTTCCTGGAAATCTGAATGTCAGTCAGGGGAATAAACTTTGAAATTTTTCATATCGTCTATTAATTATGAAGAAATTTTCATGGAATCTAAGATTCTGGTTATTTCTGCTAATCTTAAGAGGCGGTCGGGACTGTTTGCCGCATGGGGGTGCTGCAGTCAGGTGAGAGAAAAATGTAAAATAATTTTTACTCAGCGATTTACAATTTACTGAAACAATAATATACCTCTAATATTGTCAATAACTCTAGCCATATATATGTAGAATAATTATTGATGCTAATCTTGTTTGAAACGTTTAAAATATTGTTGTAAAGCGAAAAATGCAGCGCGAGATAGAGCCAGCGTGAGCATATATATTCATCATTCTTTAGTATTACTTTCTCTGTCGCACCAAAGAAAAATACATATGTTTACATTGGCTCTATTACGCGCAGCATTTTTAGCTTCACAAAAATATTTTAGACTTTTCAAATAAGATTAGCATTGATAATTATTCTACATATATATGACAAGAGTAATTGACAACATTAGGAGTATATCATTGTTTAAATAAATTGTAAATTCGTGTATAAAAAATAATTTATATTCTTCTCTCACCTGCAGCACCACCAAGCGGCAAATGCCGCCTCTTGAAGTCAATCTCGAAAAAAATTTTTTAAATTTCTTACAACCATAGTAAGTTTATATGTTTTTTCATAGGGGGTATTTTACAATGCTCGGCTATACCTGACATTGTCTATAATCCGTAGGAACAGCTTTCAAAAATTTTTACTATAACGTTTTTATCGTTTTCAGATATTAAAAAATTTTAATGTAAAATTAATGAAATGCATTATTAACAATATGTCGGAGTTCCCCCATCACCTGCCTCTTAATAATATTCTTATTTAAAGCTTATTAATAAACGGTGCGTCATATCATGTTCTTTCGCTATTTCGCTAAGTTTCACGATTTCATGTAAATAGCAAGAATGTTTATTGTTCGGTTAAATAAACAAAAATGTCAAAGATTGAATAAAAATTATATGTGAATGCATAACTAATTCAGGATTTCTTTATCTTTGGAATTTGACTTATATAGATTTTAAATGATTTAATTCAAATAAAATGAATTACTAATATGATTTCTTAACTTTCGTGGTAAGTAAATGATTGCTAAGATTCATAAATTCTGAAATTTTTTAAATAATAACGCATATTACCTGTATTTCGGAATGATGTTTGATGAAAAAAGGTTAAAATTATTCACTAATTACGATAGTAATATGCTTTCTCGAAGTTAAATTTCGCTGGCATTATTTAAACGAAAAATTCATAAATTAGTAGGGATACTACCGTAAATTTATATGCGACATAATTTGTATGAATGATCTTTATGTATGGGTATCGACTACGAGTAAATCCACATATTTCATGGAAGTTGCATGAATCTTGAACAATTGTTCTTTTAAAATCTTTTGATTTCCGAGTATTCTTCGACCTAATCAAACAACCTTGGAATCTAAACCTAAAAGAATCTCCAAGTTTCATTTGACGTAGTCCCTGCTAATGCCTGTAAACTTCATAACCGGCATGAAAAATTTCAAAATTCATTCATATAGATGACTTCCAGGTAGACAGGATCACCTGAATATTGTGAGATGTCATCTCGGGAAACGTACATGTTATTAATAAATAATGGCTAAGTTTCAAAAGCTATTCTTGTAGACAATGTTTATCTTACTCGGAACATCCATGTTTGGCTAGATAACATTTGCAATAACTTTAAAGTAGTTATTAAACTATAAGTAGAATTTCAAAAGTTTTTGCTGTAGATGATGTTTAAGTTGTCATTAACACCTAGGTATCCAGAGACGGCGATCGTGGGTACCACAGCATAGTAAATAACTATTTTTTAACGAGTTTCTACATCGAAAAGGTAAAGTATATATATATATATATTTATATATATATATATATATTTATATATATATATATATATATATATATATATAAAGTTAAATATGTATTTGTATGTGTGAGCGTATGCGTGCGCGTATGGGTTGAAATTAAATGTTCCATATAAACTTGGATAAACCTGTGTGTGTGTACGTGCGATTCTACATGAAATGTCCCTTATGTATTAGTTATATACGTAACTTGGGAGTACGAAGGATGAATACAGGCGAGACTAAAGTGTTTGTCGCTTGAGTAGCAGTTGGTCGAGGGCGCGCGAAGCGCGCCCGAGACTGACTGCTGCTCAAGCGACAAGCACTTTAGTCAAGCCTGGATTCAGAATCCTTCGTACTCCCAAGATACGTAGATAAGTTTATGTCGTTGGTAGGCCGTATGAGGAACTATAAAAATGATTTTTTAAAATTAATGATATATGTTTTATTAAAAAAAAGTAAATAATGTCATTATTTACTTATTTATTTTACTTATTAACTGTTTAACTTTGAAAATTTGTTCAAACAAAACATTCTGTAAAGTTAAGATTTTATATCAATTTGTATGAACATTGACATATCTAACGACATTCTTTTGTTTTCACTAACCTACGAATCGATGTCACTCGCGTCATATACGGCCATGCTATGTGATATCTCGATCTGTCAATACTCCCTTAGGGAGTATAGAGCTGTTAATACTCCCTAAGGGAGTATTGACAGAGAGAATATCGTCGAGATATTAGCATGTACGTATGCAATGCCTATACAAATTTAGCGTGGTCTATAGGTATTCTACCGAATACGGCCTACGACGACATAAATATATATGTATATCAACTTCTCTGTATGTGTGCGTGCGGGTCGACATGAAATGCTGGATATATATGAGCCCAGGTGCGTATGTATGTGCGCGTTCACATATGTTTTTTTATATACATATATACGATAAAAATTCCTTACTACATTTAATTAAAAAGGAATTGTTGAATTTTTAATTAAAGCCCTTGAATTTTCAAATCATAATCATAACTGACGCTCTTTCAATTCACAATTACATTTTTGTTTGTTAATTAAAATATATTTAATTAAGAATTCCATTTGAATTTTTAATTTAAGCCTTTTCAATTCATGATTACATTTTGATTTCTTAATTGAAATTTATTCAATTAAGGATTCCTTTTGATTTTTTAATTAAAGCCCTTTCAATTTACGATTACATTTGGATTTCTTAATTGAAATTTATTTAATTAAGAATTCCTTTTGAATTTGTAATCTAAGCCTTTTCAATTCACGATTACATTTTGATTTCTTAATTGAAATTTATATATCTAAGGATTCCTTTTGATTTTGTAATGAAAGCCCTTTCGATTCACGATTACATTTTGATTTCTTAATTGAAATTTATTTAATTAAGGATTCCTTTTGAATTTTTAATTAAAGCCCTTTTAATTCACGATTACATTTTGATTTCTTAATTGAAATTTATTTAATTAAGAATTCCTTTTGATTTTTTAATTAAAGTCTATTCAATTCACGATTAGATTTTGATTTGTTAATTAAAATATTTTTAATTATCAATATAAAAGGAATTGTTAATTATATAAAACTTTAATTACAAATTCAAAAATGATTCGTAATTCAAATAATTTTTATTACTTTTTTCACAACCGTGGACCTAACTCAAGTAGCGGTTGTTACTTGAACCTAATTCTGTCTTTGTCTTTCCATGATAAGAATAAAAGACAGATAATACAACCGTCACTTGATCTAATGGCTACACTGGAGAAAAAATTTATTAGTAACGAAAAAAATTTTATTGTATCGAATATATTCTTTCGGGCAATCAGTGAAAATTTTTTCTATCAATATCATTTATTCCGTCAGTGAAAATGAAATTTTTAAATATCAATAAAATATTTTTTAACATACATAAGATATTTCTTAAACTTAAAAAAATGTCATACTGGAAATTATTAATCTTATTTTAGATTTATGTCTCGTAATGTCAAAATAAAAATTAAGTTAAATAATTAAAATAAAATTTTTTCCTTTAATAAAATATTTTTATGCATATAAAAAATATTGCGTATTAATTAATTTCTGCGTACCAAATAGAAGTACTATTCATTGAATAAATATTATCTTTCTTTAAAAATGTATCTGAATTTTTCAAGCCTGAAAAATATTTTTTTGTAGAAGAATATATTATTTTGAAAACATGAAACATCACTTTTAAGCACAGAAATAATTTTTCACAAGTAAATTTAAAATATTAATTTAAATAAATGTTTCAACAAATTTAAGTTCTTTTCCTGCAATATAAATTTCAATTTTTTTTAATTACTGAATCTCTTTTGATTCAAAGAATTATTTTTTCCCAACGCGGTGAGCAAAAACTGATTTTCGGTGCCTGTTTTGCGTGAGAAAAATATTACATTCCCCCACTTGGTAAGGGAATGTGGTATTTTGCTCACTCAAAACAGACACTAAAATCGGATTCCGCTCACCTTAATGGGAAAAATTCTATGCCCCACTTGAGACAAAATAGGTCATCCACTCGTCTTTTTTGTCACTCTCGCTACGCTAGAGTAATAAAACGACTCGTGAGGAAAAAACCTATTTTGATCACTAGTAGAGTAATGTACTATTTTATTCAAAGAAATATTTCTTTGAAAGAGTTAAATAATGATTTGAATTAAAATTTTTTTTTTGTAATTATGTTTATAAATAATTGTTCTGAAATTCTTCTTTTACTGAAATGTACGTTATTAATCAAAATAATAATTACTTTATTAAAATGAGGAAATTTTCAAAGTTTTTTAGTTATATTTTCTTCACTCTGACAATTATTTTTTTTCAATTTAAGATCCTCTTTGTAATGTAAAAAAATGTAATCAATTACGCTGCTTTTTTGCACCAACAAACATTCTATTGTTGAAAAGAGATAGGTTTATCGAAGTCATGAACTAATTTGTTTTATTCAAAAATGATGTCTTTGAATTAAAAAATTATTTGATGTGAGATATTTTTTTCATTTTTATATAAAAATTATTTTAAATTAATATTACATTTTTCAATAAAAAAAATAGAGCATTGTTTTTAAGAAAGTTTTACTGACTTTCAACACTTTTTTGGAAGTAACTAATTTCTTACAGTTAATAAGATATTTTTCTAAATTCCAACATTTTTTTCGAATATAATATTCCACCAAAGACTATTTAAAGGTTTTTTTTTTATTTTAAAAATTATTTCATAAATTTAAAAATGATTTTCCTTTGACTCAAAGAAATTCATTTCTTTGCACCGTATTTCTTCTATCGAAAAACACCTTCTTTAAAGTTAAAAAAACTTTTTACGCTGTGTAGTTACAAATTTTGCGTGAAATTCCGTGATAAAAGTAACATTTTCACATACTAATTTAATATCATTTCAAAACAATGTCTAATAACTATTTTCATGGTGAAAAATAAGGCTTCCTTTTTTTTAACATTCTGCAGTTAAAAATGAAATTTCATTTCGTTAATATGAAAGGACAAAGATGAGCCACCTGCTCTAGGATAAATTTAGAACAAACGTGCCTGTTTTCTTTTAATATCTTATAAATAATACATGTTTTTGATTGACAATCATTGATTATTTTATCACTCACTAATGTCAAGTTATTTTTTTCTTTTATGCTATATTATTGAAAAAATCAATAATTTATAAAAAAATTATATCTTTTTATTACTATTTAGTTTTTAAATGACACTAATTTAAAAATTCATTTCATGAGACAATATATAATAAAGTTGAGATTTAGATTAGAAAAAGACAAAAATAAATTATCTATTATATAACAAAATTTTTAAGGGTTTGCTTTATCGATCAAATATAGTTTAAAAATAAATTTCTTTTTTTTTCATATGAATAAATATCAGAATTGTTTGTAATCCCTAGCGGAAATATAAAATGTTTAAAACCATTCAAAACTGTTTGAAACTGTTTATAAGTGCAAAATTTAGGACATTTAAAACAATTATGAACAGTTCTAAACATTTTTAAACACTTTCAAAAAGTTTTGAAAAGTTCGAAATGATTTCAAACGGTGTTTAATGGTTTTGAATTTTTTTTATGTTAAAAAGTTATAGATTATTTTAAATATTCAAAATATTTCAAAACAATTTTAAATCAATATGAACTTTTTTTTATTAACTCGAACAGTTATAACAGTTTTCAAAAGTTTTAAAAAGTTCAAAATGATTTCAAACAGTGTTTCCTAATTTTGTGTTTGTAAAAATTTTCTTATATATTAAAATTTATATAATATATACGAGAAAATGTTCATTTTAGTTTTAAATTATTCTGTATTGTTCAATACTGTTCAAAAATGTTTCAAACTGTTTATAACTGTTTTAGATGTCCCAAATTTCACATTTATAAACTATTTTGAACAGTTTTAAACATTTTTAAACAGTTTTGAATAATTTTAAACTATTTCAAACAGTGATGCACATTTTATATTTCCACTAGGGATGGGAGATATCATCTTCTCCTCTATTTTATTGCCAGTGGGTCTCTTGATCGCTGTGGACTGAAACCCGTGATTTCACCTTACTCGTGTAATTATTATTGTCCAGGAAGAATTGGTAATTGGTTTTTTCTGGTCTCCTAGTTCTATTTCACAGAGAAAAATTCAGAAAAACTTTTCCAAAATTTTCTCGGGGATCAAACTCCGGTCTACTACAGCATGAGCCAAGAAGAGCCTTAGTCCCTGCGCTACAACCGCTTCTATTTGTAGGCATTAACTTATTTTAAATAAATGAGAATCGGAAGAGTGTAAATATGTATAAATTTTAAGTACAAGCCGAGAAAAATCATTCCTACTAAAAATATTGTATGAACTCTCATGTGAGATCTCATGTCAGATCGCACATATATTTATTTTATTTTAAAAATTTAACGAATATTCATTTGATTTCATATGCGATCTCATAGGCAATTTTATGTGACATCTCATATGCAATCTCGTGTGCATCTCATATGTGATCTCACATGGGATCTCTTATATTTTATTCAATTTAAAAAATTTAAAAAAGGTATTTATTACTTTTTTATTTTTTTCAGCTTGTTCTTTAAATTTTGACAAATTTTGACATTAGCTATATTAATACCATTATTTTAGTTAAAATAAAAAAATCCTTGAAGCTGTAATTTTATAATGAACTTGAATCGCAAATCATATATCAAAGTTGACAAACCTAACCCCGAAATACTATAAATTGCTAATTTGTATATAACTTTTTATGTAATTGGTAGATTTCTTTAGTTGTTCGCACTCAAGTTGAATCCTACTAATTTTTTTATTGAAGTGAAACATAAACTCGGATCAGAAATATTATCAGAAAGGAAAAGCATCACCTAGCCCTTAATTTATATAATTACATTAATATCATAAATACGTATTCGCACACTAGAACATCATCATATTCAATAAATTTAGTAGAGCCATAAAACCCAATGTATCTTGCCCGGTGTGAGTAGTTCTAATTTTGGCCACTTCGTTTTTGCATGGGATTTCATGGCGTCATTTTCCAACTAAGGATCAGCTTTCGACTAACTTTACCGATCGAAAATAGCTAAAAAAGAATTTTGACAAATGTACACGCTTCCGTTCCTCATATGTTAAAATGAATAGATATTTACAAGTGAAAGCAATTCTGATATGTAATTTTTATTAAAAATAAATTAAATTACTTTTTTAGCAACTTTCGATCAGTAAAAAATTCCTAAAACCTCGTCTAAAACTGACCTTTAACATGTCAAATAGTATAATACTAAAATATGTGCATTACCTTACTTTTAACATTTAGACTTACATTACATACAAATATAATTCTTATTATGAAAACTACGTGAATAGTCTGTATAAATATGATTATATATCATGGTTTGAAATTATATTCGAACAAGATTTAAAAAATTTTTCAGGTTACGGTGGATTCATGACTGAATTAGGAAAACAAGCAATAAGATTGCGATAATACTCTAAAATAAAAGTAAAATCAAAAATTCTTGAGTCAGAAAAACCTATATTATTAAAATCTGTAGGACGCTATTGTAAATGATATGTAAAAATAATTTATCAGTATGATAGAAAAAAGATATTAACGGTAGGCCGGAGTAGAACCTGATACCGACCGAGTAAAAATTGAGTTGTTTGTTATTTACTCAAGTTTTAATCAGTGTATCTTTAAATCAAAGGTCGAGCGCAATAGATATTATTATTATGAACATCTATGCACAAGAAAAAAAATATCTACCGGTTTGTTTTTGAGAAAAGTAAGTAACGCGAAAATATTATAAACATAAACTTTTACTTTGGCGTTACTTACTTTTCTCAAAAACAAACCAGTAGATATTTTTTTTCTTGTGCATAGATGTTCATAATAATAATATCTATTGCGCTCGACCTTTAATTTGAAGATACACCGATTAAAACTTGAGTAAATAACAAAAATGCCAATTAGACAAGGACAGCGAATATGGCCTGCTCTTAAGTACTAAGTCACTGTCAGTTCATTAAAGATAGTTTGGCATAATGTTCTAAGACATAAATAAAGCTGCAACTGTTTTTACGGTGACATGCAAATTGTGTAACAATTGGTAAGATGTGTTATGCCGTCAATCTAAACCAGATGTAGCGTGCGTCATAGAACGACACTACCTATTGATTAGAAAAACTGTCATTAATCAGTGAACTGACCCCGAGCCTCGTATACATGATTTTGTCTGCGACATGAAATAAGTATCTCGATTTGTGAATACACAAATTCTGAACAAACCTTTGTATACGAACGGCTCGCTCCTGGCCTTACTGAAAAGTGATGGACTTCTCGAGTGTAAAATGCGATATGCATAATTGTAGTGACTGGTATCTTAACTATTACTTGTAAATAACGTCTAAATCTTCGTAAAAAATTTGTTTGTTTCTATTTTTATTTAATCGACAAGTATAATTATGCTCGAATATAGTTGTGAACCATAATCCATAATAGCATGCTTCAGATAACGATTGTTTTGTAGGTGTAGTGATAGAATCATTTAATCGTATTTTTATTAATATATATAAATAAATTGAGGGGGTTGATGGCCGCGCTACCGAGCGGACGCGTTTTGAGGAGCTCCGTGTTAAGGTGGATAATTGTAAGGAAAAATGAGGAAAATAATTGAATAAAGTACGGAAATAGAACCTGTAAGTTGTAAGGATGATAAAAGATAAAGAAATGCCGGAAAAAGGATAATTTAGAATAAGAAAAAAGAGGTCGAAAGAGAAACGCATGTTTAGAGGTCAGCTAGACCCCGGGCAGCCATTGTGAGCCTTTGTCATAGGATAAAAAAATTGTGAAAAAGTTAAAAAAAAAAAAAAAAAGAAGAAAAAGTTAAAAAAGTTAAAGTATCGTGAAATGAATGTTGAAGAAGGATTTGTGCGTGCAATAATAGAAACAAAGAGGAAAGGATGAAGGTAAAATTGTAAGCAAGACATAAGGTATGAAGAAAAAGTGTTGAAAAAAATAGAAAAGTAATGATGCGGTCAAAAAGCAAAGAAGAAGTTGAAGCGAATAAGGAGAGAATATGAAATATGTAGTAATAATGTCAAGTGAAAAAGACTATTCGATATAGTATAAAAGTAATGGAAAATTAATAGGAAGGCTTAAAAATAAAGAAAAAAGGAGAAATGCAACGGATTTGAAGGGAAAGGAATAGTGTAACAATAAAATTTCCTGGAAAAGAGGGGAGGCTAGTTGAGAGAAATATGGCGTCGCGGGCTCACAACGATGCAAAGCAGAAAGGTTAGGATAGAAGAGATATAGGCTGGAACATTAAGGCTGGTCAAGGGAGAATTTGGTTCAGAGGTCAATGGCGTAAATGGGAAGAAAGGGAAGATATTGAAAAAGAAATTTAGTCAACGAGAGGCATTGATGCTGAAGATGATGAACTCGGTTTCATACAGAAAAGAAAATAAGTGTAGTGGAAAATTTTGAATAGTGTAAAAAAAAAAAAGAAATAGTGATTATTTGTAGCAGTGTATAGGTTAATATATTTATGTTTTTTGTGTATACAAGTATGAGTGAATAGAATGCGATAGGAATGAGAGATAGGAAAATATGTAAAGAAAAGAAAAAAATAAGAAATGTATAAGTATAAAAGGTTTAAAATTATAAAGATGTCAGAATTTAACGCGATATTTAGAAAGGGTAGATAGAATTAAATAGCTTTATATGAAGGATAAGGGACAAAATAAGTGAAAGTGACTGAAAGAAAATTATTCAAATGCAATGCAAAGAAAAAAGACATAATTTATTGTAGGGAATAGATTCACATATTAATATAGATTAAGTAAATAAATAATGTAAGCTTATGTGAGGTTATGTAAGGACACTAGTGATCATTGATAGATGTAGGTATGTAGATGTTTTGTAAAAGATAGAGGAAAGGAAGAGCGAAGAAAAAGTAAAAAATAAAAACAAAAAGTTAAAAAAGTTAACTGAAATATGCGAGAAAATACAAACGGCATTATATAGTATAGTATTAACAGAAGGGAGTTAAGGGAGGTCAGCTTGTATGGTAAAGGTAATAAAGAACAGTTTGAGTAGAGGTTTTAAGTTAAAGAATCAGATAGGAAAAAGGAAAAGAAATATTGGAAAAAAAAAAAAAAAAAAAAAGGGAAAGAAAAAAAGAAAAGAGGAAAAGAAAAAAGTAAGAAAGAAAAAAGAAAAAAAGAAAAGAAAGAAAAAAGAAAAACAGAAAAGAAAGAAAAAAAAAAAAAATGTAGGTAATGAGACGGCAGAGCCACCAAGTATAGAGAAGTATGATACGAATGTGTAAATTTTGCGCATAGGTTAAGGGCAGTTTAATTGTGAGTTCTGCTTTGTATACTTCTTTCGTATGAAAGAAGTATGAGCTGTGAATCGAACTGAGCATCTTTTAGGCGGACCGGTCTAATGCGACATGCATTCTTGGCCGAGAGGCTGAATAGCGGGCATTGGATCGCGAAGCCTGTATAGGATGAGTGTGTATGAGAAGAGTGTTGGCATGTGTGTTGCGAAAGATAAGTTAACCAAGTCCACTTTAGGTTTGTATACGTATTTTTAGGTTAAGATTTTAAAGCAAAGGATATGTTAAAAAAAAGCATATGTTAAAAAATGTTTTTGTAAAAATTATGTATGGAATCTTGGAAGTTTTGTAACCAAGATCCAGTTTCTGGGCCAAAAGGCTGAAACTTAATAAACATATATATATATATATATATATAAATTGAATTACAGGCCAAAATTTAGATTTTAGATTTGTTGACATTGATTACAACTATAAGTGTAGAAAAAAATCAAATTTTTTTGCATATGAGATCTCTCGTGAGATCTCATGTGAGATCTCATATGAGATCGGGTACCGGGGAAAAAAAATTTTTTTGCACATGAGATCTCACGTAAGATTTCATGTCCAAAAATATTTTATTTTTTTTCACACGAGATCTCACATGATATCTCATGTGAGATGGGGTAACGGGAAAATTAATTTTTTTGTACATGAGATCTCATGTGAAATCTCATGCGAGATCTCATGTGCCGCAAAATTTTATTTTCCCTGATGCCCGATCTGACATGAGATCGGGCATCAGGGGAAATAAAATTTTGCGGCACATGAGATCTCGTTTCATTTTCAATCATGAGATCTCACGTGAGATCTCGTGTGAGATCTTATATGAGATCTCACGTGAGATCTCATGTCATTTTTTTCAGTAGGGTAAGCAGGAAAATAAATTTTGTTTTTGCATTTTTTTTTGTTTTTGTACTAAACGCTTTGCTTGCACATTTTGTTAGATAAACATAGAGCATTGTTTTTTATCTTGAGCGCACGTCTCAAACTAAATAATTTATTTAATAATAGCACTGCATTTAAATACACCTACATATAAATATATATAAACGTATGTAACGTAGAGATTGGGGACCTTGAGGTCATTTCACAGTACATTTTTTTTTACAAAAATTTTCTCACTTTTAACTAAAGAAATAATTTCTCCTTTCTTATAGAAATGTATGTAACCCTTAAAATAAAGGACCTTAAGGTCATTTCACAACAAATTTTCCGAAATATACAAGAATTTTTTAATTTTACCTAAAGAAATAATTTTTCTTATTTCGTGTAAGAATCTTAATTCATATATATAGATATACAAATAACATTGAGAGATTGAGGACCTGGTCCTCAATCTCTCAGAAGGTCCCCAAAGTCTACGTTGTATCTATCAAAGGTCCTCAAAACCTACGATAGATGTATTTATTTCGATACACATACATATATATCATTGTATTGTTGCTTGTATTTGTCTTTACTTGTGTTACCTTGCAGCTTATTTCCATCTAGCTTCATCATATTTTAGCACTACGCTTCTGGCAACTCCATATTAATGAAAGCTGTGTTTTTGTATATATAATATAATTGAATGTCTTAAGTGTGCTGAACATTCTATATTCCTATTCGTGCTCGCGCGGATATGTCACTATCGTGTACTACCTTAGTGCGTGCTCATTCGTAGTCACCGCAGAGCCGTTTGCATTTATCGATGGAAGAGAACCGTCAGCACACAATAGCTTACGCGTAATTTTCTTTTGCTTTAGCGTGCACCTGGCTTTACTAAAATTTTAATTTTTAGCTCTTGAGTATTACAGGCGTGCTATATAAAATTAATCGACTATCAGAAAATTCTATTTATTATAAATAAATTTTTGCTGTAGCGCTAATCCAACTTAGCTTTGTTTTCTTTTACTTTTTGATAATTATAAAGAATTTAATAATTTTCTTTTCTTTTGTTACAAGCCAGAGCTATTGTGTAGAAAATTCTTATTCGAATCTCCTGAGATAGGGTCTCATCATAGCATTAATTAGTAGCAATAAATTTTTTTTCTTGTGCTTTAGGTGTAGTAACTGAGGACACTGGCTGCGAAAGTGTTCTCAGCCTATTTGGCTGCGAAAGTGTTCTCAGCCTATTTGGCTGTGGACAAATCAATATCCGCATCAGTGACTGCACCCGATGCCAAAAGAGCGAGCGAGCAGAACAAAACAAGAGTGAGCGAGCAGAGTAGAGCAGTGGAATGGAGCCTATTAAGAGCGAGCCAGCAGAGCAAAATAGAAACAAGCGAGCAGAGCCTAAAAAGAGCGAGCGTGCAGAGCATTCACAGAGCGAGTGAGTAGAGCAAAACAAGGGCGAGCGAGCAGAGCATCGGCAGAGCGAGCGAGCAGAGCACAAACGGAACGAGCAAGCAAAACATAAACCGGGCGAGAAACAAGAGCATTAGCAAAGCAAGAAGAGCATAAGCAGAGCAAGCAAACAGAGCTAAGCAGCGATATGTCTAGTAAAGTTAGTGAAGTGGCAATTTTCGGGTTAAAAAGTAGTTATTGTAGCCTCGTTAGTGGTAATAGACACACTACTGACCAGCCCTACGATCTCCCAAAATTTAGCTATGCGGAGTATATCTCTGCTATAGTGAGCGAAAAAGCGACCCATCGACCCGAGCCCTCAATTTAGCAAAACCCCTTTATACCATCATTAATATGCCTATATTAACCCTCCAGCATCATATCTAGCTATTTAAAACCCTTATAAACCAAACTCACGACCCATTCAGCTAATCCATTCATTAAACAATTTTGTGTGTTTACAAAATTACCCCTTTTTTTTGCTATTTAATTATTCCTTATACACATTGTACTGACATTGCTAGCTATTCACACTTTTCTACTGACACATAATCAAGTGCTAAATTTTATTTTTATGCATTACTATTATGTAGCTAAGAGTAAAATCTATAAATAGAATATTTTTTTGGGTATTAAGAAAATTGCTGCAAAATATTAAGTATAAAATAAACAATCTTATAAAATAATGGTATGCGTCAACAGAGCACCAGAGCATCATCTTTCAGTAAGTAAAGTTTGTTTTATAATTTTATATTTAATATTGTTTCTTTTTTGTATAATTATAAAATAAATTAAATATTTTTTTTCTCTTTCTCTGAATATGAATGTAACATCATGTAAGAATGGGCTATGAGTGTTTTTATTAAATAGATGATAAGATAATTAGTTTTAAGATTTGTAATTTTTGTAACTATACTATACTGATAAGCCAGTCACGGCATTTTAAATTAAGCTACCTTATATACAGCGCTAAACACCTACACTTTACAGTCATTTACTTTAGCTAAAATACAACAGTCAGCAGATACAGCAGAAGAAGAATTTTATAAATACACTTCACACCGCTGCAGATTACCAAAAATAGTCTAAATTTTGAAGGATGTTGATTTTTAGTACTCTCTTACTGCTCAACTTTAAACAAGCATAACTTTAGTTTTAATTATTTTTTAATTCGGAAACTAGCAAATTAAAGCTTAGTTTTTCTGCTTTCATTTTAGTTTTTGTGGATTTATTAAAGCCATTTCTAGACAGAATTGTTCACACTTCAATTAGGAGTTCTTTTTTCATATTTTTCTAAAAATAAGACTATAATCGTTTATAACTTCAGTTTTTTGAAGCGTTAGACCGTACTGCTGTAGCTTTCCTCATATTTTAATGCCTAAATACTTATCCTAGAGTTTCATCAAGATCTGTGACCCGCAACTCAGACACTCTCCTGGTTAGTTTAAGCACTAATACTTTTCTTTTCTGTACGTGAATTTTCTTTTCTTGTTTTAGCTTATGTCTTTTTTTGCTTTTGACGAAAGTATCCGGTTCCACCGTATACTTCTGTGTGGTGGGGGGATTGTAACATGTCAAATTGGCCATGTTACTTATATATATATATATATATATATATATATATAACGCATATAAACGACAGAAGAGAGCATCTAAATAATAGCACGACGAAAAGCAGACCATGCGAGTCAAATAGATATGAGTATGAACCCAAAATCGTTTGGCACACACACGCGAATATCTAAAGCACGTATATTATGCAGCATATAACCAACTTACTCAGCATAGATAGCAAGCAGCTTGACTCAAGTAGTTGAGCTTGGGTCCGTTAAGGATCGTTTGTCTCTCTCTTACAGCGTGCGCAGCGTACAGCAAGAGAGACGAAGGAAACGCCATTGCGTCATTCCTTCTGTTGTCAACGTAGAGTATAGAACCATTACAATTTGCGTGCGACTTCGCTACTAATTCTGTAGTTTTTTTTAAGGATATCTTAAGCCTTTGAGTAAGTGCGTGAGGATATTTGCTATTTTTTAGTTCTTTTTTTTGCTTAGCAAAGCCTCGTTTTGTTGCAAGAGCAGTTCGCTAGTGCTAATTAGAATAATTCAATCTATCTAACAACGAGACGTGTGTGTCGGGCGATCGTGTACGCGTTCACTAGTTGAAAATTCTCTTAGTGCTTTTCTTTTCGATTTTTTTTTTATTGAGCGTATCTCTTTTAGCTTATATATTTTTTGTACTGAATTTATTGCTGCAGCCTCTGCTTTTCGCCGTGTTAATAATAACGTGATTAGTGCAAGCGGCGTCGTGTACGCTATACGTGTCTGGCATCCATTTTGAGCGTGCGTGCAACAATAGTGTAATTATTTAAATAAAACTTTTTATTCATTTAATCAAATTTCCTAATTTCCATTAATTTAAATTTCGTGAGACCTCCTGATCCCCAAGGTCGTCACAATCGGCGCCCAACATAATAACCCACATAACCAACGTAATAACCCAAGGAAGCATTTTTAAGTGTTTAGTTTTAAGCTTTAACATTTAGAACAAGGTGAATAGAAGTAGCTAAAAATAGCGGAATGGGAATGCCGCATTAGAGCAGAAGAAGTAGCAGCAGCAGCAGTGTGAATACGTTACGTGTGATGAACTTTCCAGCATCCATCCACTTTGGCGGCCTACCGTTCAGTATGTATTACGAGAGTATCGGTTCCACCGAAGTACTTTCGTCTGGTGGGGGAGGGGGGGGGGGGATTGTAACATGGTGGATTTTCATCTACATGTTATATTTCCATAAACATATTTACTATACCGGCGAAGAGCCTTATATGTATGATTTTAACTTGTAAATAGCAGTGCGGCACTGGCTCAGTGGTTACAGCTCGTGCCTGGAGATCTCAACAAACGGGGTTCGCATCCGGTGTCCGCTTATTTTTTAATTGAAAAAGTCTCATGTTTTAACATTTTGAGAAATTTGTGTCAATGATTAGTTTCATTAAAGGATCATTAAACATTCACCTGAAAGGAACTATTGAAAAATTAAAATTATTTAGTATTTTAAATAAAAATTATTTTAAAAATTTCAAATTCTTGAATATTTTTTTTTTATGTTATAGCAGCGAATGGGGGGTTGGTGCGCTTGCACGCAAGGGGCTTGCTAATTTATATTGAACTTGGGGACGAACAAAATAAACTTGATATATTATTCATCTTTATACTCACAGCAATTGTACAATTTTTATTATAAGTCTAAATATTTATATTAGAATAGTATTTTAACAACATAAACATTATACATTATATATTTATGTGTTCGAATCTCGCGCGCTGCTGTAATTAATTTAACTCGGGGTGCTGTCACGAGCGCCGTCATATACTAGTATTATAAGGCGTCAATCGACGCGCACGAGAAGGAAGAGAAGCCGCGGCGCTTCAGACTTGATTCAACGGCCTACAAGCGCGCATCTTTGCTTGATCGTTCGTGTTTATTAAGCGATTCGCTGGTGTAGTGCCGTAATAATTTTGTGCAAAGGAAACAGGAGGTCGAAAGAGACACGAGCATCTTCACCAGGCCGTGCTCTACCTACGTTGGCTGTTCACGACACGCCGCAGCGACCTACAAATTGGTTATCGTTGGGCCGAATTCACGAGCCGCAGCGATCAGGCGGAACAAAAAGAGATCTCTGTTGGACAACGTCGATCGTCGTTGAAACTTCTGGCGTTGTAACAACTGTTGCGCGTTCGAGCGTACGTTGTATCTTAGCTCGCGTCGCGTCTCTCCCTATTGCTATCTCTTTCTAGAGAATATTTCTCCGTTTGATTTAAACACTTTTGTATTGCTTAATTTTATATATTAATTCATTCGCGTTCATTTATTATTTTTGTATTTTTACTTCATTGTTTTTTAATAAATATATTTTAATCATAAAATTTTATTTTGTCTGCTATAAGTGCACGCTATAAAAAAAGCCTATCCTGTTGCTTACCCCGACGCCTCCGCGGTCCTTATTTATTTTATCAAAAGATATATATATTTCCTAATAAATTTAACTGGGAAAGTTAAATTTCATATCAATAAGGAGAACTGTGCTAGCGGCATCGCGTCTCTCGATCAGGTAAGAGAGAGAGAGAGAGAGAGACGCGCAGCAACGAGCTGACGGAAAAATACTCCGTCGCATATCAATCTAATATACTAACTAGCTTTGCCGGAGTTGTTGCTAGTTTACCATACTTGAGATAAATTCTAGCAGCTCCGTGTTTTAATAAAATTATTTAGTCTTTATAAAAAGTAAATTGGAATTAATAAAATCTAATTTCTTTTGTAACGCGTAGTAAATTACCGTTACAACATAAATATTAATTTATATTAAAAATTAGTTTAAATGAAATAAAGTGGAATTCCTTTCACTCCAAATTCGTTGCATTTAAAAAATCTTCCGATATCTTATGATAGTTACGATGATATTCAAAATTATTGATTATTTTTATTTTCTATTCATAACTTTTTTTTCATTTCAATATATTTTTGGATTAAAATAAGTTAAATTTTATAATTCGTTTACAATTATGTATATATGTAGGTGTGTATGCGTGTGTGCGTTTAGAGCTCTTGTGTATACGATTTTGATAACCTTAAAATTTCAAAACACTTTTTTCACTATTAGAAAGAAGTAAGGTTAGTATAACTGGATTCTCCACCTAATATTTATTGATAACTCAAGCAGAGACTGCTTGAGTTTCCTTACTTCTGCGCTAAGGCAATTTTTTTGGAGACTCCAGCTATCACAACTTCTATCAATAAGTAAGCGCTTCTTAAGTCCTACCACTCGAGGATCAAAGACAAGCAGCCGGAGATTTCAGTGACTTTGGCGGTTTTTTTATCTTAGTATATGTAGGGTATACAAAAAATTTAGATCGCATTTTTTTATAGGGGGTAAAGAATGTAAATTTTTTCGCCTACTAAAAAATTGTGACAAAATCTACGAAATTTATGCTATTGCTATTAAACAAACTTGTATCTACATCTGATTCCTTATTTTTCAAAACGAGCAGGCTTGTACGATCACATTTTTTCAATTAAGTTATTTTTTCTAAAAAATGAACCTTTTTCTATGTTTGCAAATATTTCAAAGTCTTTAAGAGATACAAAAATACTTACCAGGAGAAACAAGTATTTTTGTATCTCTTAAAAACTATGACCTTCGGATCACAGATCTTAATAAAACTTTGGAATATATTTTTAGGTACCAAAATATGAGTAAAGGCAGAGCGGTACGGTCTAACTCTTCAAAAAATTGAAATTATGGACGTTTTTAGTCTTATTTTTATGAAAATGTAAAAAAAAGAGCTCCTAATTCAGTATAAAAATGTCTTTAATAAATTAAAAGAAAATAAAATAAAAGTAGAAAAAGCAAGCTTTAATTTGCTGCTTTTAGAATTGAGAAATGATAATTAGGATCAGAGATATGCTTGTTTAAAGTTAAGCAGTAAGAGTGTACCAAAAATCACCGTTTTTTATAATTAAGATGATTTTTGGTACTTTCTTACTGCTTAAGAGGCGGTCGGAACCATTCGCCGTTTGGTGGCGCTGCACTCAGGTGAGAGAAAAATATAAAATATTTTTTACACAGCAATTTAAAATTTACTAAAACAATAATAGACTTTTAATCTTGTCATTTCCTCTAGCCATATATATGTAGAATAATTATTAATATTAATCTTGTTTGAAAAGTCTAAAATATTGTTATAAAGCGAAGAATGCGGTGCGAGGTAGAGCCGACGTAAACATTAGTATACATCATTCTTTAGTATTGCTCTCTCTATCGCACTAAAGGAAGGTGCACGCATGTTTACATCGGTCCTATGTTGCATCGCATTTTTCGCTTTACAACAATATTTTAGACTTTTCAAACAAGATAAGTATTAATAATTATTCTACATATATATGGCTAGAGAAAATGACAACATTAAAAGTATATTGTCGTCTCAGAAAATTGTAAATAGCTGTATAAAAAATAATTAATAGATTTCTTTCACCTGACCGTAGCGCCACCCTATATGTAGCGGCGAATAGACCCGACCGCCTCTTAACTTAAAACAAGCATATCTCTGCTTCTAATTATCATTTCTCAATTCTGAAAGCAGAAAATTAAAGCTTGCTTACTCTGCTTTCATTTAAGTTCCTATTAATTTATTATAGACGGTTCTAGACTGAATTATTCACACTTCAATTAGGAGTTCTTTTTTTACATTTTTCTATAAATAAGACTAGAAACGTCTATAATTTCAGTTTTTCGAAGTATTAGACCGTACCGCTCTATCTTTACTCATATTTTGATACCTAAAAACATATCCCAAAGTTTCATCAAGTTCTGTGACCCAAAGGTCACAACTTTTTCTGGTTAGAATAAAGAAAGCCTCATTTTAGTCAAAAAATATAAATATTCAAGTAAATTAATTTTCCAAGGAAAAATTTTTTTTATATTTCTTAGAGCTTACTTTTCATTGTGAATTTTGAACTGTTACAGAACTTCAAACTATTATAGTAGAGATTCGATGCAATCATTTAATCTTTTGCAAAATTAATTTGCTAAAATACTTATATTTTTTTATTAAAATAAGATTTTCTTCAATTTAAAGTATTTTGTATCTCTTATGAGCTTCAAAATATTCGCAGTTACAGACAAAGGCTTGTTTTTTTTTTTTTTTTTAATGACAGAGTTTAAAAAAATTATCTTTCAAAGTTGCGAAACCCATTATTTAAGAGAAAAGTGTAGTACTAGTACTGGTAATGATATCCATAGATTTGGTCATAACTTTTTTGTTGGTAAAATAATTTGATAATTTTTACCGCTTGTAAAAAACGCAGTTTCAAGTTATTTTATACCCTATCTAGCTCAATTGAAAGATTTTGAACTATGTTTCAATATCCAATCAGTTATTCTATGTCATCTGCATTTGCGCCAAAAATATTAAAATTTTAATCTTTTGAGATATTTGCTTATCTAAATAGAAATTTGTGATTAGGAGGGTGTATTATAAACTATTTAAAATAAAATAGTGATTGTATATACAACATACATAAAAACATGAACATTTGACACAAATAAAACCTAAAGGACGGTTAGCATGCCAAGTGCAGAGCAGGGCATAGCCTCTCTAGTTCGTATAAGCATATCTTACAATGGGAGCACCCAACGTCCGAGAAACGGATTTGGCTCAAACTTCAAAATATGATTTTTTTATGAAAAAAAATGAACCTGGGTTTTTTGTTTTCGTCAAATAGGACCCCTAGGCAAGGATATAGACATTTTTCGAAAATATGGTAAATAAGAGCCTTTATAAAAACTTTAATAACCAAAGAACTAAGACTCTCACAAAAAATGCATGAAAGATAAAATGAAGCACGAATCAAAAGCTTTAATTTGAGCTTTGTTGCATTAAAAAAGCTTTTGTTGTTTAAGAGTTATTCTTAATTAAATATTACCACATATTTACTTAATATTTTTAGCATATGAAATATGATCAATTTTGTATGTTATTTCATTAGAATATTTTAATCACCTGTAACTTTTGAACCACGAAATTTTTTTTAATGCAACGAAGCTTAAAATGAAGCATTTAATTCGTGCTTCATTTTATCTTGTATGCATTTTTTGTAAGAGTCTTTGGTTATTGAAGTTCTTATAAAGGCTCTTATTCACCGTACTTTCGAAAAAAGTCTATATCCGCGTCTAGAGGGCCTATTTGGCGAAAACAAAACACAGACTTATTTTTTTTTATCAAAAAATCATATTTTGCAGTTTTAGCCAAATCCGTTTCCCGTAGGTGGGTTGCTCTCCTTGTTAGTTAAAAGTTTTTAGTTCATTTATTCAAAAAGTAAATGTTTAAGCATGTGTAAAGAAGATTATTATTAAAAGTTCATAATATTTCAGCGCCTTTAAGGACTCTCGTTTTAATCCCATTACAAAAGATGAAGTTCCTAGGTTACATGTAAGTGTGTCAATTTTGCGACATTTCGAAGATGGCATTGATTATTTAGATTGGACAATTGGCCTCCATGGAATCAGAATAGAATTTCACAATGAAAAAGGCAATAAAAGAACAGCGACTTATTTACCTGATGTAGCCATTGAACAAGGTAATAGCTATAACTGTTATCATCAATACAATTATATAATTATTTTATAATATTTAAATAATAAAATCTAAACTCTTTAGTCATATAAAAGTACGTGGAAAAATGCTGCCACTTGCTTTGCCGTAATGCTTTCTCATAGAGCTCACCGAGTATAAGTAATTTGATTTTATTTTTCTAAATATGATTTCAATATAAACTAGGGAGACTGTGATTTAAAATGTGATTTCAATATAAATTGTGCCCCCTCGCGCTTCGCGCGCCTGCTTACGCTTTTGCATTTAAGGCACGATCGCTAAATCATATTCAATATTATCCATGATGACTATGATGGATGGTCAGCCACTTTTGTGACCAACAATTAACCGATACTCAATAAAGTCGGATTTTTTAAGAGTCGCGATATGAGTAGTACATACACTAATTTTCTTTCGAAAAAAAGTCAGAGGTGCCTGGCCAGGATTCGAACCCGCGTTGAAGGCAAGAGCTCTATCCGTTACGCCACCGCGCTCCTTCAATGACATAACACTTAAAGGAATGTAAAACGGATACTACACCTGTACTCATGAATCTGGCCTATCTTTTCATTTCATTGCAAAACTTGAGGAAAAGAAATGCTTTAGCTTGTAGTATTTGCCATAAAGATTATTCAGTTAAATTTTGAAATAAATTCATTCATTAGTTTCTCAGAATTTTGGGTTACAATATGATATATTTAAATCTTTAGATTTTGTACAACAAACCTAATATTCTGGAAAACTAATGAATGAATTTATTTGAAAATTTAATTGAATAATCTTCGTGGTAAACACTTGTAATCCCACACAGAGATCTCATCTCATCATCACATCTCATCTCACGTCACTCTTGTGACTCTCATCACAAGAGTAACGAGAGTCACAAGCTCCTCGCACTGCATGCATCAACTCTCCCAGGTCTCTCTCCCACTCTTCTATCTTAGTAGAAGAGAGGGAGAGCCGCCGTATACTTTCATTGGTACTTACACATGCAAGTGCGTGTACATACATACGCGCGCTTGCATGTTCAACCCCTTTGGTCTTTTTGGGTGTTTGCGCGCGCATCTTTCAGTATCATACGGTTTCAGGGCCGTACATACTCGGTCGCTCACACACTACAAGCTAATGCATTTCTTTTCTTAAAGCTTTGCAATAAAATAAGATTGTCAATATTTAAAAGAACAGGTGTAGTATCCATTTTACATCTCCTTAAAAAAATCATCCTAAAGTCTTGCACGGTCCTTCATTTTAGAGAGAAATATATCAAATATAAATACGAATTGATTTCATAGCATTGGCATGATTTTCATAGATTTAGTCAAAAATATTATGTAAAAAAATTTGAAATTTTTTTACATTTTTTATCTCTTGTAAAACATTCGATTATAAGTTCTTTATACCGTACCTAGCTTATTTTGAAGATTTTTTATTGAAATTTTAGTCTTTCGTGATATTTTCCAAAATAGACCAAAATTCGTGACCAACAGTGTATGTCATCGAGCTTATAGTACTACAGCAAGCATTTAGATAGTCGATCGTGTTATACGATGAAAGGCTATGGACATTGAATCGCATGGAACATTCTTAATTTTCTTCCAAAGAGAATGATTGCAACGACGGAATCATCCAATAGTATTGTAAAATGTAAAAACGTACTTTGACTTTTTGGTATATAAAAAAAAGACAGTAAAATTTTTCTTGTTCTTATTATACATTAAATTAGTTTTACTTTTACCAAATTAGAATATTATTTTTCCATCCATTGATCTCAATCTCAATTCAAATTTTTTTTTTGGATAACATCGTATCGAACGATAAAATACACAAAAAAAAAACATGAAATTTAATGCGAAACTGGGAGCTAGCTTCAAGTCTGTACATAAAAATTAATAATTTTACCATAATTTTAATACGAAATTGCATAAAAATTAATAATTTTACCATAGTTTTATTGTACAATTGCATGAAATTTAAAGAAAAAATAAAAATTTCATAAATGTACGGGAAGCAAAATTTAATTTTTTTAACAGTGTACAAACACTGTTAGTTCATTCAGATTTTAATATGTGTCAAGTTATTTAACTCTGACGATTAGAGGAATATTTTTATTGTTTTTTTATGAGTTATTACTTGAGCTAATCTAAATTTTAAATAAATTGATTTAACAGATCTGATGTTAAGTTTAACAATCGATGATTGTGTGATATCCCATGGAATCACGTAATTTAAATTAATTCTAATAAATTATAAACAGTTACAACTATTTTTATTATAAACTCCTTCATAGAAATTTAAGTGTTCCATGATGTGTCCCAAATTCAAACATTCAAAATTTTACCGTACACATTGCAAATATTGACGACTTTTATTTATAAAGGAGCGAAAGAGATAGAGAACCAATAAAAATTTATTAGTAAGCCGACAAATGAACCCGGTATTTTAAAACATCCTATGTAGAGCTTCTGAAAATTTGGACTCTGCGTCAGCTATAACGAATTTTTTTCAATCCTCGATCGTTCACACGAAGATTATATAATTCTCGAATTGCTCCACTTATTGCCTTTTGTCTAATTAAGACTGCAACCAGATAGTCGGTTTGCGGGGACCACGGTAAATCAGTGCAAAAATACAAACAAAATTATAATTAAATTAAAAAAATAAAAAGAATTTATTAATAATTTAAAATAAAGTTCAATGTAAAATACTTAATTTATTCTCGTACAATTATTCAAGGACAATTAATTATTTAAAGATAATAGTGAAATTTTATAAGGGTCATTAAGGGACAATTAATGGTGAATTACGATCTAAGTGATTATTAATATTATCTGTGAAGTGAAGCTGACGCAGAAACCAAATTGACAGAACAGAAAGGGAAAGGATCAAAAGGATCACAGAGAAAAAGGAAATCACAATCGTTAGAGCATTCTTCTCTTTCCCTCTTTCTTCGAATAAAGTAAGTCTGTAATTTTAAATAAATTGTAATAAGAAAAAGTAAATAAACATAAATAAATATTTAACTCCAATAATTAATATTTTTATTATTTTTCTTATTAATATATTTATACATATAAATAATTATAAAAAAATATATTGACTGGTGAAAGGTAAGTTCTGGGACTGACTGGTTCAACACAAAAATAAATAATTATTGTTGAAACCCAACGACCGAAGTGAATTCGGCCGTAACAATTGGCATCCCTTGTGGGGAACCAGTAAAACTTTTCACTTGTTAATAGAAATTTTATAAATTATAATTTAATTTCAATAAATAATACTTTATTAAAAATTATAATTACGCCATATATAACTGTTATATGGAGAAATAACAAGTTATATATAGTTTAAAAAGATACTATTAATATATAATTATTATTCTATTTAAAATAAAATTTGCACTACTATAAAGTAGTTAGATTTTTAAGGCATTATATAAGTATATAAATAATTTATTATTGATATATTAACAATTTAAATAATTAAATAAAAACAATTTCATAATAAATATCGTTAATATCTAAATTTCTTTATTTAAACGATCAACTTCGGTCAACAACCGCTGCGTCATCAAATATTTTTATTGTGACCTGGGTATCATTATTATATGCGTTATCAAACAATTCATATTAGTAATTTATTCTTGATAATAACAGGTAATTAACATAATAGATAAATGAATTTCTATAAATAATATAATATAAAAATGTAAAATAAAGAAATTGAATATTTGAATACACAAAATACTAATAAAACATTTTGTTTTAATTGTATGGTCAACGACCATCTACAAGTCAAAAGTTAAGAGTCAGCAGAATCTTACAACTTCTGTGTCTCTTATCGTTTACCTTTAAATTAATAAAGTAAATTTTCGTTTCCTTTTTAATAAAACTTTAAAATCTTTCAAAACATTTAATTTAATGAATTTGATGTTTTAATAATTAATAACTAATTATAATGTTTTTTTTTCAATATAAACAGGGGTAAATCGTAGATGATATTCGTTTATCAGAAATTTTAGTTTAATAGATAAACTATATTTTAATTCAATTAATATAACTTTAAGATTATTATACTGTAACGGTATTCTACCGTGTTTGAATCTTGCGCGCTTAGGTATTAAAATAGGATAAACATTCGGTCATATATCTCGTCTTAGACGAGTAAAGAAGTGCGTATCTTGACGACCGGTACGCGAGCGAGAAGCAAGCCGGCCGCGAGGCGCTTTAGAGAGTTTCCGGCTATCGTTGCGTTAGCACGAAACCTAAGCCGCGCTGTGCTTGTTAAAAGATTTCGCCACGGGTCATATAATACGTTAGACTAACTTCGCAATTGATAACGCGAAACATTGTCTTAATTAAAAGTCGTGAGTTTATACCGACTAGCGTATGATATTATATTGGCTAACTGCTACTCTCAGAAAATTCTTTCTGTAGAGTTTTGCTTGACCGCTTTTCGCGCGTCTTAGCGGTCAGCCATTAAGTGCCAACAAATACGTTGATCGGCGTGCATAGGATTCCACCGATCTACGTCCAGGCAACCACGTTGGCAGAGCTCAGCGGAATTCGAGGATCGGGAAGAGACGTGTTCCACCGATCTACTCCAGAGCATTTACGTATTGGTTACGTACAGGGGAGAAGCTTCGATAACGGGCGAGCGGCGTCTACGTGCACGTAGGTAATTAGTGTAAGCTGGCCAGTGCGTTATTGTAAGTATAATTATACTGTGCGATATCCAAGTATCTCTTCCTCGAGAGATACTTGTTCAGGTATATTGTATCATCGGTTATATAACCGATCAGCGTCATAAGCGAGTATCATTTAGTTCGCGACGCGCCCTCCCTTTGCTCACTCTCTCAATAGACGCGTACATTACTTTTTATATATTATTCAATTTCATTTTCATTTAGTTTACGTTTTATCTTTGTATTTATATTTTTCTTATAATGAATTAATTTTCTTTTCTATCAAAACGTGCTTTGAATTAATTTATATTGCCTGACTATATTTAATATAAAATATATTTCCCGTTGCTTACTCCGACGCCTCCGCGGTCCTTGTGAGCAGTTATAAATTATTTAATTACGTAATATCATATATTTTAATATAACGTATTTTGGAACCTGCCTCACGAAGGAAAACTGCGCTACCAGCCACGCGTCTCTCGACCAGGTAAGAGAGAGAGAGAGAGAGAGACGCGCAGCGACGAGTTTATAGAAAAATGCTCCGTCGCGCATCAATCTAACATACTAACTAGCTTTACCGGAGTCTGTTGCTAGTTTATCATAGTTAATATAAATTCTAGTAGCTCCGTATTCTAACAAAAATACATAGACTTAGTTAAAGTTAAATTGGAATTAAAAAATTTAATTTCTTTTGTAACGTGTAGTAAATTACCGTTACAATACTCTAAAGTAATAAATTGTAGTAACCATAATTAAGATTCTAGTTTATGATAAATTATTATCCTGCAAATTTCGAACCTTGATTAATAATATCACTTCATTATTATAGTTAAAATCATTAAATAAAAGGAAATTTCGACGTAAATTGATATTTTAATTAAAAATTTTAAAGGTTTTTATTATGCTAATTAAAATTTTAGCCTTAGTACTTATTTGATTTCGTAAATATAAGTATTTTTATAAAAAGGGTTACAATTTACAAATAAATCTTAAGAAATTTTAAGAATTCCTAAATATTCTTTTTATTAAAATAGTAAATATTTCTCAAGATAGCTATTGGTTGAGTAACATATTCAACAAAAATTACTTTTAAAACAAATAAATAGTTAATTATCTAATCTCTTTTATATATATAAGTACTTATAATTATAATAAATTATAAATGGGATCATTTTCATTAAGGGTTTATTTTTTTTAATACTTTAACCCAATTTCCCTTATAAAATATCTATTTTTATAAATCATTGCAGATAATATCAATCATCATCTTAATAAAAATTGTAAAAACTTGTTAATTGACATGGAAATAACATATTTATTTATAATACCATTAATAATAAAATTTATATATATAATTGTTATATTTTAATGTATTTGTTTTTTTTATTAAAACTAATATAAACATATAACACAACTCAGTTACAGAAAAATTATACTTCTAATATTATAAACTGCTGAAATGCGACATTCAAGTTAAATGAACTCGGTCATTAAAAGTGCAAAGTCAGCATTTCGCTGCTCACCAGAGACATCAAGTTCAATCAACGCATTAAATAAAAGTTTTGATAATAATTCGTATCAAACTTTAATAAACAAATATTTTATAATAATAAACAAGAGTTTATACTAATATATCTAATATAAGTAAGAAAAAGTAAAATAATTATATTTAATTCGATAAAGTTAATATTAAACGACACACCCTTATATATAAATTCATATTAAAAAGAATAATTTTTTTTAGCTTAATAAAATTAAAATCTAGCTAGTTATATTGTTATAGAGTATAGTGATTTCTGTTCGTTATATTTTTCTACCCTCTTTTCTTACTTATAATATATATATATATATATATATATATTTGTTTAAGACAATCCTTTCATAAGCTTTATTTTTTTTATTTATTTTTAGATTATTCATGGGAAATATTGATTTATATTGTATTATTTCTTATCAGCCTTTTATTAAATTTTAATGATTTAACCAATTGCTTATTTAAAATTACTTATTTCACTTAAAACGTGGTGTTCATTCACTGGTATATTTGTTTATTTTTCTTCATAATTATAAACTTAGTAATAGTTAAATTATTAATTAACGATGAAATTTAATGTTTTTAACGATCCCATCTGAAATTCACCATAATAATACGCTTAAAATATTAGATAAAATTTGAACTTAATACCATTTAAACAAATCACTAATTAATTCAGTTATATACTTATATATTATTAAATACAGTATGTTATATAAAGGTTATATGATTGATTAATATAATTTATAATATGAAAATTTACTTATTTTTTTACATACGTTTAACTATATAATAAATAAAAATTGACTCAATATAATTAAATAAAGAATAAAGAGACAGAGATAACAACCATGAAAACTAGACAAGAAATATTGCAAATAGAAAACGCTGATGAACGAGCAAGACGATTAACAGTATTAGAGGCTCTAGAGGAAAGAAGTATGCAAATATTAAAACACTTAAATGACTCGCATTATGCGAGTCATTTAAGTGTTGAGAACTCTTGCCACCAGTTTTACTTTGCAAGCCGCAACTATTCATATTCCGTATT
Source organism: Anastatus disparis (assembly GCA_017163975.1). Classification (NCBI taxonomy): domain Eukaryota; kingdom Metazoa; phylum Arthropoda; class Insecta; order Hymenoptera; family Eupelmidae; genus Anastatus; species Anastatus disparis. The sequence continues at coordinate 794,300 of JAFFSR010000390.1, forward strand.
TCGACGGTACTAACCCACCCTTGAAAAATTTTATTCAAGATGTAGAAAATGGACGCCAGCTTGTTCCTGAGGCCTAAGAACGTTTATTTTTGCGATCAGTAATTTCAATATTGAAAGGAAAAGCTCGGAATTCAGTAACAAATTTAACCTTTATTTAACCAGATTTGCACCATGTTGTTCTTATAGATATTATATACAAGCCTTAGCCAACGCATTCATGGGACAAAACGAAAACGTACGTGAATATCACGGACGCTTGTCCCATTTAGAAGTAAATTTAGCCCAAGCAGCTGTCAGAGAGGATTTAAATGAAGACCAAAGAGACATCGATTAAACACCTCAGTTGCGAATATTAGCATTTGAAGCCTTTTTAAAAGGATTACCTGATGAATGGAGAACTTCAGTTATAATTGCAAATCCACAAAATCTTGATGACGCTCTCGAAGTTGCCAAGAATTTTGAGAAATATTTAACAACCCCAAGTAATAACCGCCCGCATATAAGATTGATGCATCAGATAGATGAGACAAAGAAGAATGCTAAATTTATAAATAAACACGATCCAGAAATATTTAACCGTGATATGCCTTATCATTACGACCGTAACGATACCATTTTTCCACATACTAAGATAGAAAATGGTCGTATAATGGCTCTTCCTCAATTAAGTTATGGACCAAGCCAATCCATAATAGAGAAGAATGCACCTATAAGTATTTTGAAAAATCCGCGTTCACAACCGCCCACAACTACCTATAATCAATCAAACTTTCAAAATCCATTTGCTTACCAAAACCAACCATTTCCTATGTATCCTCCTCAATTCTATCCTATGTATCCTTATTACCCACCTCATTCAAATCCATATTATCCAGGGCCACCAGAACTTCAGCAAAGTTTCACCCCAAACGTTGGTAAAGTTCGAGACCATAACGTAGAAAATAAACAACTTTATTACTCTAATAATAATTCGAAACTGGTTCCATCATTTCCAACGAATGCTACAACCATTTAAACTATCAGGGTGCTCGTCGGGAGGGCATACCGACGAGCAATTTTCAGTCAATACGCCCCCCACAAATCCTATACATACAGGCAGAAGAATCAGTTGCACACGAAGCAAAGGAGCTTGTCCAACAGTTCGATTAAATGTTCCAACATTAAAAGGAGGAAGAGGAATATTTATACTAGATACAGCTGCTGATATTAATGCTGTGAGAAGAAGCGCCCTAAAAGGCAACACCCTCATTAATATCAGTGAAGTTATAACGGTAACAGGAATATCTACGCTACCAATTAACACGGTAGGCGCAATAGAAATAGAAATCTTAGGTTCTATTCCTACATTCCATGTTGCCGTCTACAACGCCCTTAACACAAAATGCTATACTACGCTCACCTTATTTCGATCAAGAGAAAGCACGAGTCTGCTACGATCTCAAGGCTCTTATAATAGCTAAAAGGCCGATACATCCAACCCCTGTCTTGGAAAGGGAAACTACTGAATTTGATAATGAGCGAGGACTAGATCTAAATGAAACTATGCAAGTAGGAAAAGATACAGAAAATGTGCAAGATTCTTACGCTTGTAATCATGAACACTCTCACAATAATAAAAAAAGAAAATTCAATGCCTTTGAACAACTACCTTTTTTCTCCGCCGAAGACGACTCACCTCACAAACCTGCAAGAAAAATTAATCCTAATGGCAAAAAAATTGGCTGCAATATCGTGCATCGCTTACCACCACGCAGTAAAGTAGCACTAAAGGTGCCAACCACTAAACAATCTATAAGTGGTGACGCTTATTTACCTAGGATCAACACCGCTCCTGGAATATTCTTAGGAGAAGCGGTAGTGAAAAACAAATCAAGATCCTATTACATAATGGTCATTAACACTCACGAAGATAAAGTAGAAATTGAAATACCGCCTCAGAATTTAGTACCATTTAAGTCCGACGAATCTGATGATTTCTTCGATTCAGAAGAAAAAGTACCCAACGAAAATCTTAAGAATGATGGAGTAGAATTCATTATGAATAAGATGACCCGTGAACATCATGATCAAGATGAACTAGCGCAAATGCGAGAAATCGTAGACCTTTTTCCCCATTTATTTTATCTCCCAGGAGACAAACCCTCACGTACCACCTATATACAACACAGAATTAACACCAAAGATGACGTACCAGTCTATACAAAGCCTTATCGTTACCCTTCTGTATTACACGAAGAAGTAAGAAAGCAAATAACTAAACTTTTCCAGAATGGTAGCATACGACATTCTGAAACTCCTTATAATTCTACTCTCTGGATAGTTCCAAAGAAATCAGATTCACAGGGAAACAAACGCTATCGCTTAGTGATAGACTACCGAAAACTGAATGAGAAAACTATACCAGATGCGTACCCTTTACCTAACACCAATGAAATATTAGAGCAACTCGGAGGAGCGAAATATTTCTCCGTCTTTGACTTGGCCAATGGATTTCATTAGGTAGAAGTTTGTCCAGAAGATAAAAAAATAGCCTTTACTATTCCCTATGGGCATTATAAATTCACTGTTATACCTTTTGGATTATCGAACGCACCTCCAACCTTTCAAAGACTCCTTGATCAAGTAATGTTAGGGCTACGAGGAACAGAAATTTGCGTCTACCTCGATGACATGATTGTTTGTGCTAAAGACTTAGAAGAACATAAGCAAAAAATATTTAAAATCTGTAACAGATTATCAAATGCAGGACTCAGGTTGCAAATTGACAAATGTAAATTCCTAAAACCAGAAGTAACATATTTAGGACATCAAATAGGTTATCACATAAGGCCAGATCCAGGCAAAATTGCTGCGGTCAAGAATTTTCCCAAACCTAAAACTATAACAAACGTTCGACAATTTTTAGCCAGCCGGTTATTACCGTCGATTTATCAAAAACTTCGCACTCAAATCAAAGCCTTTGAACATATTATTAAAGAAAAGAAATAAATTTGAATGGAACAAGGAGTAGCAAAAGAGCTTTAACATTTTAAGGAAAGCGTTATGCGAAGCCCCAATTCTGATAAATGCCAACTTTAATAATCCATTTATCCTAACTGTCGATGCATCCGATTATGCTATAGGAGCTGTCTTAAGTCAAGGCGAGCCAGGAAATGAACGACCTGTAGCATATATGTCACGCTCGCTCAATAAAAGCGAACAAAATTACTCTACCACGAAAAAAGAATGCTTGGTGGTCATAGCCGCAATTTTATACTTTAAACACTATCTATACGGTCGACATTCTACGGTCTACGGAGATCATGAACCCATGGCTTGGATCGAAAGGATTAAGGACCCAATGAGTAGACTTAATAGATGGAGAGCCAGACTTAGAGGCTACCAATATACTTTTAAATACAAACCTGGCCGTCTAAATACTACCGCCGATGCACTCTCTAGAAATCCTGTTGATGTAACCATAGATGACGATACATCTGACTATGAATCCGAACCATTTTACAAAATAGCCATAGACACAGTAAGACCACTCCCCATCACAACTAGTGGAAACAAACACATACTAACGATGCAATGTGTATTTAGTAAATACTGCTTCGCTGCCCCGATACCTAACCTATAAGTATAGCGGATGCTTTAACTAGATATTTTAATAGCACAATTTGGCGTTCCAAGAATAATATTGTCAGACGACTATGAAAGCTTTAAAAGCCAATTACTGCAAGAGCTATCAAAACTTTTTGGATTTGATCTGAAAAATACTACTAGCTTTCATCCTGCCTCCAATGGCTCACTAGAACGCAGTCATGCTATGCTTGTTGATGATATCCGTACTCGAGCCTCAGGTAAACGAAACTGGGATAAAATAATCCCCTTTGCTATCTTTGAATGTAACACTTCAGTTCATACCTCAACAAAATTTAATCCTTTCGAACTCGTTTTCGGTAGCGTCACACGAGTACCATCAACAACGCCAGACGAATTCGGACCAGAAACATATAACTCTTATATCTGTGATCTGATAAAGTGCTTGCATGATCTACGAGAAACAGCAAGAACTAATTTAATATAATCACAACATAAAAGCAAGAAACAATACGATAAAAAGGCTCGTCCCCAAAACCTAGAAATTGGTACAGGAGTATACGTCCTTAAGGAGCCTCGAAAAGGCAAATTTGATAAATCTTATAGTGGAAAGTTTATAGTGCGCGAAATTCACAAAAATAATAACGTAGTTATAGAATCAGCTAATGGCAAACAACTAATAAAACATATGGATAAAGTTAAGAGAGCATATAGCTAATTACTAACAACATCAAGTTAATCTAATATGAAATTATCATACTATTATCACATTGTTACAGGTAAGGAAAGAAAAAAAAATACACAAGTACCATGCCTTCTCTTAGAATTTTCGTTACGACACTTGTTATCCTAACAACGTCACAAACAACAGCAGAAGACTCCTACCACATTACACCACTATTTAACAATCCAGGTATTTATTACGAACTACTTGGTGGAGTAAACCTTGTACGCAGTCACTGTAGAATAACAGTAACGCTAGACTGCCGAAACATACATGACCCCATACCGTGGAAAAAAAAACAACTTCAGAAGACTTATGATCAATGCCTTCGTATATTTAATAACAACTGCATACCTTACGAAAATCTTAAAAATAAACTTAACCTCCTCGAAACTCACTCAAAAGAACTTTTTAATATACTCGCCCCTACCACTCCAAAACATTTAAAAGAGGGCCACCATTTTAGTTCCACTTTCTTCCACAAAACGGACCTTTATAAAGAAACGTTGAAATATTTTTACTTTGCTCGAAAATTGTATTGAAATAGGGAATCTCCTAACCTGTAAATTATAATATATATTGTATCTCCTAATATATATTCTAAATTCATTTTCAAAATATCCAAAAGATATCATTTTCACTGTACAAAACAATATAAATTTCGACAATTTGAGATTCGGTTCATTTTCAATACTCTTATGCTGATTGTCGGGACGACAATTGACTTAAGAGCGAAGGTATGACATCCCATGGAATCATATAATTTAAATTAATTCTAATAAATTATAAACAGTTACAACTATTTTTATTATAAACTCTTTTATAAAAATGTAAGTGTTCCATGGGGTCCCAAATTCAAACATTCAAAATTTCATCATACACATTGCGAAAATTAACAACTTTTATTTGTAAACGACCGAAAGAGATAGAGAACGAATAAAAATTGATTAGTAAGCCGACTAATGGATCCGGTATTTCAAAACATCCTTAGTAGTGCTTCTGAAAATTTGGACTCTGCGTCAACTATAACGAATTTTTTTCAATCCTCGATCGTTCACACGAAGACTATAAAATTCTCGAATTGCTCCACTTATTGCCTTTTGTCTAATTGAGACTGCAACCAGATAGTCGGTAGCGGGGACCACTGTGAATCAGTGCAAACATACAAACAAAATTATAATTTAAATAAAAAAATTTTAAAAATTTATTAATAATTTAGAATGAAGTTAAATGTGAAATACTTAATTTATTTTCGTACAATTATTCAAGTACAATTAATTATTTTAAGATGATAGTGAAATTTTATAAGAGTCATTAAGGGACAATTATTGGTGAATTACGATCTAAGTGATTATTAATATTATCTGTGAAGTAAAGCTGACGCAGAAACCAAATTGACAGAACAGAAAAGGAAAGGATCAAAAGGATCACAAAGAAAAAGGAAATCACAATCGTTAGAGCATTCTTCTCTTTCCCTCTTTCTTCGAATAAAGTAAGTCAGTTTATAAACTGCAATTTTAAATAAATTGTAATTAGAAAAAGTAAATAAATATAAATTAAATACCCCAATAATTAATATTTTTATTATTTTTCTCAATAATATATTTATATAGTGCGTCCCATAACTATAAAACCACCTAAGATTTGAATGAAACTTTTATCGGAATGTCAAAAAGAATTGCGATATCGTTTTTAAAACTATGGAATATTTAAAAAAAACTAATCTCAAAAGATAAAAAATATCATTTAAACATTTATTTAAAACTTTAATACTTTTTTTACTGTATCAATTACAAAATCAACATAAATAACGCTTATTATTTTGTTCTATAACTATAAAACCAGTTGGAAAATTTCATCATAGAATCAGGGATGCCGATAGTGGTAGCATCAGAGTGGGAAATTAAAAAATTTCCAAAATAAGAGTAATAAAAAAATACTTTTTATGATTTTATAGTTAATAATAAATTCAAAGAAAGAAAGTTACTGTAACAAAATAAATTTATTGCTCTTATTTATAATTTTTTAAATAATTTAAAAATTATACAATATTTATAAATTATAAATAAGTGCAATAAATCCATTCGGTTATAGTAACTTTCTTTCTTTGAATTTATTATTAAAGAGCTTAATTTACCTCGCTCCTAACGTCGCTCGGTTAAATTATCATATATTATATTAATATATGATGTATAAATTAGCCAATTTTAAAGTAAAAAAAAATTGCCTTAATTTATAAATTTTTTTATTGCAGTCCTGTTTAAAATTTAGTTTTTACATATTTGAAAAAAAAGATTAATTAAAGTTCCAATATGCATAAAAATTGTTTAAATACAAATCATATCATCATGATGAATTAAAAATTTGTTTTACTTAATTTTATTGAAATTAATGAAATAATATGATAGGAATTCATTCTTTTCAATTATGTGTTTGAGACAGAGGGATGGAGATAAAGAAACGGAGACGTAGGAACGGAGAAGTAGAGACAAAGACACAGAGACGGAAACAGAGAGACATAGACGGAAAGACGAAAACGAAAAGACGAAGACGAAGAGACATAGACAGAAGGACCAATAGACGAAAACATAGAGACGAAGACGAAGAGACATAGACAGAGGGACGAAGAGACGAAAACGGAGAGACAAAGACGAAGAAATAGAGTTGTAGGAACAAAGACGGAGAGACATAGATGGAGGGACGGAGACGGAGCGTCAGAGATGGAGAGACATAGATATAGGGACGAAGATAGAGAGATAGAAAGACGGAGATAAAGAAACGGAGACGAAGACAAAAAACAGAGACGGAATGACGGAGATAGAGAGACGAGAAGACAGAGACAAAGAGACGGAGATGGAGAGGCAAATATTGTGTATGTGTATATGTATTTGTATGTGTTTTTGCGCATGAGTGTATGTTTATGTGGGTATGTGTTTATGTATATGAGTGTATGTGTTTATGTGTACTTGTGTATGTGACATGTATATGTGAAAATGTACATGGGAATATACATATATATATATATACATATGTGTGTGTGTATGTATGTATATGTATGTGCGTAAGTGTGTGTGTGTGTGTGTGAGTGTGTGTGTGTGTGTGTGTGTGTGTGTGTGTGTGTGTGTGTGTGTGTGTGTATCCCTGTTGAAAATGATAACGTTATTTAATGACGTCTTTTAATAACGTCATTTAATGACGTCATTTCATCAAATGACGTTGCAAATTGAGACATTTCGCGACGTCTTTTATGCAAATAATGTCATTGTTCAAGTGAGCTTTTATTAAATTAAAAAAAAGACGTTATTTCAAAATGACGTCGTCGTTTCCAAACGACGTTATTTATTTTGATGATATGATTTTTAGAGATGACGTTATTTGTTATTAAAAAGACGTGATATTTATAGTGGGAAATGACGTAACTTTTTCAAATGACATGATTTTATGAAATAACGTTATTTCAGAAAATCAACGTCATTTTTCATGAATTATTTCATTGAAAAATGTCTTTACATGATAATCATTTCCCATTTACAAGAAAAAACAAAAACGAGGTAAACCTCGTAGTTTTAACTCTTTGAAAAATGACGAGTATTTGTGATTAAGCTGAGATCATTCTGGCCTTATATATTTGCTTCTTCGAAATTTGCATCAAGGATCAGAAAATTTAAAAAAACGCCACCTAGTAACTTACAGTCGAATTGATAGTCGATTGCGTCAATTTAATTTTAAATCACCAGGTGGCGATTTTGAAGTTTTTCGATCTCTTATACAAATTTCAAAGACGCAGGTATATAAGGCCAGAACGTTTTCAGTTTAATCGCAAATGCTCTTCGTTTTTTGAAAAGTTGAAACTACGAGATTTACCTCGTTTTTGTTTTTTCCTTTAAATAGAAAATGATTATCATGTAGTCATTTTTCAATGTCATAATTCATGAAAAATGACGTTATTTTTCCTAAATTTGGAGAAAATGACGTCTTAGAAAGACGTCATTATTTTCAACAGGGGAAATAACGTAATGAAATGACGTTATTAGTATTATAAAAATGACGTCATTCTACAGATCTGTTCTCGGTAACGAATAACGTTATTTCAGAAAATCATGTCATTTGAAAAAGTTACGTCATTTCCCACTATAACCCCCGTGTTTTTGATAACGAATAACGTCATCTCTAAAAATCATGTCATCAAAATAAATGACGTCGTTTGGAAACAACGACGTCATTTTGAAATATAAAATAACGTCTTTTTCTTAATTTAATAAGCCATCAAAGATCACTTGAACAATGACGTTATTTGCATAAATGACGTCGCGAAATGTCTCAATTTGCAACATCATTTGATGAAATGACGTTATTAAATGACGTCATTAAATAACGTTATCATTTTCAACAGGGTATGTATGTGCGTAAGTATGTGTGTGTCTGTGTGTGTGTATGTGTGTATGTATGTATGTATGTATATGTGTAGGTGCATGTGTGTGTATATATATATTTATATATATGAGTGATTCTACCAAACCTTAAACTTTTTAGAGAACTTTTAAGAGAGTGCTGAATTAGAAACACTATAGCTCAGCTTCTTGAAGAGGTATACGAACATAACATGATTCAAATTAATGGTTTTAAAGCCAAGAAATATATCCTGGTATTTTTGTGAGAACACAAAAAGTTATTTTGAAGATTTTGTAAAATTATCGAAACGAGGGGCCATTTCACGTGATAAATCATATAAAAATGCAAAATTTCCGAAGATTTATGGAAATATTTAATTTAATATATTGGATAATGAAAGAAAATTATAAGAAATTATTTTTTCACTTCATTACGAAGAATTTGAGCCGGGATAAACTTATGTGCTTGATGAAAACATCGACCTATCTTGAATTTTACCAAAAACGAACTACATATCTTCTGCAGGCTGCTACTCAACTGTTTGAGCAGGCACACAAGTTTGACTCTGCTCAAATTCTTTGTAATGAAGTCAAAAAATAATTTCTTATGATTTTTTTGATTACCCAATATATTAAATTAAATATTTCCATAAATCTTCGAAAATTATGCATTTTTATATGATTTATCACGTGAAATGGCCCCTTGTTTCGATAATTTTACAAAATCTTCAGAATAACTTTTTATGTGCTCTCACAAAAATACCAAGATATATTTCTTGGCTTTAAAACCATTAATTTGAATCGCGTTATGGTCGTGTGCCTCTTCAAAAAGCTGAGCTATAGTGTTTTTAATTCAGCACTCTAGAGTTCCCTAAGAAGTTAAGGGTTTGGTAGAATCACTCATATATATATGTGACAATTATGCAAAAGATATTCTTGGAAGAAAAAAGTTTTAATTCTTTACTTTTATATAATTGTAATTACAGAGAGACGGAGAAACGGAAACGGAGACAGACAGACGATGACGGAGAGACGAAGATGGAGAGACGGAGTCGGAGAGACAGATGTTGCGTATTTGCGTGTGTATACGTATGAATATGTGTATGTTAAAGGTACACGTGTGTATGTGTATGTATGTATGTGACAATAATGCAAAAGATATTCACGTAAGAAAAAAAAAGTCCTAATTCTTCACTTTAATATAATAAATATAATTATAAAATCATGAAAAGTATTTTTTTAAATATTTTATTTTGGAAATTTAATATTTTAATATTTTTATTCTGGAAATTTTTTAATTTCCCGCTCTGACGCTACCACTATCGGCTAGAATGGAGTTTTTGACTGTCACAAAATGTGTTTTAACGGTCAACGGTTTAAAATTCAATTTTCATTGTTTGATATTTTTATTATCGCATTTACACATTTTATTATTATATTTAAAAGAAATTTACTATAATGCTTCGAGGTAAATGCTTATCTGAACAAGAAAAAGGCAAAATCTTAGCATATCGTGAAAGTAATATAAGTATTCGAGAAATCGCTCGAAAACTTATAAGATCGCACAATGTTGTTTTAAATTTTCTTAAAAATACTGCTTTTTATGGTAAAAATAAAAAACGGGGACCAAAGAAAAAGGTAACTGCACGGATTGAGCGACAAATAATAAAAACAGCGAGTAACTCTACAAAAAGCTTACGAAAAATTAAAGAAGAATTGCAATTGGAAATTTCACGCAGTACGATTCATAGAGTTATTAAAAAGTCAGAACATGTCGTAAGACAAAAGTTGAAAAAAGCTCCAAAGCTATTGCAACGCCATAAAGAGGCTCGGCTTGAATTTGCAAGATTTAACATAAACACTGATTGGAATAAAGTAAGTAAATGAGTGAGTATTGTACTAATATCGTAATAATATTGTGAATTATGAATTGAAGTTTAAATTACGTAATTATATTTCAAAGTTATTTTCTCAGATGAAGAAAAATTTAATTTAGACGGCCCTGATGGCAATCACTCTTATTGGAGAGATTTAAGAAAGGAACCTTAGTATTTTTCACGCAGAAATTTTGGAGACGGAAGCTTAATGGTTTGGGGGAGCTTTTTGTAAAAATGGGCTTCTACGTTTAGATTTTCCATCTCGTAAAATGAATGCAACAGAATACATTGATGTACTGCAAAATCGATTACTACCTTATTGAGATCAAAACGAAACAGAAAATTTAATTTTTCAACAAGATAATGCATCAATTCATGCAAGTAAAAGCTACAAAACAGTGGTTTGCTAATAATGACATTTTTGTTTTACTATAGCCAGCTTGCTCTCCAGACTTAAATCCGGTGGAAAATTTATGGGCTATTCTTGTACGTAGAGTGTATACTGAAAATAAGCAGTACAATACAATTAATGAATTAAAAGAAGCAATTTTAAAAGCTTGGAGTGAAATCGAAAAAGAAATTATAAAAAATTTAATTGACAGTATGTCCAATAGAATTTTCCTGGTCATGCATAACCGTGGAGGACCAATTGAATATTAACAAAATAAATTTAAATACTAAAATTATTAAAAAATATAATATATTATCAAGGTATTAATTTTATGTTTAACAAATATAATTGCGCTCTTTTTCCAAAATGGTTTTATAGTTATGAAACGGATAAAAAATGTTATATTGTATTAATTTTGTAATTATAACAAAATAAAAAGTTTTTAGTTTTCTAATGAGCCTTCAGACCATATATTTTTTCTTTTAAAAGTGATTTTTTTAAATATTCCATAGTTTTTAAAACGATATCGCAATTCTTTTTGACATTCCGATAAAAGTCTCATCCAAATCTTAGGTGGCTTTAAAATTATGGGACGCGCTGTGTATATAAATAATAGGGGTGGGACTATCCGGATAAAAATTATTCGAATAATGGATTCTTTTATTCGAAAGGTATCCGTCATCCGGATAGTGACTATTTGGATTTTTTATTCGAATAATCAGTATTCGAATGATGACTATTCGAATAATAAATAATCGAGTCTAATTATTCGAACTTCAAAGAATTAACGGTACACACATCCACAAATCTACTCACCCACACAACCACACAACCATACAACCACACACTGTATGTGTGCGTGCGTGCAGGTGCGGGTGCGGGTGCAGATGTGGATGCAGATGCAGGTGCGGGTACGGGTGCAGATGCGGGTGCGGGTGCGGGTGCGAATGCGGGTGCGGATGCGCAACCGCATCCACATCCGCACTCGCACTCGCGGGTGAGTCCGTTTATTCGAATAATTCGAATAGTCAAAAAATCCGAAAATAATCCCATCACTAATAAATGTAAAAAAATATATTGACTTGTGAAAGGTAAATCCTGGGACTGACTGGTTCAATACAAAAATAAATAATGATTGTTGAAACCCAGCGACCGAAGTAAATTCGGCCGTAACAATTGCAATTTCGATAAGTTGAGATAGTTTCAAATAAATTTTATAATTTTAGTAATTAGTAACAAATATAATTTTATTATGTATTCAATTCCTGATTTTAAAATTTACAACAGTATGGAAAAATATGAAAAATTTTTATAATATTAAAAATATATTTTTGAATTATGAATTTTCTTACACATTAGAATTGGATTATTATCGTATCGTGTTTCTATTCGTCATGATTTTTAACCGACTTCAAAAAGGAGGAGGTTCTCAATTCGACTGATTTTTTTTTTTTTTTTTTTTTTGTCTGTTACCTCATAACTCCGTCATTTCTTAACCGATTCGAAAAAACTTTTTCTTATCTGATAGAGAATGTCTGCAGGAAGGTCCCATACGTATCCTATAATTATTGGGCCAATATTCAGTTTGTATGACCCAATTATCAAATTGAGAAAAAAACCAGGTGTTTTGTTTTCTCATTTACCTCCCTTATACTTCGCCTCTCTCTCTCTCTCTCTCTCTCTCTCTCTCTCTCTTACCTGAGCTTGAATATGTATACATGCACACATAACGACACTGTGCTGTTGAGCCTTCTTTCTTTCCTGCTATATATTGCTTGGTGGTGTACTAATGCATGCGTTATGAATTAATAATGAAAGTTTAATGTAATTAGTGGGTCTACTTATATTTGCGTTTTTAGTAAGGGGATTCACTAGAAGATAAAAAATAAAATTTTTTTAACAAAAACAAACAATTTAAAAAATTTTTAATAAATAAAAACCGACTTTAAAAGTATCGAATAAAAACAAAATTTCTTACAAAAAATAAGATTTTAAAAACATTGCACTAAAAAATGACAAATAAAAAATTTTTAACAAAAAAAAACCGACTTCCAAAAATGCACTGAAAAGTAACAAATAATTTATTATCTTCAGAAATCATACAAATAATTGGTAAAATACAATTTTAGAAGTCGGCGTCTAATTCTAAATCTGTTGTGCGTAAGCAGAACGACTTAGTCCATTTTTTCAAAAATAACGTTCACATTCATTGTTCAAAAATAACGTTTACATTTATTGTTAAAAAATAACGTTTACATTCATTGAGGAATTAGACGCCGACTTCTAAAATTGTATTTTACCAATTATTCGTATGATTTCTGAAGATAATAAATTATTTGTTACTTTTCAGTGCATTTTTTGAAGTCGGTTTTTTTTTTGTTAAAAATTTTTTTAATACTGAGTAAGTGTCCCATAAGATCATTTTCTTGTATAAGAACTTCAAGTAAAGTGCTGATTGGTTCGGAATAAGCTCTATCTATAGCAGCTATGAACTTTAGATCTCTGCGTTGCCTTAGCCACTACTCCACTGAACTCTACGTTTATTTTTATTAGCATAAAAAAATAATATTTACAATGAAATTGTCAATTAACAAATGACAAATCTTGTATTAATCTCAGTTGTGACTTAATTTTTTCATTTTCTTTATAGTTGTAACTTTTTTCTTTAAGCTACTCTTCATTCTATTAAGCTACTCATCTGTTAAATATTTTGTCAAGTAATTATAATAAAAAATCAAATAAATAAAAAAATTTTACAAATTTAACTTGCATATAGTAGAAGTTATTTGATTTAATATTGACATTGTTTCCATTGTTTATTGAATATAAAATCATAGTTTCTAATTTTATTTCCCACGAATATGGTCAACTTCTAATTGTAATGAATAGCTATTAGAGATATAAAAAGTTTTTTATCTATTTGAGGTATACTGAACAGGATAGGAATGCAAATAGATAAAATTTTATAAACATTTTTTCGTTATAAAAAACCTTATCTACATTTATAGCAGACCGAATGCACATGTTTTGGGTCCACATCTCGATGCTTACCGGATGCGCTCGCGTGATGCAAGCGCAATTATTAAAAAAGGCATTTTTATCAGGTTAAATATTTTATTTCAAAATGTATTTTTATAAGAATATTCTTTACTATCTATTAAGAATGAATACATTTTTTTAAAACTATTAATTTCACTGAGAACTAAAATATTTTTATTTTGTATGATATTTATCTACGAATTTGGAATCCTCTAAGAATGTGAGTGGTGTCAATATTTATCGTCCTCACGGTGGTCCTCGAATAATTTTGTCCATGAATTTTTTGCATCTCAGATTTTTCTTTGGGATATGATTCGAATAGAACTATAAATTATTCACACATTATAAGCAAATATTATTTTAAAAATATTCAGAAAAACCTAAAGCTATGTAACAATGTAAGCGTAACGTTAGAATTAAGATTTTTTTCGTAAATCATTCTAGTTATAAAGACTATGAGAAATATGTTTTTAAATTAATCAAAGACGTCATTTCAAGTAATTGTAATTAGAAAATACTGTGTATTAATATTCTATAAGAACACTGTATGTACTTTTAGTATTTCACTAAGGCCATAACTACATTTTTCATGTTTGGATTCAAAGCTTTCACGGTGAATGTTAGACATTAATAGATGATTTTTTCGTATTTTTATCATGTCAGTTGTGGTTTACGATTTCGACCGTTATGATGTTCACAAAACGTCGATATCCTAAACCACAACTTACAGAATTAAAATCCGAAAAAATCCTCCAACAATGTCTACATTTTCTATATAAAAGATTGTATTGAAGAAGATTGAGGTCTAGGTTTTAACAGCGAACAGGCTACGAAAGCGGTCGATTTTGATTTTCCTGCAACATGGGCTAATACAAAGTATCGTAAAATGATTCTCATCATGCAGATAAATTATTAAGGGCAGTTTTCGAATATAATTCACTGTACGTTACTCTAGTAAAAACTATGTACATGTTATTTGTATATAAATATATTAGTTATATATGTCCTTTGGCCGTATTCAGGTAGAATATGAATCGAGAACAATTTTGTCACTTGATGATTTTATGTCCGAAGTAGGTTCTATAAGGAATTATAACTTATTATTTGAAAATATTAATGGTTTTTTAAATATTTTGTAAATTTAATTTTAGTTCTATTGATTTTTTAGCATGCTCTTTACATACTGACACGAATACGGCCTACGAGAACATACATATATATCTGCATGATTAGAATCATTTTATGATACTTTGTACTAGTCTATGTTGCTGGAAAATTATAATGGACCGCTTCCCTAGCCTGTTCGCTGTAAAAACCTAGGCTTGATTTCCTTCAATACAATCTTTTACATGGAAATTATGCTTTTGGCGTTACTGAAATACCAAAAAAATGTGCAGTGTTCTTATAGAATATTAATACTCAATATTTTATAAGTACAATTATTTCAAATGCCGTCTTTAAATAATTTAAAAACGTAATATTTGTCATAGTCTTTATCCCTATAATGGTTTACAAAAAAAATCTTAATTTTAACATTATGCTTACATTGTTACATAACTTTTTCCTAAATATATTTAGAATAATATTTGTTTAAAATATGTAAATAATTCATAATTCTATTTGAAAGCGACATTCCAGAAATTAAGCTCATAAATTATCAATAAAATTTTTTTTATAAACAACAAATGTAAAAAAATAAAATTTGAATAAATAAAAAAGTGCTCATTCTTCGATTTTTGTTTTTGTTGGAATTCGATCCTGAATGTAGCCAGAATCATATCCAGAAGGAAAATCTGAGGTGCAAAAATTTTATGGTCAAATTTACTCGCGGACCACCGTGTCCTGTGATGGTGTGTAAAGTCAAACAAAAAGTGTAGTTCTAGTAGAACTTGTCGTGATCGGGGGCTCAACTATCTTCATAGTTATGCCCCTGATATATATAATAAATTTAAAATATTTAAAAATGTCAATAAATGACTGATTCCATTTAGATTCATGCAGTCCGTCACTGATTGAATTTTTTTTTCTCTTCTAAGTAATAAAAATACCTTCCAATATGTATATGAAGATAAAATTTATCGCATAGAACGCTCGAAAATATGTTTTTTCCTCGCTGATAGTAAAATTTTTTATTTAGTTTGAATTTTACGCCTACGATTTAAATTTACTACGTTGGGAGTGACATATGCCACCGCTAGATGGCGATGATTCGCTTTTTGTATTCTCATTAACGGCTTGATGCATTCAAGCATATAAGACAAGTGTGATCAAAAATAAAATTATCTAATAAAGTTATTTCTTCATATAAATCTTTTTTTGTTAAAGAAATCAGATTTAAATAAATACTATCTTCAATTCGGCATTCTTTACATTCTCTTAGTACACATTCATGTTTATTCTCTTTTTTATATTTATTCAAAGCATCCAATATAAGGTTTGGGTTCTCGCAATAAACGCAAAGACACGAATCGTTGGGTGGATGGGGTATAACCCACTTTGGTCTTAAGGCATAGAATATTGATTTAACGATTTTTGTTTTAATTTCAGGATTTTCTTCTATAAATAATTGATATGTTTCTTTAGGTGACTCCGTTCCGCTCTATGGGACTCCGTGCCGCTCCGTAACCTCTCCGTATAACACTCCGTATAACTCTAGACAAAAACATTGTAATTTCATACCATACCCCTTCACGTCTGCTAACTATTCAGCATAAAATTATTAATAACTTTTTGCATACAAATTGATGTACCTATCAGCATAAGTTTCCGTTCAATACTACGCATAAACCTTTGAATATTTCACGGTATTAATTTTTAAAAAAAATTATTTCGATTAATATAAATATTTTAAATTTATTATTTAAAATTGATTAAAGATAAAAGATTTTTCACGCATTGAGTCATATCAATGATTTTCTATTCTTAACAAGAAAAAAGTTTTTGAAAATTAAAATTTTTAATTCGTCTTGTAATTTATCTTATAACACAATCTGCTTTAATTTTTCCATCTAAACTTCAAATGACCTTTATGTGACCCCTGGGGGTAATTTTGACCCACAGTCAAATATGTATCTGGACGTAAAATTTTCCGATCTCTTCATTTCCAGGGTCAAAATTAGGGGTTTCCATTTAAAAAATAGAATTTGACCTTGAAATAACTTTAGGTTCAAAGCCAAGGTTACCTGTCAATTCCTTGGATCAAATTAAATCAAACCGTACGACTGCGTTCTGTAATTTATTTTATAACCCGATCTGCTTCAATTTTTCCATCTAAACTTTAAATGGCCTTCCTGTGACCTCTAAGGGTTGATTTTGACCCACGGTCAAATACGTATTTAAACGTAAAATTTTCTGATCTCTTTATTTCTGGGGTCAAAATTAGAGGTTTTCATTAAAAAAAAAAGAATTTGACCTTAAAATAATCTTAGAAAAAAACTTTGGGGTCAAAGCCAAGGTCATCTGTTGATTCCTTGGATCAAACCTAACAACTTTTATATAGAACATTTTCTCGGAAAATGCAATCCTGAAAAGCTATTCAGGAGGATCCAGTCTTTTGGAACGCCCTGTATATATATATATATATATAGACATTTTCCGTTTATACACCCTAAGTGAATAATATAGTATCAAATAAAATGAAAACGTCATAATATTGATATATAGTGACGTTTTCATTTTATTTAAATATTATTCCTCAATAATTAAATAACAAGAATTATTTATTCTCCATTTCCAGACGCTTCAGGTGTTATACCTATTAAAAAAACATATTCTAACACGGTGGTCCTCGATTAATTTTAACCGTGAAGTCAACTTGGATTTTCCTTTTGGATACGATTCTAAACATATTTAGGGTCAAATCCCAACAAAATCGAAAAATGAGCACTTTTTTATTTATTCAATTTTTTTAATTTTTTTTTTTTTAATTTTTTTATTGATAATTTATGAAATTAATTTCTAGAATGGTGTTTTCGAATAAAATTATGAATTATTTACATGTTTTAAGCAAACATTATATATTTAAAAAAAATTTTAATTATGTAACAATGTAAGCGTAACGTTAAAATTAAGATCTTTTTTTATAAAACATGATAGTGATAAAAACTATAACGAATTATGCGTTTTTAAAGTGATTGTAATTAGAAAATACAATGTATCAATATTCTATAAGAACACGATACGAAAAGAAAATATATAAATCAACGTAGTTCCAGTTGAGATGAAAATTGTTTGTAAACAAAGCATAATCATCGCTTCTATTCACGAACGTTTTGTTGAATTTTTTAAAATTCCAATGTTATTAATGTTTATGAATAAAGTCAGTCGTTTTGTAGTAGTGAATTAAACACCATGCCGTCAAATATTAGGATTACGGACGCTTGGCCGAATCCTGTTTAGCCGAAGTTATTTGGCCGAAAGCCATTTGATCGAATGGATCATTTGGCCGAAAGCCATTTAATTGAAAGGGTTATTTGGCCAAAAGTTATTTGACGGAAAGGGTCATTGATAAAAGGAATATTTGCTCGAATACATAATAATCACTGTTAAATGCACAATATACTTCAGCATTTAGCAGTATGGTATTATTTAATACTCCACAATATTCAGGAACAATAAAGTGAAGTTATTATTTATTCAAAAAAATGCATTGAAATTATTATACACGGATGTTACTGGTTATCCGGCGCACATCGTGGATAGTTATTGACAGTGTACATTACAAACAGAGCTGATAAATATTCGAATAAATACTTACTCGAATAATTGAGTAAATAAAAGTTCGTTCGTATTTATTATTTGTTTTATTCTTTACTATTATTATCTTTCATTTGTTTTACTTTGAATAATGAGTTATTCGAATGAATCCTTGCTCGAATAACTGAGTAAATAAAAGTTTATTCGTATTTATTATTTGTTTTATTCTTTACTATTATTATCTTTCATTTGTTTTACTTCGAATAATGAGTTATTCGAATAAATACTTACTCGAATAACTGAGTAAATAAAAGTTTATTCGTATTTATTATTTGTTTTATTCTTTACTATTATTATCTTTCATTTGTTTTACTTCGAATAATAAGTTATTCGATTATTTTATTATTTGAATAATCTTGCAAACAAAAGTTTGTTTTAGTTCGTTTATTCGTTATTCATTATTCGTTTTTCAACTTTTTTGCTTCTTTATTTTAATTTTATGTATGTATTTCGATGAAAAAAATAAAAAAAGAAATAGAGATTTGGAAAAAAAGTGCGATTTCAAATATTAACTCTAAAATAACATATATATTTTGCTACTTCTCCGAAATGTGGCTTTTTTTCAGCACTTAATTTTAAATAACGTTGTATTCGGCACTTTTTGTTTTCTCATAGAGAAAGCATTGTATCGATAAAAAAAAATTTTTTTCCATTTTTTTCATTAATTTGTACATATTTGAGTACAAATGAAGGCGAAAAAAGTGGTTTCAAAAAAATATCTACATCATCTAAATGAATAAGATCTCGAAAACTATTTGATAGATTTGCTTCAATTATTGCATACAGCTTATTTTTTGTCTAACTGTTGCAGGGTTGCAAAAAAAGTAATTAAAAATTATTTGAATCACAAATCCTTTTTGAATTCGTAATTAAAGTTTTATTTAATTAACAATTCCTTTTAAATTAATAATTAAAAATATTTTAATTAACAAATCAAAATCTAATCGTGAATTGAAAAGGCTTTAATTAAAAAATCAAAAGGAATTCTCAATTAAATAAATTTCAATTAAGAAATCGAAATGTAATCGTGAATTGAAAAGGCTTTAATTACAAAATCAAAAGGAATTCTTAATTAAATAAATTTCAATTAAGAAATCAAAATTTAATCGTGAATTGAAAGGGCTTTAATTCCAAAATCAAAAGAAATCCTTAATTAAATAAATTTCAATTAAGAAATCAAAATGTAATCGTGAATTGAAAGGGCTTAAATTCCAAAATCAAAAAGAATTCTTAATTAAATAAATTTCAATTAAGAAATCAAAATTTAATCGTGAATTGAAAGGGCTTTAATTCCAAAATCAAAAGGAATCCTTAATTAAATAAATTTCAATTAAGAAATCAAAATGTAATCGTGAATTGAAAGAGCGTCAGTTATGATTATGATTTGTGAATTCGAGGGCTTTAATTAAAAATTCCACAATTCCTTTTTAATTGAACGTACTAAGGAATTTTTATCATATATATGTATATAGAAAAACATATGTGGACGTGCACATACATACGCACCTAGGCTCATATATATGCAACATTTCATGTCGACCCACACGTACACATACGGACAAGTTGATATATATATATATATATATATACATGGTCCGTTTCATGTCAACTTGCACCCGTTGACCCATATATATATTTTGGTTTATATATATGTATACACATACATACATACATACATACATACATACATACATACATGGGATATTTCATGTCGGTTAGCACGTACTCATAAGTACAGGTTTTTTTTATATGTTATACATTTCATGACAACACGCACACACCCATTCGTGTACCCTTAGATTTATATATATGGGACATTTCATGTCGATTCGCATGCATGCACACGCACGTTAATAAACATAGGATTTTTCACGTCAATCCGAAGGCACACACACAGGTTTATATATATGGGACATTTCATGTCTATTCGCATGCATGCACACAGACTTTAATAAACATGGGATTTTTCACGTCAATCGGAACACGCGCACATACAGGTGTATATATATATATATATATATATATATATATATATATATATATATATATATATATATATATATATATATATATATATATATATATATATGAGATATTTCATGCCAATGTGCACCCATGCACACACAGGATTATATATATGCGACATTTCATGTCAACTCGTACGTACTCATAATCCCTCTCTCTTAGCCGAGTGCGCTCGCTGGCCTAGAGAGAGAAAGCAGTATACAGTACTGGCTTTCTTATATGGGGCTCCTACGCCTTATAAGAAAAGCTACTCTCTCGCTCGCTCTAATGTGACAAACCATTAGACGCAAGTCGAGTCGTAATTAATCTTTGCCGAGTGCGCTCGCTGGCTTAGATAAATTGCGACCGAGAGAACCGCCAATGCACTTCCGTACCGCCGTACCGTTGTACCGCCGTACCGCATGCGCTGTATATATTAGATTAGTTTAACGTAACATAAAATTATATTAGTCTGTACCGCCGAGCCGCCGTACCAGCCGTTGATAAAGTAGAAACTTTATAAATTTAATATTAATTAATTTTTAATTGACATTTGATATTAAGGCTGATTTACACCGAACCGTTATGTACCGCCGAGCCGCCGCGCCGATCCGTATATAAGACATTTTGTCTAAGATTAGTTCGTAGTAACTCTAAGGTGTTTTTCCACCTGTTATAACCGTAGTATTAAGTCAGTATTAAGGGTGCTTCCCACCCATTGCCGCCGCCGGAAAAGGCAAGCCAGGATTACTCTATTCATGTGCATCTGGTCGCGCATTAGAGAATCATAGGCCTTCAGCCGTATTCCGTTACCGCATTAAGGGTGTCGTCCACCCACCGTTATTATAATAGTTGATTACGTTATAATTATTATAGTTTTATTTGTTTATTAAACCGTCCAGGCCGTTAAGCGCCTTATTAAAGATAAAGTAAAGAAAGTATTTTATATTAAATTCAGTTATTTTTATTTCATTTATTTTTGTCGCCGACAAGAGGCGCATAAGCCGTCAAGTGGCTTATATTAAATTCATTCTTTATTTCTTTGTATTTCGCGTACATATGTTAGGTTAGTTATTTGGTTTATATAATTTAGGTTAGTTATTACTTTTCATCACCATTGTTATACGTCGTTGTATTATATGAGTTTAGAGTACAATAAAGCTCTGGTACTCCCTAGCATAAACAAACGTGTCAACCCGTTTACTATTCTTTATCTTTCCACCGTCCGTCCTAACCGACCTCCTGCCTCGAACCCTGGTCACTCACTGAAGCGTCTGGCAACAGGAGGTAAAGACGTAATATTTCCCACCCGCGGGAAATAAAAACGTTACAATATATATAAATATGGAACATTACATGTCGTTGCGCATGCATGACACACACGTTAATATACATGGGATTTTTAATGTCAATTAAAACGCATACAAACACACAGGTTTATAAATATTGGACATTTCATGTCGATTCGCATGCATGCACACGTACGTTAATATACATGGGATTTTCCATGTCAATTCGAACGCACGCACACACACACAGGTCTTTACATATGGTACATTTCATATCGATTCGCATGCATGCACACACGTTAATATACATAGGATTTTTCACGTCAATTATTACCCATGCCTATACAGGTTTATATATATGGGACATTTCATGAAAACTCTAACACACCTATCCGAGCGCCCTTAGGTTCACATATATGGGACGTATCATGTCAACACGCAGGCACTGGTTTTCATATATTTGACATATCTTGTCAACTCGAACGCGCAAACACATCTAAACATGTATTTGAAATTTTTATTTATATATATGGGACCGTTTCTGTCAATTCGCATGTACGCACACACATGGACTTATGAATATATATATATATATATATATATATATATATATATATATATATATACACATATATATGTGTGTATATCTGTGTACACATATACATGGGATATTTAATGTTAATTCACACGTGCGCAGATACACACAGGCTTATATACACGGGACGTTTCATGTCAATTTACGTACATGACACACGTACTTGAGTTTTTATATATATATATATATATATATATATATATATATATATATATATATATATATATATATGGGTCTGTTCCTGTCAAGGCGCATGCACGCACACACATAAGCTTATGAATATACGTATATACATATACATCGGATATTTTATGTCAATTCACATGCGCGCACACACACAGGTATATATATATATATATATATATATATATATATATATATATATATATATATATATATGAGTGCCACCAGATTTTTTTTTAACAAGTGAGCAGTTTTTAATCAGTTATACAAACAGGTTATTTTTTCTATGTTACTTAGAATAAAGAAAATTCTAGTTTAGGAAAAGTTGCTAATATTAATACTGATAAAAATCTTAAAGATTTTTAAGGAATGGTTTTACTTTTTGATCGATAATTTGATTATATGATTTTATTTTTGAAAAAGTTTTTCACATAATAGTTATCTGTAATAAAAAAATTCTTTTACAATGTTAATTACTTTTTCTTGACATTCGTTTTGAAAGTTTATGCTTAGCAATTTTAAAATTTGGTTGTGACACTGATGATGCTGCTATAAATTATTTTGGATGTGTTATAATTAGTGTGCTGCCTCAATTTTCAACTGAAGGATTATAAATTAAGGATATTTTAGATTGAATTGCGGAAATAAAATAAATGATTAAAGAATTACAATCAACAAATCAATAAATTCAATTATTAATAGTTAAAAAAAATGTTACTATGTCAGTGAGTTTTTTCAACAGGGTTATGCATAAATTAAATTAATTAAAATTAATATTTTCAATCAATCATATACCTATTTTTTTTATAAAAGAGATATATTTTTACAAAATATGTAACAGTAAAAGAGTAGTTCACAGAAAAAAATTGTACTTCGTTAAAAAATGTTATAAATTATAAAAACACAAGTTTTTTAAACTTTATAAAATAATGAATAGCGTACTGTACATATTGTTCTTGTAGCAAAAATTCTACATGTAAAAAATTTAATAAGATTAAAATACAAATAACGATTAATTAAACGTATTTATAAATTATAACATTAATTCAGCAAATGAAATAAAATTTCAGGAAATCCTATTCTAATCTCTGCTGCACTGTAACAATAGTCTCATTCCAATATGAAAAATTGAAAAAAATTATAAAACTTATTCTTTTTCATAACTTTGGCATAAAAATTGCATGAAATAAGCGACAAAATGTTTTTTATTTAAAAAATAGACTTTTCATATTTTGGAAATTATATCATACAAATTTTCCTGAACATTTTCCGACTTCACCCCCTTTAAATTAATGTTTAGTGACAAAATATATAAGAAAAATTTTTGGAACCGTGGACTTTAATGTTACTATAACAATCTCCCCTATTTTCCGACCTGACTTTTTCATGTGAGCACCGTTGCGCGGTACTCTCTGAATAAGAGGTTCAATTCTTCGTGAAAAATTAAAGGAAGACCGCAACCAGCCTAAACCATTCTTTTTTTATCAACAGTTGGTGGATTAAAGAATAAATTTAGCTAATTAAAATGTAAAAATTCTTAATTATATTGGTCACCAATGATTGGTGCAATAAAATAAAAAAAAATCATTAAAAATGGCAAAATGAGTTTTTTTTATATTTATGATGTTTTTACAGAGAAATGGTGCAATGTACCGCAAAATTGATAAGAATAATTTCGACTTAATATTTGATGAAAAACACGAAAAATTATGTTTTTCCGCGAAAAATTAACAACCAGAAAATTTACTTTAGAGATTTTCCTAACTATTTTCCAGCTATCCACCCTCGAAATTCGTGTTCAGGGCACCAAAATACATAGGAAAAACTTTGGTGTAGCCGTGGATTTCCATCGGCTACGGAAACTGTCCTAGCTACCTATATTAGTTATAAATGTCCTCCGTATTCAGGTGAAATACCCCGGTTGAAATGTACATTAAGGTTTGGAAAGATCCTGATGTAAAAGAACCTTTCTAATTTTTTGCGGTTTTTGGTACCAGTCCATAATACAACTTTACGAACTCTTATGAAAAAAATTGTCATGATTGTCGTTGATACCTTCTGAACTTTTTTGATTCATTAAGTTTCACTAAGGAATAGTAACCTTAATTTTATCGTATTCACAATCAATGAACAATTAAGATCGCTTTAGAATTGAACAGCACTGTAAAGTTTTCAGGAGAAACCTTCTAGATTGTATTTTAAAAAATTCTTCAGAAATATTTTTTACGTTTTATCATCGTATGAATATATTTATTAAATTATTGATAAATAAATGATTATAAATCTATGAGATCATTTAAGAATACGGATGAATCTTTATATTTTCTGTATATTGATTGAAAGGTTAATGAAACTTCACGAACTCTATGGAAGTAAATCGAGATGAATTATTACAATCTTGTAAAGAGTTTAATAGCTATTAAAGATCCTTAAGAGGAAGTCGAGTATATATGTCCTATTGTAATCTAAAAATTGATTTTTTTACAAAAACTAATAATTTTAGCAAAAAATAAAGAGAAAGCCCCATCTTGTATCATAAAAAGCAATATTTTCTTTGATTAGGAAAAAATTTTTTTATCGATTCGTTTTAAAAAAAACCTTGAAAAACATAAAATATCGAGGTTTGGATGGACAATTCAGTTTTTCAAAGTTTTCTTTGAAAAGAAACGATAAAAATAATTTTTTCTCATAAGAGAAAATATTGCTTTTTATTATACGAGATGGGGCTTTCTTCTTATTTTTTGCTACAATCATAAGGTTTTGCAGAAAATTGAATTTTTTTATTATAAAAGGATATAGATATACGACCTGCTATTAATAAAATACCGTGAAAATTATTTATGATTCTCAGTAACGATTTTGAAGTTATAAAAAAATATACGCCCGAAATAAAGCCATTTTACACAACTAAGCAATAAATTTTTTTTGTGAATAAATACAATAAATCGCACTGATTTATTAATACTAGGAAATTTTTCAGTTTATTAATAAGTTAATTTAATTAATACTATGATATGCCCTTCAAAAATCACTATTCAATATATTAGAAATTCATAAAGAATCTGAAGAAGTCATAATCATATTTTTTGATCTATGGGGATATCCTCAAAACTTTTAATTCTCTAGTAACAGGTCATATTACAGCTGTTACTGGTTTACCGCATGATGCACATTATTTAAATTAGGTTCAAATCTTTTGTGCTATCCTGTAACTCTATTCCTGATGTATTTTGTAAATGTTTAACATACGGCGCAGTAGATATTTCTATGAAACATTCATTTTTACACATAAAAAATTACCGTAATTTATCTTATGTGTAAATTTACTTTTTATAGAATTATCTGCTGCGCCGTTTGTGGCACATTTACAAAATACATCAGAAATAGAGTTACAGGATAGCACAAAAGATTATAACCTAGTTTAAATAATGACCTGTTACTAGAGAATTTAAAGTTGGGTGGATATCCCCATATAATACCATGGTGGTACACATGAAATTGGAAAGGTTCCAAAAATATCTAAATTACAATAACTTTTCTGATGAGGATATATTATTCAGATTAGTATTATTTTTAAAATTAGATAACATTATTTTTATTTTTAAGAGCATGACGAAGCTTCCAGTCTTCTAATAATATTTCCAATCCTAAGTTATGAATAAACAATGCGTTTAATAACATTTTTTTGCGACAAAGAAAAAATTTGTAAGATTCAACTCGAGTGCGGACAACTCAAGAAACCCATGAAAATACTACATAAAAAGTAATAATACAAACTTTTAATATAACGTATTTTAAGATTAGGTTTGTCGAGCTTGATATAATTTCCAATCCAAGTTCATAAAAAATTTACAAGTTCAAATGATTTTTTATTTTAACAAAAATTATTGTATTAACATAGCTTTAGTGCGGACAAGTCATTATATTTGTTTTTCTTATCCGTGCTGAGTAAGTGGCCTATAGCGCATGCGTTTTCGGGGTAGTAAGTAGCTAATAGCGCGCGCTGCGTGTGTTGTTTTTTGAGGGCGTGTGTTTCACAGCTATGTATAATATTATTTTGTATTAAATCACGTAAATACGTTACATTCTGTAAAATAATGTCACGCAAAAGCTTTAATTAATGTAAAATCGCAAAGGTTTATACAAGCGCAGCGCCCTCATACTGTATCTCATCGACCATGTGATGAATTTTATACTCTATCTCGCTTTAACCTCTGACAAAGTAAATCGTATCATCTATTCTTGTATTATTTTTACATCAACGAAATCGTAATTATTCCGTATATACGTGAAATTGGTGAACTAAAAGTATGTAATTTAATTATAAATAATAGTACCAAAAAGTATTGAAATATACTATTGCGAGTCAGTCGTACGGCAGATATGAGAGAGAGAGAGAGTCTCGGGCAATGGCGCTACTCGCTACGCTCGTGCGCCAACTTGCCCTCGTGCGCAATAGTCAACTAAACCTTACTCGTTACACAATATACTATTAATTTACGAATTTAAAATGATATTAATGGAATAAAAGAAGCAAAACTCGATTGCTGCAGCTCCAACATCAGATAAATATTACGGAAAGAAACATAATGAATCACCCAAATTCACAATTTTATAAACTACAACTGAATCACTGGAAAAATAGTTGCATACAATAGACTTTTCCAAATTTTATGAGTAACGGCTTATAATTGAAATTTCAATGTCGGAACGATTCGGAAAACTTGAAACATTTATCAATTTTTATTTCATAATAGTTCTTGAACATTCTTTAAAGACCGGAAAAATATTTGTTCCGATTCTTTCAGGAATTTTCGGGGCATTTTAACGAGGATATAACTGATGATGATGTAACAAAATTCAACTGCAATAATGACAAATTTTCCAATCGAAAACGTTTTCATAAATAATTTCCATAACTTTATAATTTCCGCGAAAATAATCATAATCTTCATGATTCTGCAAAAATGACGATTTATATTGACTTTTTCATAAATTTAAGTAACTTATAGAAATTTTCTCAAATTCAATTTACTTGTTTTTGTCATAAAAAACGAAAGACAATTAGTCTTAACGGCAGGCCGGAGTAGAACCTGATATCGACCGAGTAACAATTGAGTTGTTTGTTATTTACTCAAGTGTTAATCGGTGTATCTTCAAAATAAAGGTTGATCGCAATAGATATTATTATTATGAATATCTATGCACAAGAAAAAAAAAATCTACTGATTTGTTTTTGAGAAAAGTAAGGAACGCCGAAGTAAAAGATTATGTTTATAATATTTTCGCGTTCCTTACTTTTCTCAAAAACAAAGCGATAGATTTTTTTTTCTTGTACATAAATATTTGTAATAATAATATCTATTGCGCTTAACCTTCAATTTGCAGATACACCGATTAATACTTGAGTAAATAACAAAAATGCCAATTAGACAAGGACAGCGAATCCGGCCTGCTCTTAAAGCAGACTTAACGTAGGTAAATATTATTTTTTTATATACGCTTTTCTTATATTCGCCTTCATGTCAGTTTGTTTGTTTGTCTGTTTGTAATCAAATCTTGCGCGCTCGATTTCAGGCACTTTTTGACAGATATAAATTCTGACAATTGGCATAGACTTTGGTCTTGGATGACAATACAATAATCAGTTGTCATTTTGGTGCCTGGACATCCAGGTCGATGATAATGGGTGTGAAAAGTCATCTCCGAGGAAGTATAAATGGGGAGGCTTTCTTTGGGTCGAGGCGAGTTTCTCAGGGGTTTTCAGGGTTGCTAAAACCGAATTTGAGATCAAACAATTGCCACAAAGTGATGCACGTTGTCCAGAATACGCATGGACGTCGTCTCCGAGGAAGTACAAGTGGGGAGGCTTTCTCTGGGTCGAGGCGGGTTCCCCGGGGGATTTCGGGGCTGCTAAAACCTAATTCGAGGTTTGAAAGTGAATCTATAATGCATAATAATGATTTAGGATGAAGAGGTCGAACTGGAGTACCAAGTCGCCGATAACGGATGTACTTGAGTGTAATCTTCGAAAAGTCTGGTTGCAATGTAACTCTAAATGATAATAAAAACAATTTTAACTTAAAAATAGAAAATACAAAATTTTAAAAACATGCTTTAAAAATAAAATACAATAATTGAATAAATAGACTAAAAAGTATAAAATAAATAAATTAACTTTCTTGATATTACTTTTATATATTTTCATTGCAATAATCAATAGAAAATTTTACAACAACAATTTATAAAGAAAAGTGTGGTTGCTGAAATTTTTTCTAAAATCTTTTTAAGAAATTATTAAAGATAGTATTGAAATTATTATTAGATTTACTGAAAATCAGTGCACACCCTTTTCTTTTATAATTTTTGTTGTAAAATTTTATCTTGATTATTGCAATGAAACTGTATAAAAGTAATTTTAAGAAACTTAATTAATTTATTTAATACTTTTTAGTGCATTTTTTCCATTATTGGTTTTTTTTTTAACAACGTGTTTTCAACATGAAAAAAACATTTTTTTATTTAATTATATTATTTCACCAATTAGATAAACTCAAATATCTTCATATTATAATTTGCAAAATGTGTTATTTATTTAACATCAATTATTGTTTTAAGTATTTATCTAAAGTTTATAGTATTCGAGAATACAATTCATTACGGAATTCATTAAACAATCCATAGAAAAAAAAAATTTTTTAATTTACATTGTCTCATTTCAACACTTTTATGATTTAGACCTATAAAATTTTTTGTATATGTTTTGTGTATGAAAATATATGATTAATCTGTAACTGAAAGAATAATTTATAGACCACCAGTTATTTTATTACCGCAATTAATATAAATGCAAATCTTTGTACAATAACATAAAACTGGCTGACAATTTTTTGAAAAATTTAGGGAACGCAGATATCTGTATAACATAACCTTTTACTTTGGCATTCCGTACTTTTCTCAATAACGTCATTATAAATTTTCTATTTTGAAGTGAAACTTCTTTAGCGACGGTATACACCTCCCATAAGAGACATATAAAAAAATTATACGGGAGTGAATTGATTTCATGACGGTACATGCAACGGAACTAATGAAACGGAAGTGTATATATATATATGAGGGGCGTCCGCGCCTCCTATATGTAAATTAAGGTACTAGATATGTATAAAGAAAAATTCGCGGGACTGACTTGATGTCAAATGCACAGATAGTGCATGAAATTAATGTTTATGTATTTTTCTAACAAAGTTGGGTTTTGTAAAATTTAATTTTCGTTAAAAAGATTATAATTAAATTCATACTTTACAAATTTTAGACCTCGTAAAAATTTAATTTTAGGAATATTATTTATAAAATAAATTCTCAAATCATTCTTACTGGATCAATAAGCCTATATTAAATCAGCTAATTTATTTATTGTTATTGTGACTTGCAAAATTTAAAAAGTAAAAATTGTACTTTTTTAAAAATACCTTGATAAGGTCAATATTTAATGGTATGAATTGAAAAAAAATTTTGGTGTTTTTTATGACAGTACATTCAAATATAAAGTTAATATTTAGATGAAATATCAAGTATCATGTTTCAATAAATATCTTGTTCAATGATAAATTTTCTCTTATGGATATATAAAATTGAACATTATTTATATTAAAGTTGTATACCTTATCAGGAAAAAAGGTCAGCCATGTTGGTAGGTGACAATAATACTAAATTTTATCTGTTAACACAGAATAAAATGTTGTGTTCACTTTTTTACAATGTCATCTAATTGCTTTTTTAATACCTAGTCCCAAAGTACCATATTTTCTCCTGTCGTCGAAAATAGAATATGGTATTTTTGGCCTCTTGTTGGAAAATTTGTATTTTCACCTCGAGAGTAAATGAAGAATGACTTTAATTTTATGTGAATTGTCATCCAAGCCAAACAGGAGTTCTTTATTTTTACTCGCTCTAGGTGAAAAATATACTATTTCATACAAAACCAAAAAATTTTAACAATATTAAATGTTTATTTTGTATTAATTTTATGATTCAACATAATTATATTTTTAGAGAAAACATGAAGATAAACTACAAAGTTATCAGCAATATAAAAAATTTAAAAAATTGGATGGTGATGATGAAGATGAAAATGATGTTGTTTATCGACGTGTGACATGTGCTTTTTCTCAAAATACTTTTGAAAAAAATGTTGTTGAGTTTTTATTGAGAAATCAACTTTTTCTTCGTCTAGTTGAAGATGCAGCTTTTCGAAAAATATTTAATGGTTGTATATTTTATATAATATTTTTTTTTCTATATTAATGAATATAGACCTCCGTCCGTCGACCTTTTTGTCAAGTCATTAATATCAAGCTGAAACTTTCTAGATCGCTTCATTTCAATGAGTCGGACAAACTTTTTATCTGGCAAAAATCTCGGTAGTGGGGACTAAATCTGCTACAGGCCTTCAAACATGTCGATAATTCCGGGTACCAAAAATTTACTAATACCAAGTCGATTCTTATTGAAATTTTTGTCGAACAACGTTACGGTTATATTACATTAACTTTAATTTACCCATAAAAAAAAATTAGCTTGGTATTAATCACTTTTTTGAGTAGGGATTTCCAACATTTTCAGTATGTTGGACTGGCGGATAGTCCCCATTAATTTTGTCGGACAATCTACTTTTCGACTTTCTCATTAACTAATCTTTAAATTTCAATAAGAATCGACTTGGTATTAGTAAATTTTTGGCACCCGGAATTATCGACATGTTTGAAGGCCTGTAGCAGATTTAGTCCCCACTACCGAGATTTTTGCCAGATAAAAAGTTTGTCCGACTCATTGAAATAAAGCGATATAGAAAGTTTCAGCTTGATATTAATGACTTGACAAAAAGGTCGACGGACGGAGGTCTAATAACATTTTATTTAAAATATTTAGATTTCAAAATTAAACATGGTGACGCTCCGTTAAAGCATTTGACTCATTATACTGCTGGAAAAATAGTTGATGATTTATATTATAAACAATTAGACAAGATTAAAATGGCTTTAGCTAATGCAAACCATGTCTTTACAACAGCAGATATTTGGACTGGGTCGAATAGAAGATTTTTAGGTGTAACTGCTCATTGGGTAAGATAACATGTTATTCACATAAAGTAGTTAAGAAATTACAATAAAATCAAAATTATTTCTATTTTCAGATTGATGATATATCTTTGAAAAGAAGATCAGCAGCTTTAGCTTGTAGACGATTTGAAGGATCGCATACCTTTTCCAATATAGCAGAGCAACTATCTATTATCTATTCGACTTTCGAGCTAACTACTGAAAAAATTGTATCTACAGTTACGGATAATGGGAAAAATTATGTTAAAGCCTTTAAAGAATTTGGAATAGAAAATCCAGAAAATTATTTTCCAGGTAATTCAAATTGTTATTTTAAATCAATTGTATTAAAAATTAAATAAATAGACATTTAAATTATTGGATGAATATAATCAATTCTTGAATTAAATTAATATTAAATAATAAAGTAAATTAATAACTGTCAATTATCGGTAGATTTTCTTTAGATTTTATAATTTCTCATGAAACAAAATTTAATCAAACAAATCTAAATTTATGAAAAAAGCTAAGCTTAAAAGTTATAAATATGATAAAATAAATGAAAAAATTGAACTTCAAATTTATATGAAAAATCTTTATAAAATCTTAATAAATTTTCAAATTATTATATAAAAATTATTGCAGATGAGGATTCAAATGATTCTGAAGAGGAAATGGAAGAGTTTGAAGAAAATGATGGCGAAGAATCACTGTTTATGAACAGTAACGATAATGTAAATCCTGTAGAAGACGAAGCAATATTTTCAAATATAACACTATCTTGTCATTTTCGATAGGTCAGCCATACCTTGAGTTTGATTGCAACAAAAGATCTTGTAGACGCAATTGACAGAGTTCCAAATATTAAAAAGTGTTATTAATTTGTCATGGAAAAATGCCAACAATTATGGAAATGTTTAAGATCACCAAAAAAACAAGAAGAAATGAAAGAAATTTTTGAATACAGTTTACAGAGGCCCGTTATAACAAGGTGGAATTCTACGTATGACGCCTTTGAACAAATCATTCCGTTAAAAGAAAAAATTGATGATGAAAGAATTCATGACATATTGGAATCTAATAAAATCTTAAGAAAAAAAGATTTTGAATTTATAGAAGATTATTTGAAATTGTGTCAACCCCTGACTTCAGCGATTGATATTTTACAAAGAGAAAAAGATTGTCATTATGGTTATCTTTTACCAACATTGTTGACTATCCGAAAAAAATGAAAAACTTTATCGGCAAATAAAAGTTTGTCTATGTGTGAGCCACTCTTGAAATATTTAAAGGAAGCTTGAGACAAAAGATTTCATGATTTTTTTGAAATCATTAACAATGGCGAATTAGCAGCTATAGCAGCACTCACGCACCCCAAATTTTGAGCAAAATGGATTTCGTGCTTTGATAAAAATACATAAGCAAAAATAAAAAGGGTTGTTGAAGAATTGGTTAGGCCTAAAAAGCGGGAATCAGCTGTTCCAGATAATGAGGATACTGAAGACACGTTTTTTGATTTTGCTGATGACAGCTCAAATGCATTACTAAACACGGCTTTCGCACCTCAAGAACAAGAAGAAAATGAACTAATGAGGTTTTTAAATAAAAAAACGATGTCTTTGGAGTCTTTAAATAATTTGCCAATTGTTAAGAGCTTATTTTTGAAATTTAATACCACATTACCTTCTTCAGCTCCAGTAGAAAGATTATTTTCTTATGCATCTTTAATGAACATGCCAAAATTCAATAGATTGTCCGATATTAAATTCGAAAAACGAGTACTGTATAAAGCAAATGGACTCAAAAGTTATTTGTAAGGGTATAAAGTTTTGAACTTAATAATACTTATTTTATTATTTTTATGGATAAGCAAAAAGTTTAATAATTTATAATTGAATATTTATAATTATACAGAAACATTTTTTATAAAAGCAATCTTTCAATATGAATAGGTAAAAATTTTTTAAAATAATAATCGCGATATTCAAAATCATCGAAAGATTTACATTGGCTGAGTAATCGCCACTTTATAAATTCTTTTTAAATGTTTCATATTAGAAAATAATCGTGATATTATGAAATACATGTAAGCTTACATTGGCTGAGTAATCGCCACTTCATAAATTCTTTTTAAATGTTTCATATTAGAAAATAATCGCGATATTATGAAATATATGTAAGCTTACATTGGCTGAGTAATCGCCACTTCATAAATTCTTTTTAAATGATTCATATTAGAAAATTATCGCGATATTATGAAATATATGAAAGCTTACATTGGCTGAGTAATCGCCACTTCATAAATTCTTTTTAAATGTTTCATATTAGAAAATAATCGCGATATTATGAAATATATGGAAGCTTACATTGGCTGAGTAATCGCCACTTAAAAAATTCTTTTCAAATGTTTCATATTAGAAAATAATCGCGATATTATTAAATATCTGAAAACTTACATTTGCTGAGTTATCGACACATATAATATTGTAAATTTTTACCAGCATGAAGTAAATAAATAATTTAAATAAATGAAATGAAAAAAATTGTTTTATTGCTTTATATAAGGTCACATCGTATAGAAAAAAATTCAGAAGTCATGCATAAACCGCTATAGAAAACCTGTGTATTTATATAAGCCCACATAATTAATATACGATGTATCCATAGTCCATACACAATATGTATAAATGCGTCTAATTATGTAAATCTCATTCATAGTCAATATATTATCTCCATTTTAATTTATTTTTTTTTATTCGAAAAACCAATTTTCTTATTAGCAAAGGACAGAAATATGATTCTTCCTCTTAAAATATATCTTCATTTTCTATAATTTTGTAATAGTATTAGATATCTCTAATGATTTCAAAGATTTATGTCTATTATGGAAATAATATTTATAATAAATGATGTTTAAAAATATTACTTTTTATTTTTGTAAAAAATTAAAGTTTCATGATTTCATGTAAATAGCAAAAATGTTTATTGTTTGGTTAAATAAACAAAAATGTTAAAGATTTAATAAAAATTATACGTAAATGCATAACTAATTCAGAATTTCTTTATCTTTGGAATTTGACTTATATAGATTTTAAATGATTAAATTCAAATAAAATGAATTACTAAAATGATTTCTTAACTTTCGTGGTAAGTAAATAATTGCTAAGATTCATAAATTCTGAAATTTTTTAAATAATAGCGCTTATTACCTGTATATCGGAATGATGTTTGATGAAAAATGTTAAAATTATTCACTAATTACAATAGTAATATGCTTTCTCGAAGTTAAATTTCGCTGGCATTATTCGAACGAAAAATTCATAAATTAGTAGGGATACTACCGCAAATTTATATGCGAGATGATTTGTATGAATGATCTTTATGTATGGGTATCGACTACGAGTAAATCAACATATTTCATGGAACTTGCATGATACTAAACAATTGTCATTTTAAAATCTTTTTATTTCTGAGTACTCTCCGACCTAATCAAACAACCTTAGAATCGAAATCTAAAAGAATCTCCAAGTTTCATTTGACGTAGTCGCTGCAAATGTCTGTAAACTTCATAATCGGTATGGAAAATTTCAAAATTCATTCATATAGACGATTTCCAGGTAGCCAGGATCACCTGGATATTGTGAGATGTCATCTCGGGAAATGTACATGTTATTAATAAATAATGACTGAATTTCAAAAGATATTCTTGTAGACAATGTTTATCTTATTCGGAACATCCATGTTTGGCTAGATAACATTTGAAACAACTTCAAAGTAGTTATTAAACTATAAGTTGTCGTACAAAAGTTTTAGCTGTAGATGATGTTTAAGTTGTCATTAACACCTAGGTATCCAAAGACGGTGATCGTGGGTACCACAGCATAATAAATAACTATTTTTTAAATATTGTCTACATCGATAAGGTAAAGTATGTATATATATATATATATATATATTTATGTCCTCGTAGGCCATATTCGTATCAGTATGTAAAGAGCATACTAAATTTGTATTGGCATCCCATATATCTCAGACGCGCTCCTCGACTTATTGCAAGAATTATATGTCTTCCTGAGACATATTGAAACTCAATATGTTTCAGGAGAAATCAATATGGCATCACCGATCCTACTATGTTTCGTTCAATATGTCAAAGAGCAATCATATTGAACGTAGGTTAGTGAAAAAAAATGACTCGCGCTTCGACAGCAGCTATACTCATTACAAAATGTCAATCTAAGAAACAAAAGAAAAAATCAATAGAACTAAAATTAAATTTTAAAAGTTTTGAAAAAAAGATTAATATTTTGAACTAATAAGTTATATTTCCTCTTACGGTCTACTTCGGACATAAAATCATCTATGTCCTTTGGCCGTTTATTCAGGTGGAATCTGAATCTCGAACAATGTTTGCAGCTTGCGCAGAAATCTACCTCGGGCGCGCTTCGCGCGCCCTCGGCAATTTCAGCTCAAGCGACAAACATTGTCCTCGATTCATATTCCACCTGAATACGGCCAAAGGACATATATAACTAATATATATATATATATATATAAAGTTAAATATGTGTTTGTATGTGTGAGCGTGTGCGTGCGCGTATGAGTTGAAATTAAATGTTCCATATAAACTTGAATAAACCTCTGTGTGTACGTGCGATTCTACATGAAATGTCCCTTATGTATATATATATATATGTTTATATCATGCTTGTGAGTCGACATGAAAAGTCCCACGTACATGAACGCGTGTGTGCATGCATGCGAATTGACACGAAACGTCTCATATATATGAACTTAAGGGTACTTAGATAGGTGTGTACAAGTTGTCATGAAATGTCCCATATATATATACATATATATATATATATAAACAAAGAAATTGCGGGTAAACGTGAGCAAGTTGATATGAAATGAACCATATATACATATGCAAAAACCTGTCTGTAAGGTCGTACATGAGTTGACATGAAGAGTCACATATATATAAAAGCGTGTATGCATGAATGCAAATTGACATGAAACGCCCCATATATGTCAACCTGAAGGAACTCGGATAGAGAAAAGCCTTTGATTATGAGTACATACGAGTCGACATGAAATGTCCCATATATATATATATATATATATATATAATCCTATGTGTGTGCGTGCGCATTGGCATGAAATGTCGCATATATATAAACCTGTGTGTGCGTGCGTTATAATTGACATGAAAAATCCCATGTTTATTAAAGCCTGTGTGCATGCATGCGAATTGACATTAAATGTCTCATATATATAAACCTTTGTCTGCTTGTGTTTCAACCGACACGAAAAATCCCATGAATATTAACGTGTGCGTGCATGCATGCGAAACGACATGGAACGTCCCATATATATATATATATATAAACCTGTCTATGGGTGTGTTCTAGTTGACGTGGAATGTCCCATGTATATATATATATATATATATATATATATATATATATATATATAAACCTGTCTGTGGGTGCGTTCTAATTGACGTGGAATGTCCCACGTATGTATGTGTGTATGTATATATATATATATATATATATATATATATATATATACATTTTTTACACTATATATATATACATTTTTTTACACTATATATATATATATATATATATATATATATAGTGTAAAAAAATTTGAATTGTAATAGTAATTAAAGTAATAATTTCTCTATAAAGTTTACGGCAATCTACGATTTTCAAAAAGTTGTAATAAGTAACTTCAAATGAATATAGGAATATAGAAATATGTATTAAAAAATGGAGGACATAACAAAAAAGAATCATTTATAACTTAGTTTATCTGAAACTTTAAGCTTAAAGTTAGAAAAAAATTAAACATTTAATAAAGTGAAAAATAAAATATTAGTTTTAAAAATGGCTTTTCAACCAACTCAAGATAATTAATATTAGTTATATACGTAACTTGGGAGTACGAAGGATGAATACAGGCGAGACTAAAGTGTTTGTCGCTTGAGTAGCAGTTGGTCGAGGGCGCGCGAAGCGCGCCCGAGACTGACTGCTGCTCAAGCGACAAACACTTTAGTCAAGCCTGTATTCATCCTTCGTACTCCCAAGTTACGTAGATAAGTTTATGTCGTTGGTAGGCCGTATGAGGAACTATAAAAATGATTTTTTTAAATTAATGATATATGTTTTATTAAAAAAAAGTAAATAATGTCATTATTTACTTATTTATTTTACTTATTAACTGTTTAACTTTGAAAATTTGTTCAAACAAAACATTCTGTAAAGTTAAGATTTTATATGAATTTGTATGAACATTGACATATCTAACGACATTCTTTTGTTTTCACTAACCTACGAATCGATGTCACTCGCGTCATATACGGCCATGCTATGTGATATCTCGATCTGTCAATACTCCCTTAGGGAGTATAGAGCTGTCAATACTCCCTAAGGGAGTATTGACAGAGAGAATATCGTCGAGATATTAGCATGAACGTATGCAAGGCCTATACAAATTTAGCGTGGTCTATAGGTATTCCACCGAATACGGCCTACGACGACATAAATATATATATAGATTAGGGGGAGGTACCCCTTGCTCGCTCCGCTCGTCAACCTCCGTAAAGTTAGATGAATGAAATTTTATAAAATAAATATTTGAAACTTAGTAAAGGTAAAAATAAAAATATAAGTTGATTTTAGCAAGTAATTGTTAAAATGACTATTAATATCACAATATGAAATTATTTTTACAATTTCTGTAAAAATAATATCGTAATTGAAATTAATTTTTTCAATTTTTATATTTTCTAAAGTTTAAAAATAAAATTTTGATGTAATTATGAAAATAAAATTAAAATTATTAGTAAGTGAAATATACCATAGATATAAAGGGTACCCCTATTAAGATAGGTAAAATGTCCCTCATCGCGAAATTCAAATTTTCGTCCAAAATTCATTAATACACGCTGAAAAATGAAATTTTAAGCTGCGACTTATTATCCCCTTCCCCTCGACTACTCCTCATCTTCAAAAGTAATTTTTTTTGGCACCATATTAACGAATAAGAGATTAAAAAAAATTTAAGCATATTCTATATAAAAATACACATTTACTGTAATTTTTTCAGCTATTTTTGGCCTCAAGAACTAACCTAAAAAACATAAAATATTCTTAAAATTGCTCTCACAACTTGTAAAAAGAGGGTGTAGCCTCAAAAATTGGTGGGAAGTTGAGAATTTGTGTCCTTGATCTGCCCTTTTTTCAGACGCATTAGAGACGTGCACCATATTTTAAAGTCCAAAAAACTTGTGTTTCGCCATTTTTTATCCATTTTTGTTTTTTTTCGCCTTATCAAAAATAATAACAACAAAACTGATGGCACCATCAAATTATAGGCCAAAAAGTACATAAAAAATATGTATAATACTTCGTTCAAATATTTTTAGATCACTATCTAGAAAACGATAATAAAAAAAAGGCTGCTATGAGCATGTTAGGGCAGCTCACTTTTTCTCTGGGATTTATGAAAAGTTACTTTAAAGTATTAGAAACAATTTTTGTATATATTTTTACATATTTTTTGACGAAGAAAATAGTGGTGTAACTATTTTTTCTATAACTGTCATTGGAAGACACCAGAGCCAAGAAAATAGCTTAGCACGGTGGTTCTCGATTAATTTTAACCGTGAAGTCTTTGCACCTCGGATTTTCCTTTTGGATATGATTCTAGACATATTTAGAATCAAATTCCAACAAAAACCAAAATCGAAGAATAAGCACTTTTTTATTTATTCAAATTTTAATTTCTATACATAGTTTTTAATAAAAAAAATTTTTTTATTGATAATTTATGAAATCAATTTCTATGGCTTGTTTGAATAATATTTCGAATTATTTACATATTTTAAGCAAAAATTAATTGTAAATATATTTAGAAAAATCGTTATGTTACAATGTAACCAAAAGGTTGAAATTATTTTTCTCTGATACATTATCGTAATGAAAACTATTGCAAGATATAAGTACAACAAATACCTGAATACTTATTCATGAATCAAATAGCACATAAATATACACCTTTAATTTTATGATTGAAATATATATATATATACATATATACACACAAAAATAACATATACACAGTTTTTACTTAAGTTACATGCAGTGAATTATATTCACAGACTGCTCTTAATAATTTATCTGCATAATTAGAATTATTTTGCGATACTTTGTATTTAGCCCACGTTGCAGAAAAATCATGATGGACCGCTTCCATAGCCTGTTCACTGTAAAAACCCAGGCCTCGGTTATGTTCAATACAAAAGTCTTTCACATGGAAAAAAACTGCATGTACTTTTGGTCTAAAGATAGATAAGCATCTTTAAACTCGTCGGTAAATTCAATAAATTTTGGATTTAAAAAAACTGTAAAGCAAGAGTTGACAACCGCGTTAAACTTTTCAAAAACCTCAACATATTTTAAACAATTCAAGTTACCATTAGAGCGCAAGAAATCGATATTATTTAGTAATATTTTGCAACTGTTTTCTTTAAAAGAAGGAGTTCGGTAAGTTATTTCAAGTTGAACACTACAGTATTCTGCCCAATCATTGCCTTCCTTTTTAAGTTCTTTTCAAATATATAAATACACTGTACAGATTTCTTTTGCAAAATGGACACACTACTTTTGGAAGACACTCATTTTGCTCATCATAAGTTGTAAATAGCTTCATTATTTTAAGTTTTAAAGCCGGGGTTACATTAACCATCAATTCACTTTTATTAAAACAAAGCAAATAGATAACATAACGATTTTTCTCATGAGTACGTGCGTGGTTTTTAATAATATTTGGTAACAGGACACTTCGCCGAATTCCACTTGGCCGAATCCCATTTGACCGAATTTTTTTAGCCGAATGAGTCATTTGGTCGAAAGGTATTTGGCCGAAAGGGATATTCGCGATTTGCGTTGAATAACCAGCAAGTTCTATGTATAACAATTTTTACATACATTTCTTGTGCTTAACGTGTTATTTGTAATGTATACTGTCAATAACCACATGCAATGTGCGCCGGATAACCAGCAAGTTCTATGTATAACAATTTCTACATACATTACTTGTGTTTAATGTGTTATTTGTAATCAGAGTGGATCAAAAAGTATTCGAATAACGAATAATGAATAATGTGTAACGAATATTAGGAATAACAAATAAACGAATAAGAACTTTTATTTACAAAATTATTCAAATAATAAAATAATCGAATAACTCATTATTCGAAGTAAAACAAATGAAAGATAATAATAGTAAAGAATAAAACAAATAATAAATACGAATAAACTTTTATTTACTCAGTTATTCGAGTAAGGATTTATTCGAATAACTCATTATTCGAAGTAAAACAAATGAAAGATAATAATAGTAAAGAATAAAACAAATAATAAATACGAATAAACTTTTATTTACTCAGTTATTCGAGAAAGGATTTATTCGAATATTTATAAACTCTGAATGACGACAAGCGTTATCTGTTGGAGGGGGAAACAGATACCTTACCATGGGGGCATTATTTGATACATAAAGAGGGGGTGAGTCAGGAAGAGGGGATTGCAGCGACGGCTCGAGTAGAGGGGAGACCACTACTTATAGAAGAGAACGAGCCCGAATAAGTCATTCCTTCTTCTGAAATTTCTCCAGTGGAGACGAAATTCATAACAAAACTCGACCTTTAGGGGTAAGTTGCGGCTACTATCACAGCTCTCTATTTATCTCTTAATTTTAGTTCAGCTAAAGCATCAGTAAATTTTTGTTATTTCAAGATTAAGGCTATGATAACGTTCAAAATCATCTAAAAGTATAAGTACAATTTCTTTATTAGATATTTTTTGTGATTTTACATTTTTTTCGTGGGGTAGGAGAGAATTTGTAGGAAAATATACAATAATAATGGTAATTAGTCGATAAGAAAATAATAATTTTTAATAGTAGTCTGTAAGGATTTAACAAAGAAAAATAAGTTTTCAATCATATCAATAAATGTCCATGCGCAAATGTGTGTAAGTGTTTTAATTAATATTCGCTAGTAACGGTTAATTTCAATTGTTATAAAAAAATAAGGTAATTTAACATTTAATATTTTCCAAATTTTTGAGAAATAGTAATTTATAATCTGTGCAAGATTATTCGACGTTATCTATAGAACAAAATTAGCTTTATTACATCAAAATCAAATAAAAAAAATTATATAAAGTTTACTTCGTTTTTAGGACATTTTTTATATCTCGCTATTATTACTAATATCCGCGCGTCTAAGGTTGCCATTTTTTAAAATTATTTTTCTGTGCAATTGAAAGTACCTTTTTCTTCTATGCTTGTACATTTGAATCATTAAATTCATAAAAAAAACTAATAAAAAGTAATTTTCTAATTATGTTCTGAATGACATATAGATAATAATGGGAATAACTCTAAATTCTTTTTAAAAGTTTGTTGAATTATGAAACGAAATTATTTTTTACCTCGTTTTTATTAGCTTCTCTTCGTGTCTATCTGTCTGTCTGTTTGTTCGGGTGAAATTTTGTAATCGATTTTAAACTAACTTCTAAATGGGTTTGAGACTTGAAATTTTAAACATAGCTCAGATTCCGATGACAATGTAATATTATAAAAAAAATTTATATATTTCTACCGATTTATATATGCAGAGATGTTTACAATATTGAAAATTTTAAGATTTTATATATAGATGTACTTTTAACATTGGTGTCTAAAAATCTTTGAAAATTTTTAAAATTCTTTAACTTGTCATATATCATAATTAGACATAAATTATAGTATTTTCGATAGTTTTTATATTTCTTAAC
The DNA here is from genome assembly GCA_017163975.1 of Anastatus disparis. NCBI lineage: Eukaryota > Metazoa > Arthropoda > Insecta > Hymenoptera > Eupelmidae > Anastatus > Anastatus disparis. Next base: position 837,090 of record JAFFSR010000390.1, read on the forward strand.
ATTGAATTTTAACGATTTTATGGTCCATCAATGCATAAAATATCATATATTAGTAGAATATCCAATGGCGTCATTATCTTAAAAATGGCGGGAAACTCAGCATGCGACCATGTGTTCTCTAAAAATAGTCTAGATCTTGACTTGTTCAAAAAAATTTTACACACACATGACTAAAAAGTAGAAAATAATATTTGAATAAAAAAAAAAATTTTTTTAATACCACGGTTTTAAAACGAACTAAAAAGTATAAAATAATTTTTAGTAGCTATCAAAATATTTGTAAGATTTGAAATAAAAAACGTGGGGTGCATGTAGCAGATTAGTTTGTGTTGTATGCGCCCTAAGTTTTTTATTTCAAATCTTACAAATATTTTGATAGCTACTAAAAATTATTTTATACTTTTTAGTTCGTTTTTAAAACGTGGTATTAAAATTTTTTTTTTTCATTTAAATATTATTATTTTTTATTTTATTTAAAATTGTTTGTTATAATATATGGATATTGTTAGCTGTTTATTCAAATTTAGCGCATCTACAAAATATATTTGTATTCAATATTTATAGAATTAATGTTTACTACACTTTATTTGTCTGACTTTGTTAAGCATTATTAATTATTAGAAAGATTTTTTACTTTTTAAAGTAAGGGGTGTTATGTGCATGCATTTTTGAATAATTCATTAATAACAATTGAGAATTAAGAATTCATTTGATAATACATATCGAAATAAAATATACGTTTAAGAGTATCTTTATAATCAAAAAAGAATTTCACATGGCTGTGCGACACCAAAAATTGTATTAACACGATATTTCACAGTGCAGCTTGCAGGTTTCATATCTCATTTAAAAGCAAAAAAGTAAATTTTAATATTAAAATGTGTCAAAATGAAGAGGTCGCCGTAGAAAAAAAATAATTTACCATTATTTGTCACCGATTTTGTAATAAAAATTATCGTATTTTTACAATGTTCCTAACTTTTCATTTTCTTTTCTTTTTGCCAACCGTTTTCAGTTTTTACATACTAACAGAATCTTAATATAGTCTTTAAAGGATTAAAATGTGCTTTAGTTTACTTTAATATCTATTTGAAATTTGTGGTAATGAATTTTTGAAAGAACACGCATTTACATGACTTTTCCCCTTGAATAAAATATGGATACTCCGGTACAAAGAATAAATGCACTTTGTTCAATAAATTGATTGATGGAATATCAAATATTTCAAATGCTACAATAAAATGAAATTTTTACAGGAAAAATGAGCAGCATTGAAGAATCCTGTGACCATAGCGAGCATGAAGACAAATCGAAAAATTTTTCCCATTTATCTATATTAGATGGAAAATTTTTTAGCATCAATACCGAAAAGTCATCTCAGAAGTGTATTGTAGCACAGTGTCAGTTGTGTCTTCCTAGAAATGAAGAAATTAAAGAAACATCTGATTCAACATCGAATTTCATATCGCACTTACGAAAACGTCATGGCGATAATATACTTGATGAATATGATGAATACAAAAAGTTCAAAAGATTGAAGCGCTCAAAAAATGAGGAGAATGATGCTGTGGAAGGTTGTGGTAAAATTGTATATTCGAAAAATAGCCAATCGCAATTGAATGAAAACATAACAAATTTTTGGATGGATTCTATGATCTCCAACAGAAATATTGAAAACAAATATTTTAAAAAGATGATTGCTGATTTGCAAATAAAACGAAAAGCCAATAAATTAAAGCCGATGAATCGCATTTCATTGAAAAAGGGCATTGTGAAGAAATTTAAAAACCATGTTTCTACAATTAAAGAAATGTTACGCAAGGAAGCAAAGTATATTTGTACTACTGCAGATATTTGATCAGGTAAAACAAGAAGTTTTCTTGGAGTGACATGTCACTGGATTGAACAAAGTAGTTTGAAAAGGAAATCTGTTGCTCTCGCCTGTCGCCGATTCAAAGGCGCACATACTTTTGATAGAATTGCTGAATTACTTATTGAAATTAATAATGAATTTGATATAGAAAATTCAAAAATTGTAGCAACAACTACAGATAATGCAAGCAATTTTTTGAAGGCTTTTCGAATATTTGGCAGTAACTATGATAGTGAAAATGACGTGCTGGAAAATTTAGACTCTGACAATGAAAACACTAATTATGAAAATAGTGCAGATTTGAGTGTAAATGATATATCTAACGAAGAGGAAGAAAATGATTGTGAAGATAGCGATTCGGATGATTTTGATAACGTAGTACATCGTTTAATAGATTCCAAGATCAATTCTCTGCCTAAGCATTTACGATGCGCTTCCCACACTCTTAATTTAATCGCTACTACTGATGTTTCTAAAACAATCGAAGCTAATATTTCCCTGAAAGTCATTCATAATCGTGTTATCAAAAAATGCAATGAATTGTGGACCCGAGCCAGTCGTCCAAAATCAGCCAAAATAATTCAACGAATCTTAGATCATACTCTTAGTAGACCTGGACAGAAAAGATGGAATGCACTTTACGATGCTCTGAAAAAAATACTATCTTCAAAGTCTAAAATAGCAGATCTGAATGAAGCATTGGAATTGACGGACTGTCTTGAAAAAAAAAGATTTTTCATATATAGACGAATATTTAAAATGTATGAAGCCGATCGCTGAAGCTTTAGATATTTTACAAGGTGAAAAAGATGTGTATTATGGACAATTACTTCCAACATTGCTCTCTATAAATAAAAAGCTTGAAAAATTAAAAAGTGACAATTTTAAGTATTGTGGACCGCTTGTAAATTGTTTACAAACAGGAATTACATCAAGGTTTGAAACAATCTTAAATTTCAAAGATTTTAATTCTGAAAAAGCTGTTATTGCTGCTTTTTCGAATCCAAACTTTAAAAAGCGATGGCTCAAATGTATTGATTCTGCAGAACACGAAAAATTAATCAACCAATTTAATCATGCTGTAGCTAAACATTTAAATAGCGAATCAAAACCACCAGAAGAATCACAGTCAGTTAGAAAAAGGGAGCACAATGATTTTTACGATTTTGGATCGGAACACGAAGATGATGTTGATACAGATTCAGATCTTGTCGCCACAATGGAAATATTAAAATATTTCAATGATCAAAGACTTAATTTGGAAATGCTCCAATCACACAGTGTAATTAAGGAAGTTTTCTTGAAGTATAATACAGCGCTTCCATCTTCTGGACCCGTAGAAAGGTTGTTTTCGTATGCAACAATGTCAAATATGCCAAAAAGCAACAGAATGTCAGATTCTTTATTTGAAATGAAAGTCGTTCTTAAATGTAATTTGACAAGCCAAAATGAGACAGAAAAGTAGTTTATATGGTTATGATTATGTTACATATACTTTATAATTTGTACTAGTATTTATTGAGTTCCAGCAATATGTTAGTAAAAAATGACTTTTTTTATGTACAAATTTCTCTTTATGTTTCTATGATGTTAATAAAGTTATATTGACCTGAAAATTAATTTCTTTTTTCAAAGTATCCCAAAATTTAACAACTATATATAAGGTCCTTGATTAACATTATAGTAGTCATGTTCGTCGCGCGTTGTGAAGAAATAAATTCGATGAATATACAAGCACCTACATAATAAAAAAATTGCAAATATTTACAAATGCTGAATTTCATTAATAACACTCACTATTTAAAAAAACGTAGAAAAAACACAATAAAATATTCAATAACCCGTTAATCCAATAACCTAATATTTAAGAATAAAATATTTAAATGATTAGTGAAAAAATCGTATAACAATTGCATATATCGTCGGTCCTTCTCATAGAGCTCATGGAGTATGAGTAATTCGATTTTATTTTTTGAAATGTTATTTGAATGTAAAAAATGATCCATCAGTAATATTTCCTAACATTTTTAATATAACTCATACATTAATTAAAATTTTTTTTTTCTAATTTATTTATTTCTTTTAGCTGAGATGAAACTCATCATATACAAAAAAAATATAAATTATAAAAAGCGTTAATATTATGAATACAAAAGACTGCTATACTCTGCACCATACACATCTATAACTACTATGCTTTAACCAACATTCGCTATGCAAAAATCTTTTAAATGCTCTAAAATCGTAACTACGCTAAGAAAATTAATTTTCAAAAGCTTGTTTTCTTCTGACAATAGCAAATAATAACTTGCATACAAATTTTGGAGAAAATCTATTAAGGAATTTACGTAAAATAAAAGAAAAATGAAAATTTTTTCAAAATTTAAAAAATGTTTTAAATTAAAACCACGCTAAGAAAACCAATATTCAATAGCTTCGACACCAGTTCAGGGTTGCAAATATTTAAATCATTTTGAGCTTTAAATAAATTTTAATTCACAAATCCTTTTTGAATTCGTAATTAAAGTTTTATTTAATTAACAATTCCTTTTAAATTAATAATTAAAAATATTTTAATTAACAAATCAAAATCTAATCGTGAATTGAAAAGGCTTTAATTAAAAAATCAAAAGGAATTCTCAATTAAATAAATTTCAATTAAAAAATCAAAATGTAATCGTGAATTGAAAGGGCTTTAATTCCAAAATCAAAAGGAATCCTTAATTAAATAAATTTCAATTAAGAAATCAAAATTTAATCGTGAATTGAAAGGGCTTAAATTCCAAAATCAAAAGGAATCCTTAATTAAATAAATTTCAATTAAGAAATCAAAATGTAATCGTGAATTGAAAGAGCGTCAGTTATGATTATGATTTGTGAATTCGAGGGCTTTAATTAAAAATTCCACAATTCCTTTTTAATTAAACGTACTAAGGAATTTTTATCGTATATATGTATATAGAAAAACATATGTGGACGCGCACATACATACGCACCTGGGCTCATATATATGCAACATTTCGTGTCGACCCACACGCACACATACAGACAATATATATATATATATATATATATATATATATATATATATATATATATATATATAGTGTAAAAAAATTTGAATTGTAATAGTAATTAAAGTAATAATTTCTCTATAAAGTTTACGGCAATCTACGATTTTCAAAAAGTTGTAATAAGTAACTTCAAATGAATATAGGAATATAGACGTATGGATTAAAAAATGTAGGACATAACAAAAAAGAATCATTTATAACTTTGTTTATCTGAAACTTTAAGCTTAAAGTTAGAAAAAAATTAAACATTTAATAAAGTGAAAAATAAAATATTAGTTTTAAAAATGGCTTTTCAACCAACTCAAGATAATTTAAATTTAATTATACAATTGCACAAAGATGGAATGAGAATGGGTGCAATTGCCAACGAAATAGGGTGTAGATATGATACTGTGAGAATGTGGGTTCAAAGGTTTTAACTAGAATTAAATGGTGGTGCTCCAGCAGTAGACCAAAGAAAAAATAATAAAGTGCCCTTTAAAATTAATAATGATTAGCTGAATGAAATAGCTGCCTCTTTGACAGCAAATCCATTTCTTGCAGCAAAAAGTCTACCGGACCAGTTAAATATTGACGTTCATGAAATAACTATAAGAAAATCTATAAAAGAACGATCAGATATACATAACCATAAAGCTGCTAAAAAACAGCCTTGCTTGATGTGAATCCTCAATCGAGATTGAATTTTGCAGATAACTATGGAGGCTGGACTTACGAGGAGTTCTGGTCCAGGACAGTATGCCTGGACGAGAAAGTTTTTTGTTCTGAAAAGGACAGCCGATGCAGAGTTTGGCGACCCATAAACACGCGATATGATGCTCGGTATGTTATACCAAAGCATCACAGTGGTCGTCAAAGTATTCAGTGCTGGGGTTGGATAAGTGCATCGGGTCCTCAAAATCTGGTGGAAGTAGGCGAAAGAATGACTGCGGTGCTGTATGAACAGCTACTGGAGCAGTGTTTACTACCAGGCATAAATAGATCGTTGCCCGACGATCAACCTGTTTATGCAATAGAAGATAACAGTCCTGTTCATACAGCACGTATTGTTCAAATGTGTCCATCCATGTCTCAATCGATTAGTCTAGCCTCCACGTTTACCAAATCTAAATCCTATAGAGAATGTGTGGACGGAGATGGTTCGAAATGGCAATACACGCCACGTAATTTGGCACAATTACGACGAGAAGTAACATATAAGCGGAACCAGCATAGGGAAAGACAAGAATATTTGGTAACACTCATGCAATCAATGTCGCGACGAATAGATGCAGTTCGTCAAGCTCAAGGGACGTTTACGAAATATTAAGTTTTATTAAAGTCATATATTTTGTTATTTTTTTCATTTATTATTTTTATTTTATTTATTAAGTTTTTTAAAGTTTTATTTTTATCATCTTATTTGTGAATAGAACGATTATATAAATAACTTTATTAAAAATAGTTTTGGGACACTAAAATATTAATTAAAAGTATACAAAATTTATTTTAAAATGAAAATATATTAAACTTGATACAAAATAAATTTTTTGATTCAAAAGCACTTGCATTACGCGCATGCGCATCCTTCAGGCACAAAGACGCAGATGCCAAGTATGCAAAACGTGCATTTTTCTGCTAGAAGTTTACTTGGATTTAGACAATATTTTCTAACCAACAAATTTTTGTGAAATGGTAAAGATTTATGTTGTGTTGGTGCTGTTCATAATGAAAAATAAATTAATATTAATTTTTAAATTAAGAAAAAATAGGAGCACTTTCTTGAAGGCAAAGTATAGGTTGAATGAAGTGAAAAATGTAAAAAATAATCATGTATTGAAATGGTTAATTAGATTGCAAAAGTTGTAAATGATATATATTTTCCCATACAAAAAAGAAAAAGCAAAACATTCAATACGCTAAAACTCTAAATTTTGTAGTGGCACCCCAAAATACCGCAAACATTTAAGTGCTAACCATGATATACAAGACAAAAAGTAAATATGTGTAGAAAAATTGTATGTAGCTGGCGTTAAGGGGACAAAACACTTTTATAATCTGCAAACACAAATATTCAATATTCATTATATTTAACTTAGTTATTTTTTAATAAATGAAATATTTAAAAGTAGACTCGAATACCTTTAATTTAAGCTATTATAAGCAAATTTTGCTTTAGTTGTAAGTCCACAATCATTCGATGAACCTTTGTATTCATAAGCTCTTGACCGTAAGGTTTAAGCTGAACCCATGGATGGATTTAACAAAAAATATCAATTTTTTAAATAAATTTTAATATTTTTACCTTATTTTTGGGTTTTTTACTACTTCTAGTCATTCGATTTTAAAATCCTCCATTCATGCGAAAATGATGCTAATACTGAAGCCAAAACCGTTTGGAAAAGTTAAATCCATCCATGGATTCAGCTTAAACCTTACGGCCCAGCACCTAAAATTTTAAAAATTCAGTATTTGAAAAAAACAGCTTTAAAGTTTTTAATTATTATATCTTAAAATTATCAATGCTATATTTATCTTTCATAAAATAATTCTTTCCTGGTATTTCTTATTTATATTAGCTAACAATATAAAAAAGAGATACCAGACAAGAGAACCTTGTTATCGACTAGATAAAGCTGAAATGAAAAAAGATATAAGTTATTAAAATAATCAATAATAATAATTATCTTTCTTACTATAAGATATTTTGTCAGTACTCACCCTTATTCACTAATGAAACTATGTATTTGTTGTAAGAATCAACAAATACATAGTTATTTGTTACTCTGATGGTTGTTAGAATTACTCGTACTAACCTTGAATCAGCTGGAAACTAAGAAATAATATTTAATATGGAGTAATCATTTTGTATTTTATTTTATAATTCAAATTCAAAATTAAGAAATAAAATTCAGATTAAAACTTTATATTCTAATTAATATTAAAATTTATAAATAAAATTTATATCCAAATATGAAATAATAATTAGAATTATACACTTACATGAATTTAATATGCACTCGGTGTATAGAAATCCATCACACCTATTCGTACTTTTCTTTTCAGAGTATATGCTTCTTTTGAATGAGACTAACTTGATCACTCTAGATTGAATCATCTTCTATCATTCAAAGTCCTGACCCACTTGACAGATACATTTCCAAGTTCGATGTTTAATTTCTCCAACATCTTGAGAAAGTTATATCAAGATCAGCACTATTTGGGGAAGTCGATTCAAGTTATTTTTTAACAGCTTCTGATGTAGAACCTTTTGCTACTTGTTCGTATGCTTTTGTTATTTAACCATTTATAGCACTGAATGCTGACTGGGCAACTGGACTTGATAAATCTATTAAACTACAAAAACTAGACAAACTTGCAAGTCCATGGCCAACTGCACGAGTAGCAAGAACATTCTATCTGTTAACTTTATACGTATTGTCCATAGCACTTTCTCTCTTGTTAGAGTTTACAGTTGCTTATTCATCACAAAAATCACAAGTCATATTAATTTTGAATCCTTATCCTCGAAAAGAGGTTTCAATAAATTTTATCTTATTATGGCACACGCTGCAGCACAATTTTTCTAGCATAGAAGATAGAAAGTTGATATCAACATTTCTATTTTTTGCCCTGGAACTTGAAAATTCTGTTCTTTTCAGTTTAGAAAAAGAAGTAGAAGATCTACTTCTCTTAGCTTCAGGAAAATTTTTTCACTCCTACCAAGAAATTTCCTTGGTCTCTTTTTAGATCTGTAGATCGTTTTCTATCTTGATGTTGGTTAAGAAATCTGCCTCTTGTATCTCTTTCATTATTTGACGTTTTTGAGGTTCGTATTCTTAATGTCAATTCAAGCTTTTTACACTTTAAATACACTTTCTATTTAGATAAACGTAGAATTTCAGGCGCACTAAAAATATAAAATAACTCGCGAACGTGTAATTTATTAAAAATTAATAATTTAACGTAAATTGAACCACTAAACCTACTAATAAATTTAAATTTTTTAAATGCACTTTAAATAAACAAACTTACTGCAAACTGACCATAAAATCAGCTGAAACTGACTGTCATGTAGCGAAATGATACGAGCTGGAAGCGCGAACGCGCGAAATCCAAATTAATAAAAAATTACACGAATAACTATGTGCCACACGTTTCCTTACAAAATTAAAACGGAATAAGATATGGATGTAAAACTTTTTAGAACTTAAATCAAGATAAATATTTTGTTAAAATTAAAAAAATAAACTCTTTTTTTTCAATTAAACCTAAAAAGATAAATAAAAATTTAAAAAATTTAATTTAAAATAATTCTTAAAATTTTTTAAATTTGTAAAAATTATATCATTGTAGACTTAATAAATAAAAACAAAGTTGAATCTCTTAAAAAAAAACTTTTTGAAAATTAATTAATGATTTATGAATTATTGAATCAAGCAATAAAAAAATAAGTTCTTATAGTGTTTTAATAAGATTAGCTAAAAATTTGAGAAAAATCTCAAAATAGCAAAATTAACAAAAAAATAAATCAAAAGTTTATCCTACTAATTTCTTCATAAAAAAGAAACTAAATGAGATAGGGAAAAAAAACTTGTTGGAGCTTATTCTACAGTAAATTTCCTATAAAAAAAAAGCAATAAACCCAAATTCGATGGTGGGACCGAAAAAAGGTGTTTTGTGCCCTTTCGTAGAAAATAAATCTGCTGATTATAGTCAGTGTTTGGGCATTTCATGCACAACTATTCCATGTAATAAATGTATACTATTTAGATGCATTGTAGTGAAAAATGTAAAAAAACAAGTTTAGACAAAATATCAGGATATCGAATGTTCTGTTGATTTAAATGTTGCTTGTGACTTGTATTATTACTTTCAATTAAGTGTTTTTTTACTTATTATGGGAATCAAAGAGACTGGTAGTATACACAAATAGAGAGAAATAATTAGTGACATTGAAAGATGTTTAGGTATTTCTTTTATTGACATTAGTATGAATATTATAAGAGTACTGTTAGATAAATGTATTATTCAATACTCATAATAGCAGATAAGAAAACTAAAGGTTTTCCAACAAGTGGAACATTTTTTGATAATAATTTTAGGAGTTTGTATAGTTTAAGTCACGCACAACATTCAGATAGATTACATTATTATGACAAGAGTACAATTCAGACTATTGAGACTTTCACTCTAATAAATGCAGTAGCTTAAGAGAATATGAAGATGTAGTTCATCTCAATATTTACAATAAATATCTTAAATGTAAGTATAATAAGTAAAAAAATACAAATCGTAATTTTTTATTTGATTTTACAAATTGACATGATTGACGTTATGAAAATAAGCATAAGAAGTTCTGCAATATTTATTTTTATTTATAGGTCATTGAAATGGCATACCATGATTGTAACAAAAATCATCCTCTATATTATGCACTTCGTTTTTTGTCCAAAATGATCCCGTTAAAAACTTACAGGATATTTTAAGTGCGATGTATAATTTTAATTGTGACTGTACACCATGTAAAGGAAATTTGACTTCATTAGATGCAACATACGCATCTTTCAAGCATCAAGATACGGACCCAAAACATGTGCATTCAAAAAGATAAAAACCTTTTTATGCCTATAATGGCTATTCATTACAATTAGAAGTTGAGCATATTCGTGGGAACTTACATTAGCAAAAACTATGGTTTTATATCAAATCAAACAACTTCTACTATATGCAAGGTAAATTTGTAAAATTTTTTAATTTATTTTTTATTATATTTACTTGACAAAATATTTAACTTGAAAAATATTAAAATAATAAATTCATTATTAAAATTTATTGACTCAGATTATTTAAACTTAATATTAAAGTAGTTGAGAAATAATTAAATTTAAATGGGAATCGTTTTGTATCTGATTAAATATATTTATAAAATTAAAGTTCATCGGTTATAATATTACTTTTCTTATTTTAATACTTTTTAATTGTGGAAATTCCGGAGCACGATTTCATAATAATAAGGCTCGAACGTCTAGGACCTTAATCTAATCAGGGCCCCGCAAATAAGAACAAAATATTATTTCTATAAATATTATTTTTTAAATTATAATATAAACGATAAGTAGCCAGCTCATTTCGTAATCAAGCTAATTATGAATCATCAGGAAATTTTGGTTGCTCGAATGGTGCTAAGATTAATAGACAGGAAGACGTCATAGTTAAGCTTCCGATCACGACAAGTTCTACTAGAACTACACTTTTTGTTTGACTCTATACACCATTACAGGGGGATAAATATTTATACCACCCACATTCTTAGAGACTTCCAAATTTGAAGATAACTATCATACAAAATAAAAATATTTTAGTTCTCAGTGAAATTAATAGTTTAAAGAAAAATGTATTTATTGTTAATAGATAGTAAAGAATATTCATGTAATTAAAAAATACATTTTGAAATAAAATATTTAACCTAATGAAAATGCCTTGTTTAATAATTGTGCTTGCATTACGCGCATGCGCATCCTGTAAGCATTGAGATGCGGACCCGAAACATGTGTATTCGGTCTGCTATAAATTTAGATAAGGTTTTTTCTAACGAAAAAATCATTATAAATTTTATCTATTTGCGTTCCTATCCTGTTTAGTAAACCTCTATTTTATATGCATTCCTATCCTGTTTAGTTTACCTCTTTTTATGTCTCTAATAGCTATTCATTACAATTAGAAGTTGACCATATTTGTGGGAAATAAAATTAGAAACTATGATTTTATAGTTAATAAACAATAAAAACAATGTCAATAATGAATCAAATAACTTCTACTGCATGCAAGGTAAATTTGTAAAAAATTTTTATTTATTTTATTTTTTATTATGTTCACTTGACAAAATATTTAACAAATAAACTGTTGCACTTTTTTTTTAAAAAACGTTCAATCGAAATACGTGCGAATATGTTTCTGTCAAGTGTACAAACACGTAGAGACATGTACACATACGTAAAAACACATACGCACACGTACAAACACCTACACACAGGTACAGACACGTACACATAAGTACAAACACGTAAAAACACGCACACACACACACGTACATACAAACACGTAAAAACACATACACACATGTACACGAACGTACACACACGTACACACACGTAAAAACACATACACACATGTACTTACACCTACACACATGTACTTACACCTACACACACGTACAAACACGTACGTGCACGTACAAATACATGCAAACATATACACACATGTACAAACACGTAAAACACGTACACATACGTACAAACATGTAAAAACTCGTACACACTCGTACAAACACGTACAATCACGTACAAACACGTACACACACGTACAATCACGTACAAACACGTACACACACGTACAAACACATGCAAACACGTACACATACGTACAAACGCGTACACACACGTAAAAATACTATTGAATATAATTATATCTGCAGGAGACAATAGCTAACATTTCAAAATTTTCCGTAACGTGATAAAAACGTCACAACTACGTCACAGATGGAAAAAAATTCCAATTTCAAAAATTCCAAACGCTTAAAAACGTTTAAAATAACGTTATGACACGTTTTTATATATGCAATTGGATTCCTGTTTATGAAAAATACATATATCTTCTGATTTTTATGTAAAAAAATGTTATAAAACGAGTTTATATGAAGAATAAATATATTATAAGCAGATTTTTTCTTTTAGATCCAAAGCATTTTAATATAATAGTATAGAAGTATTGATTATTAAATAATAACTAAATTTTAGTTACATATTTATATTATAAAAGGGAGGGGATATTTATATGTAATTTTTTATTTTTATTTGTTAATTTAATTTATTTTTAAAATCCTCTAATGAGAATAGGCGATACAATAGAATCACCCAAAAGAGTTCTAAAATTAAAAAATATTCTATGCGGTTTAACGTCTGTACTTATTATCTCCCTCTTTACTTTACTTTATTTAATGCCCGTGGAACTCATTTGAGTCAAACCGATACGTCACATAGCTTGATGAGTAATTAGTTTGTTTTTAAGATAAGTAAAGAACGCTGAAGTCAAAGTTTATAATATTTTTACGTGTCTTACTTTTCTCAAAAACAATGCGGTAGATTTTTTTTCTTGTGCATAAATAATATCTATTGCACTCAACCTTTAATTTGCAGATACATCGATTAATACTTGAGTAAATAACAAAAAACTCAATTAGACAAGGACAGCGAATCCGGCCTGCTCTTAAATAATAATTAATTGATATAAATACACCTTTGACTTATTACTATCAGTTATATATGTGTGGGTGAGAATAAGAATGGCATAAGTCACATTTTCCAAAAAATTTAGTTAGTGATGCATTTAGTTTTTTTAGCATTAAAATAACTTATTTTCCAAAATAAAGTGTCTTTTTTGTATTTTTTCTTTAATATTATAAGCGCAATAAGAATGCCATTTAACAGAAATGTAAAAGGGTTAATTATGAAAATGGCATAACTCGCATTTTAATCAAATTTTAATTTTAAATCACATTTATTGGTTGAAGCTGTTCTAAATAAATTTTAAGTTTTCGTATACATTATTTTACAGCCTTCAATACAGAACACATGAAATAAATATGCCGTTCTGCATTCCTGGATAGGACAAACATGTTTACATTCATAAATAAGATTGCTATGTATAGTACAGTTAGTTGTAATCAATTCAATCACAGTTACTACGTTTAAAGTGTTTCCAAACTACATAAGTATTTCAATAAATTATGTCATTGGATAATTTTTTTTTTTTTTTTTTAAGTTAATTATATAGAGGATATTGTCATCTTCTATATAATTAACTTTTTTTCATATGATAATATCAGATAAATTCTAGCCCGGAACCGTTTAACACATTACATCAGGCTAGCCCATCTGATACACCATACCAAAATCTTTGACTGCCGATCGATGGTCAGTCACATTTTTGCGACCAACAATCAATCGATACTCAATGAGATCGGATTTTGTAAGAGCCGCGCGATATTGTTAGCACATGCACTAATTTTTCTTTAGAAAAAAAAGTCAGAGGTACCTGGCCAGGATTCGAACTCATGCCCACCGCGTTGAAGGCAAGAGCTCTATCCGTTACGCTACCGCACTCTCTACGCCACCGCGCTCTCTGCGCCACCGCGCTCTCTGTCGTTGGATGATAGCTCGGATTATTTTTTAAGTAGTGATTCAGAATTACAAAGTAATAGAGCAAATGATAGTTTAAAAAAAATGTCAAGCTGCTAAGAAAAACTAGAAAAAGGCAAAGGAACCCCGAAAATTATAGTCAACAAAAAAGATATGTTACACTTTAATTCATTCCACCGGTACGTCAGAATTTTTTTTAAATCTTACTACTAGTGAAAATAATTATAATATCTTGATTTCTAATTAATCTGATATGGAATAAAATTTTTGGGTTATTACTGTGTTATAGTGAAATTGTGTTACTTTAATATAGTCAATCGATTGATGTTAATTATTAAGAACATTTGTGAAATATTATTTGTTTAAATAAAAAATATGATTATAAATCGACAATTGAATTCTTTTGTTTTTATCATTAACTAGGGGGGCTTTGCGCCAACCCCTCTCTGGATTTATTTTATGTAAAATGCTTACGCTTTTGCATCTAAGGCACGACTACTATACCATATTTTAACTAGCACAGCACAGTGTCCCTTCGAGCCGCTTTGATTGCTTTTAATTTTTAAATAATCATCCTCAATTATAATTTTTACTTTATGGGCAATAAATTTTAACGATATATATACATATATATATATATATATATATGTATATATCAATTCATGCAAGAGGTTACATGTTGAATTTTTAACCGACTTCAAAAAAGAGGAGGTTTTCAATTCGATTGAATTTTTTTTTCCTTTTTTTTATGTCTGTTACCTCATAACTCCGTCATTTCTAATCCGATTCAAAAAAACTTTTTTTTATCTGATAGAGGATGTCTGCAGAAAGGTCCCGTACGTGTCTTATAATTATTGGGCCAATATTCGGTGTGTATGAGCAAATCATCAAATTAAGAAAAACCGGATGTTTCGTTTTCTCATTTCATTCACCTCCCTTATACTTCGCCTGCTATACTCTTTCTCTGTCTCTCTCTCTCTCTCTCTCTTTCTCACCTAAGTTTGAATATGTATACATGCACACACAACGACACTGTGCCATTGAGCCTTCTCTCTTTCCTCCTATACATTGCTTGGTATAGTGTGTTACGTCATAAACGTATCGTTTTTATTAACATTGGTAAATCAAATTCCTCAGTTATTGAACAGTCGCATTATTTCATTATTAAGCGAAATTAAGTAGATCATAAGAAAAGAATCGAAATGTATGTTTTGAAATTTCAAAATGAATTTTACAAATCCTAAAAACATTACGAAACATATTATCAAAATTTAAGAAAATTTATAAATAAAAATTGATGAAAAAGACAATAAATCTCATAAACAAATATGAGTATAAAAACCAAATGAAACAAATGATATTGGGAACATTACCCCGGGTGTCTTATTGATAATACGTTTACACTGCCCGTCAAGTTCTATATTTCAAAGCCATTGCTATTACTAAATATACATATATCAATTATTAAAATATATATACGCGTATAAAAATCAATTGTATCAAAAGTGTTAAAAGATATCAATAAACCTCGAGGATCTATTTACATATTGTGCCTATTCATTTGTCTGCCCATACCTAGCACCAATCTACTGAGAAATACTACAAGGTAAGAATATATAATTATTTAATAAACTCTTTATTTCAAGAATCAAGTTTATCCTTTAATAATATTCAATCGTGAGAGCGATTTCGTTCAATTAAATATTGGTGGAGTTTTTCCACCACTAGATTCATACTTCTTTATCTTTATAACATACATTTTATAAATAAATTCAATATTTCAAACGTACATAATTTATATATATTTAATGCAATTAATAAATATAATTAAATAACATATCCACTTTTATTTAGTCCTGGTGCAAGCCAGGACTTAACATTTTGGTTCCGGTACAAATTTTTTTAATTGAGAAATCGTATTGAATATATTGAAGGATAATCAAAGAAAATTTATAATTCTTTACCTATATATATATAAAGTGCATAAAAATATAAAGGGCTTATAATAAATACAGTGTTAAAAAGTGTGTTAATTAACCACCAAGTGCATCAAATAAAATATTATATATTAAAAGCATAAATCAAATAAATATACATAAAATTAAACGCGAAGTGCATTATTAAAAGCGAATAGCGTCATTGAAAATAAAAATATTATACGCGAAGTGTATTATCAAATACGAATAGCGTCATCGAAAATAAAAATATTAAACGCGAAGTGTATTATCAAATACGAATAGTGTCATTAAAAATAAAATATTAGACGCGAAGTGTATTATCAAATACGAATAGTGTTATTAAAAATAAATTATTAAACACGAAATAAATCATTAAATACGAATAGTGTAAAAAAATAAAATTAATATATCATACGCATGGTGCGTAATTGAAATAATTTTTATGTACGCGAAATTGCGCGATTTAAAATCATATAATACAATTAACATAAAAAAATTGTTAATAAAAATAAATGTAAAATCATCAAATCAATAAATAAATCTATATTTTAGCAAGAATAATTATAAATAAGAAATCAAGTAAAAATTACAAATTCTTTTATAAACTGATTTCAAATAATATTATTTAATTGGTGCATTGAGAAATTACAACAGATATCAATAATTTTTGCATAATAATTTAATTTTAAAAGTGAAATAAGTTTCAAGTTCATGATTAATAAAAGAAATAAAAAGGAAAGTTGACTAAACAGTAAAAATTCAATATCATTTAAAATATTGAGTTATATTAAATAATACTAAAAACATATAAATTTTTATGAAAAGAATATAAAGTAAATTTAAAGATATCAAAATAAAGTAAACAAACGGCATAAACAGTTGTCATCAAAACATTACAAGTGTATTGAACTTTGAAAATACAAGCTCAGCAAAATTTCTTTTTTTTACCGTACGCTCTCGTATAGGTATAACAGCAGTGAGTTAATATCAAGTTTCAAAACATAGATCGGCAAAATTCTTTACTTTTATGTAAGAATAGTAGGTCAGTGTCAAAGAATTGTTAATAACGTATGTTTACAAACGGCATTTAAAAAAAAAAAAGAGAGAAACACAGTCAGTAGTATTTATAATTTTTTTAAAAACTTACAATTTTATGTACAAAATTTAATATTTTGAATAAATAAAATTCTTCATTGTTAAGTAAATAATGAAGATTTCAAATGAGTAAAATAAATTTTGATCAGATAGCAAAATATATAAAAGAAGGAAAAACACAGTGGGTAATATCATACTCTAAATTACAATTATCTGAAATTTGTAAAAAATTGAATATACCTACTAAAATAGACGAAAATATTAATGCTATTCGTGAAAGAATTAGGAATCATATTAGAAAAGCAGTTTTAGGAGAACATATCTACGAAAATATTAATCCATTTCGCAAAAGCACTAAAATTACACGCTCTCCGACTAAAAGTTAAGATCAAACAATTGAAAGTAATAATTCAAATAAAACTTTAGACGAAACAGTTGATAATAATACTTCAAATAAAACCTTAGAAGAAACATCTGAAAATAATCTCTCAAATATAATTACGGACTTTCAATCAAATATTAGTACAGATAATTCAAGTGAACAAAATACACTATTAAATTAATATACAGGCACAATTCCAAAAACATTTCCACAAATTACTAGGACGAAACAGAGCCATAATAAAGAAGACAGTTTTACACAAAAATATACTTTAGCGACAAACGTGACGATTTTATCAGAAAATAATACATCAATTAACGATACTCAGGAATTTTCATTTAAGCAGACAGGATATCAAGAAATAAAAAGTATTGAAAACGAAAAAATATTACTTTAGCTGATAATACTAATACAACAGACAAAAACGTGACAATTTCATCAGAAAATAATACAACTATTGACGAAACAAATAACGACTTAGAGGAATTTTCTATTAAACAAGAGAGTTATTACGAAATAGAAGGTATTGGAAACCTAGAAAATATAAATTTTGATAATAATAATAGAAATAATAATATAATAAATAATAATAATATGCCTAATAATACAAACATGGCAAATACTTCAGGATATTCTTTGAAAGAGGTGTCAAGGTTAGTACCTGAGTTTACGGGTAAAAATATACCTTTGGAAAAGTACATAGATTCGTTAGAAATTGCAAAAGATATGCTGACTGCGGATGAACAAAAGAAATTTATGAATCATATAAGATTTAAAGTATCAGAAACGATTCGTACTACTATAAAAGGTAGTAACATTGAAAGTATTGCAGATTTTATCAAAACAATAAAGAAACTATATCCTGAAATTGATAATTTACATTCATTATATGCACAATTGGAACAAATACAACAAGGGGAAAATGAATCAGTGGTTGAATATGTAGAGAGAATAACAAAGTTAACATTAAAAATTAAAGATAAAAACAAAATGAAGCGGGCATAGCAGAAGATGCTTATCAACGTTTTACAAATGATTTAGCTAAGGATACATTAAAATATTTTAAATAAGGATTAAAAAATGAAATCAGATTTGAATTAGGAGAGGTAGCAGATTATTCAAGTGTAACCATTAAAGCAATAGAAATTGAAAAACAACAGGAGAAACAAAAGGATATTAGGATAAAGACAAATTCGTCTAGACAGAAAATCATGTATAGTGAAATTTTTGAAGATAAACCTAAAAAAATTCAATGCTGTCAAATATGTAAAGACATAGATCATGAGGCATTATGTTGCAACAATGCAGGCTGCATATATTGCAAACAGCCAACTCATCCATCATTTAAATGCACAAATGCAAAAGGTAAAATTATATTAATATGCAAGTTTTGTAATCAAGTAGGTCATTCAAGAAGCATGTGTAAATATTTAGAAGATAATGAATATTATTGCCAATATTGCCAGGAAAATAATCATCAAATAGGCCACTGTCCAATCATACAAAAATATGAATTATGCTTGTAATGCAATAAGAACGGACATAATACCAACTTGTGTAATCAAATTACAGAAAAAAGTAATACACCTACGCAAATATGCAATCTGTGTAACAATGAACACAATACTATTGATTGTGAAAAATTTAAGATATTTTTAAATCAGGCTAAACCAGATAATCAAATACGATGTCAATTATGTGACAAATGGGGTCACTCGGGTAAAGAATGCAGAAATAATAACATCGGTCAGAATAATTTTAATCAGAATAAAATGTTCGTCGGAAATAACAGAATTAATAATTCAAAACGCAAATCAAAATTTACAATGCCCATATTGTAAAAAATTAGGACATTCAATTGATTCATGCTTTACATTAAAGAACATAGAAAGCAAGCTAAGTAAATTTTGCACATTTTGCAAAAGCATTAATCACACAGAGGAAGAATGTCAAGCTAAATTAAACACATCAGCTCATATACAGGGAAACGCATAAACTCGACTTGGAAAGAGCATACAAGACGAGTTTCGCAACAAAAGTCGCTCAAAAATTATGTTGATATTTAATTTTTCGCAAGAACACACGAAATGAATTTTGATTTTGAAGTATGTGATGAGTTTAATGAAAATGATACTAATAATGAGTACGTTAAAATTATTGAACAAAAAAAAACTTTACATAATGCAATGGAATTTAAACCAGAAATAAAAAATGATTCAACAACAATAAAATTACACAATGAAAGAAATATAACGAACAATGAATTGGAAAAAATCATACAATTTAAAACTGAAAACATTAATGATAATAATAATATACCAATTTATATATTTAAACTAGGTGACACATTACAATTTATCGAGATACGAAATCCGTATACAAATGATTTATGCAAATTATTAATAGATACAGGTGCCCAACTTAACATCATAAAAGAAAAATTAGTACCACAAAATTCTATTAATAATAATATTAAAATATATTTGTCAGGAATTACTGATATTCCGGTTAAAACATGTGGTTTAATTACTTTTCCTATTAATAATTCGTATACAAATTTCCACGTAGCATCTGAAAAATTTGCAATACCTTACGATGGTATTTTAGGAATAGATGTATTGAGAAAAAATAAGTTGAAATTAGACAAGGGATATTTAGAAATAAATGGTAAAAAATTCTTTATTCAAACAGATTATAAAAACGATAAAAATTCATTGATAAATTTATGTACAGAAAACATCGAAATTAAGGACACAGCAGTTAATAACGTTTTTCATTATATCATGCTAATGCAAGACAATAATCACATATTTTCGATTACACAATTTCTACAGAATAAGAATGAAAATATTGAAAATTTTATGAAAGAAATCAACTGTGTTTTAGAAAAAGATAAATGTAAAAATAATAAGAATATAGAATATGAACAATTTCTACTAAAACTTGAAGAAAACACAAATTTTAACATTAATAATAAAGACAAACAATTTCTTACATATTTTATGGAAAAAGATATTTTAACAAATTTTATATTAGATAATCATGAAGAAGAATTTCATAAATTACAAGAAAATTTAATGCATAAAAATGTTAATTATATTAGTGAAGAAAAAAATGATCGTAAAGAGGAATTATTAAGTAAAATAAGTTTAAATCATTTAAGTAAAGAGAAGGAACAAAATATAAAAAATTTAATTTTAGAAAATAATGACATATTTTGGTTAGAAGGAGAAAATATTGGAAAATGCAATTTAGAACAACATGAGATAAATTTAACAGATAACAGACCAGTGTATGTTAAACAATTTCCATTGTCACATAAATCAAGAGAAATCGCTATTACAGAAACTCAAAAATTAATTGATAATAATCTAGTAAGGCCATCTAAAAGCGCATATAACGCTCCAGCATTTGTAGTTAAGAAGAAACCAGGTCCTGATGGAAAAGAAAAATGGCGACTAGTTATAGATTATAGAAAATTAAATGAGAAAACTATACCAGATCCTTATTTAATACCATCTATAACTGAAATTTTTAATGATTTAGGCGGAAATAAATATTTTACTACTGTAGACATGGTTTCAGCTTTTCACTGGGTACCAATGAAAGAATCAGACATACATAAAACAGCTTTTAGTGTACACCCTTTAGGAAGATTCGAATTTAAGGTATTACCTTTTGGTTTAACTAATTCACCACGAACATTTATGAGGGTAGCAAATACAGCTCTTGGTGAATTAATAAGTAAAAAAATATGTCATGTTTATATAGATGACATAATTATAGCTGCAAAAACGGAAGAAGAACATAATATTAAATTTAATCTAGTAGCTACAAAATTAAGGGAAGCCGGATTAAAACTAGAACCAAGAAAATGCGATTTTATGAAAAATGAAGTAACATTTTTAGGTCATATTATAAGTAAAGAGGGTATCAAAGCAGATCCAAAAAAAATTGATGCAGTAAAATTATTTCCAACACCAAAGACAGTTAAAAACATTAGAGAATTTTTGGGTTTAGCAGGTTATTACAGAAAATTTATTAATGATTTTGCTAATATAACAAAACCTTTAACGTTATTATCACAAAAAGACGTAAAATATACTTGGGATTCAGAGAAACAAAAGGCTTTTGATAAACTAAAAGACACACTATGCTCTGCACCTTTATTGCAATTTCCACAGTTAGATGAACCATTTATAATCACTACAGATGCATCAGAATATGCTTTAGGCGCTATATTATCACAAGATGAAATCGGGAAAGATAAACCCATAGCATACGCTTCTAGAGTATTAAAAGGTCCTGAACTAAAATATCACACTTATAAAAAAGAAGCATTAGGCATATTATTTGGAATAGAAACATTTAGAAATTACGTATATGGAAATAAATTTACAATAGTAACAGATCACAAGCCATTACTATCTTTTAGATCTGCAGATAAAAACAATAGAGTTCAAAGATGGCGACTTAAACTATCAGAATACGATTTTGATGTAATATATAAGAAGGGAAAAATGAATGTGAATAGTGATGCGTTATCTAGAAATCCTATAGATATGGTAGAAATCAATGTGATAACTAGAGCTCAAAAAGCAAAGGAAAATGAAGTGAACATTAAATTAACAAATATACCCTCAAATGAAATAAAAATACAAAAATTAAATGAAGAACGTACACGTATTAAAAATAAACGCGGTAGACCAAAAAAAGTAATCAAAGAAATAACCAACGAGGAAATTAAAAGTATCGAAAACGAAGTCGAAAAACAAGAAGATATTTATTTAAATAAATCTAATACTATTATATATTCTAAAAATTCTATACAAAGTAGAAAAGATAATATATTACATTTAATTACGAATGGAAAGATATCTTTGGATGAGATTCAAGATGAATATTTTACACACAAAAATATTAATATAAATAATGATTTAAAAGATGATGAAATTAAAATAATAAATTACAAAAAGAGAACAATTTTTATAATGTGCTTAAATATAAAAGAATCATCAATATTAATAAAAGAAAAATTAATAAATAATTTGAATACGCTAAAAGATTTATTAATTGAAAATAATTGTACTATATTTAGTATATCAAAAAATATAAAAATATTAAATATAAATTGGAATGAAATTGAAGAAATATTATACAATACTTTTAATAATACAAATATAAAAGTTATAGTTTGCTTAAATAATACAGAATATGTTAAAAAGGAAAAAAGAAATGAAATATTTCAACTATATCATTCTTCAAGTTTAGGAGGTCATTCGGGAGTAAATAGAACATATAATCGAATTAAAAATAAGTATTTCTGGGAGAATCTTAAAATTGATATACAAAATTGTATTAAAAACTGTGAAATATGTCAGAGAAATAAATTAAAAAGAAACAAAACAAAACAACCTATGATAATAACAGACACTCCAGAAAAAACATTCGATAAAATCTCATTAGATATAGTAGGACCTCTTAATATAACTAAAAATAATAATAAATATATATTAACTATCCAAGACCATTTATCAAAATTTTTAATAGCTGTCGCGCTGAAAGATCAAACAGCAGAGACTATAGCCGACGCATTTATAAAAAAATTTATTTGCATTTTTAGTTCACCAAAACTAGTACTTACAGATAAAGGTGCAAATTTTACAGGCAAATTAATAAAAGCTATTTAAAAAAGATTTAAATTTAAAAAAATAGAGACTACTGCCTTTCATCCACAATCTAATGGTTCATTAGAAAGGGCTCATCATCCTTTATGTGAATATTTAAAAAATTTTGCTGATAAAAAATTAGAATGGGATGATTGGCTTGAACTTGCACAATTCAACTATAATACTAGTGTTCATTCAAGTCATAAATTTACACCACATGAACTAGTTTTCGCCTATCCAGCTAGATTACCACCTAGTGAACCTTTAAAATCATCAGAAAAATTACAGACATTTAATGACTATATATAAAAATTATTAATAAATATGAAAGATATTGCAAAAATAGCTCGTGAAAATTTAATGCTATCAAAAGAAAAGTCTAAATTATATCACGATAGATTCATAAAACCTGTAGAATTTCAAATAGGTGATAAAGTATCGCTTATAAAAGAGCCAAAACCAGGTAAATTAGAAAAAAAATCAAAACCTGGGACCTTTTGAAGTATTAAAAGTTCACGAAAATAGCAATATTTCTATAGATTTCAAGGGTGGCTGAAAATTAGTTCATGCAAATAAATTAATTTTACATGAACAAAAATTATAAATATTTTAGAAAAAATCTAATCTCTTTTTCTCTTTTTCAGGATCTTTTGCACATTTCATAAATTTTTGAATCTCTATAATTTCATTTTTTCTATATTCTAGTTCATTTATATTATTTACGTTTTATTGATAAACAATTTTTATAAAATAAGAAAAATCTGTAAGTTTTCAAAATGTGGCTTGTAAATTTACAGATAGTCGATTGAAGGGTTATTGGGTTCTATCAACTTGGATCGATCAATTTAAATAGTAAGAAATAATCACAATTAAATCAATTGATTTAATCAAATACGAATGGTTTTTAAATGAAAAATTAAAAAATTTAAATCAATTTATTTAAATCAATATTAGTTAATAATTAAATAAAATATGTAAAATTATTGTATATAGTATCTATAATAAGATTTAAAGCTTTAAAATTTATATCAATGCATCTTAATACTTATACTTTTACTTCTTTATTTTCATTAACAATAAACATCTTGTAAAAGAAATCTAACATTTAAATGATCATTAAACTTATGAATGTATATTAAGTCTTTATTAAGACTTAGAAAAATTTTATTTTACAATTACAATCTATGTAAAGCAAAAAAAAATGATGAACTTTATTATAAGTTCTATATGGAATGAAAGAACTATGTTCAATCTTCATTCTAAACTCTAAATTTATTTAGAGTACATATTTGTCAAAATAAAGACAAGAAATTACAAACAATCAGTTTACGTTTAAGTTAGATTTATGTTAAACTTACCATATAAATTACAGACAAAAGCAGAAAATTTTGAAACTAACTATTATTATATATAAATAAATTGAAATAATAAAATTTACTTTTTCAACTTATGTTAGATCTCTTATTATATTATTAAAACTTATAGTTTTTCATAAATGTCAAAATAAATCTCAATGACTTGTATATATACAAAAATTTTAGTACGACTCATGATTAGATCATTATCATAACTAGATCATATTTAATATTAATTATAATTACGTATTATTAATAACTATAATCTATATATTTTTAGTTAATTTTAAGTTTTTTTTATGTATCTAGCTATTTTAATTTTATACCAGACCTACGTTCAGGTAAACTAGTTCCACCTCTGTAAGAATTTGCATTGCAATCTATATTATGTATAGGATTTTACTTTTGGTTTAGTAAATAAATAAATATAGCCACATTTAGTATATTAAGTAAAAATATAAAAATAAGAATTTAGAAAATTTTTCTTCTTATTGCTAACTTATTGCTCAAATTTGATGGTATGACAGATCACATTGCTTCAATCGTTTCTGAGAAACAATGTATTCGCCAGCTTAATATAAAGCTACCGTTGCTAACTTCTGTATCTCCTAATGCAACTGACATCAAAATAAACTGAACAGCACATTTTCTTGCTGATTATTTGTGGTAAGATTAAATTCGTTCCTGCAGTCATTCTTGAGAAACGGTAGATGTACTAGTTTAATATTGAGCTCGCGCAACCACCACTCGTATCTCCCGACATAATTGACGTAATAAAATGAACTAAACGGAATATTTTAAGGTTGACTTGTTGCTAATTGTTCACACTAAGAAATTTGTCGTTGCAGCCATTTCTAAGAAAGTGAGATATGCTAGCCTAATATTAAGCTAAAGTAGCCACCACACGCATCTCTCGATATAATTGACGTATTGAAATAAATTAAACGGTATATTTAGTTGATAATTTGTTGCTCAAATTTTATGGTATGACAGATCACATTGCTTAAACCGTTTCGGAGAAACAATGCATTCGCTAGCTTAATGTAAAGCTACCTTTGCTAACTTCCGTATCTCTTGATTCAATTGATATATTAAAATAAACTAATTTACATATTTTGTTGCCAATTCGTTGCTGATTGTTCACCTTAAGATTGATTTTGAAGCTATAGCTGTTCCTGAGAAACCGTTGCTACGCTAGTTTAACATTAAGTTTCCATAGCCACCACATGTATCTTCCGGCATGATTGACGTATTGAACTAAATTAAACAGCCTATTTTGTTGCTAATTGTTGCTCAAATTTCATTGTATGACAGATCATATTGCTTTGACCGTTTCTGAGAAACAATTGATTCGCAAGCTTAATATTAAGTGAACATGGCTAACCTCTGTATCTCTTAATCTAATTGACAATTAACTTTTTTTAAAATGATCCAAACAGAATATTTTGTTGCTAATTTGTTGCTCATTGTTCTTGTTGAAATCGATTTCATAGCTGCAGCCGTTCGTGAAAAATACTGGTTACGCTAGGTTAATATTAAGCTAGCGTAGCCACCACACGTATCTCCTAATATAATTGACGTATTAAAATGAATTAAATGGCATATTTTGTTGCTTATTTGTTGATTAATTTTTATGATATGACAGATTAAATTGCTTCAGGTATTTCCGAGAAACAATGGATTAACTAGCTTAATATAAAGCTACCGTAGCCAACCTCTGTATCTCTTGATGCATTTGACTCCATTAACCGCTATTATAATAATGTGTAGTATGTAGTATTTAGATGATTCCAGATTTTCAGTTACATTTACATGTCTAAGCTTTAGAGAAAAGTTATTATTGTTGTTTCTATCATTTTTTATACTTTTCATGAATGAAATTAAAGATAATTCTTGGCTGTCATCCTTCTATGAAAATGTTATTTCTTAAGACTGTCTTTTATAATTTTTATTATTTAAATATAATCAATAGGCTACAGAATATTACTAGCAACATTCAAAATAAAAATAACTTTTACTAATGTTAAGTAACTGTATCCTTTTTGATTAAAATTTTTATTTTTCAATGAAAATTAAAAATGAGCAAATTCATTTACAACAAAAATACAATTTCACCATTGAAAGTATCACCTAACTAAAAATTTTTTCAAATTCGATGATTTTTTTTACTTTTTTAACCATAGAAATAAAAATCGAAATTTATGATAATCTTGACTACCCTAACAGAAATCATATCTAATTTTTAGTCAATTTTTAGTAAGTTGCTGACTAAATGATAGAAAAATAAAATATTACGGTTTCTTGTTCCGAATAGAATGGTTTCCTGATGGTTTAAGATATGAGTAATAATTTATGCAATTTCACGAGCTTTAAGCAACAAATTAGCAACAATTAGCAACAAGTCTCAATTCATTGTTTCTCCGAAACCCTTAAAGGAACGTGATCTATCATAATATAAAATTTGAGCAACAAATTAGTAACAGAATATGCCGTTCAATTCAATACGTAAATTATGTCGGGAGATACGTGTGGTGGCAACGCTTAATATTAAGCTAGCGTATTTTACTTTCTCAGAAGTGACTGGAGCAACAAATTTAATTTTACAAGGAAGGTACCCCAACCCGAACTCACCGATTTTCATAATTCTTGTATATGCTGTAGTATATTATAAAAGCAAGAGATTAGTATTTTTCTCATCGGCGGAAAAACATTTAAGGGCTGAAATCCACCCTCGAAATTCACCCCCAGAAACATTTTTTTTCAAATAACTTTTCTTCTAGTCAATATTTTTTAGTAAAAGCAAGTGGGTAATAATTCTTATAAAATGTAAAACAAACTCTGCTGTGTTTGACTTTTGGGGGTTGCAACCCCTATTTCTAATACACGAAGAATTGAAAAATTGACATCATTTTCTGCAGTAAAAACTTTTAAAATAGTGTAATTATAACCAAATTTTTATATTTATAAAAAAAATAGAAAAATAAGTTTATGTTTCCAGCATTTTTAATAAAAAATATTTTTAGAGGGTAAAGCCATCCCTATTGATGAAAATTAGTACTTTCGATATTAAAATTATTTAAAAGCGAATTTTTTAAGTTTTACTGCTTTATAGATATTATTATAATGAAAATATTCTAAAAACACAATTAAAGGGTAAAATCTACCCTGAAAGTTCACCCCCAAAAACAGATTTTTTCAAATAGCTTTTTTCCTAATCAATATTTTTTAGTAAAACCAACTGGGTAATATTCTTTATCGAAAGTATAACAAATTCTAGTTACATTGACTTTTGGGGGTTGCAACCCCTATTTTTGATAGGTGAAAAATTGAGAAATTGACATGAATTTTGCAGTGAAAAAATAGTTTAGTTTTGAGCAGATGTTTATGTTTTGAAAGAAAATAGACGTAAACAGTTTCTTTGTTTTTAATTAAATTATAGGGATTGCAACTCCTGTTTCTAATAAAAATAAACTGAAAAAATTTATATAAATTCCCATTATAACCCTTTATGGTGAAAAATCTTATTTTTATACATAATCGATAAAAAGAGAAAATTATATTTAATCTATATTATCTTACATGATTCTACTTTTGACTCACTTGTCTTTGTACCAATTTTTTGATAGAGTGCTGCACATTTACTAATATAAACTTTTATAAAATTTAATACAATTTAGAAGGAACGGTTTTTTAACATTTTTTATTTGTTTAAGTTTGAACAGTAATGATAATCATCAAAAAATGTTTGAAGCATAGGGACTTTTTACACCAGCCACAACGTATAATTGCAGCATTTTGGCAGCCTTCGATTTCGCATTTTGAACTACAAGAATCCCCGAAACTGAAATCAACCGGATTATCAAATTTTTCCGGTTTTTCTTCGAGATATCCACTTTTAAACCAAGAATATTTAAAAAGATTTAAATAACTTGGTGACGAAAATTGGTTATGAACCAATGACTGAAGCCTAATAATATTATTTCTCGAATGTAAATTCATATCGTAATCCATTAAAATAACGTTATCTGAAAAACATCGAACAAAGTTTTTCCACACTCGAAATCCGTATACATCTAATGGTTGGATTTTCCTGTAGTTCCAGTTGAAATTTTAATAACATTAACGATCTTATTTTCTGGTCTAGTTTCTTCAATTACTTTTTCGCAGTGACCATTTCAAGAATCTAGTAGCAATATACTGGTAGGACCAACACTTGAATGAAAAATGTTCTTCAACCAAATTTTAAAAAGATCTGCAATAAAAGAATTTGTTTAACATTTTTCTACCAGCTTTCTGTTATTTTTAAATTATATTTAATTATTACTTACCTTTAGTTAATTTTCCAGATTTAGATGATTCTACGTATACATTTTGAGGTTTGAACAATTTGGATTCTACAATTGGTCCAAACTGGCCAGATTGTTCCTTTAAAACTAAAAAGAGAGGTGACAAAAGTTTTCCTTCACCTGATATTAGTGGCTGTATAGTATAGCTGTGTGTCGTTGATGATACCGATTGTACTAGACATTGAATCTGATTTTCGCCTTCCACCGCAAATGTCCTTCCGGAGTGGATTTCCAATTGGAATCCACTTGGATCTGTATTATATGTATTATGAATTCCAATTTCTTGAATAGCTTTCTTCACATTGGTAACAAATGTAAGAGCTTGTTTCTCTAGTTCTGCACTACTTTCTAAAGTTTTTCGGGTAGAGAATTTGTTAATTTTTCTTGATACAATTCTGTGAGCAATTTTAAATCTTGATAACCAGTGTTTTGAAGCTTTGAACCTAAAATCTTCAAACTCTAGATCCTTTTTTGCGTGTAATGCCCAACGACGCAAATCTTGATTATGCACAATAAAACCAGCGTCAACTGCAGATTTAAAATTTTGTAATACATAATCACAAATTCGGGCAATTTTTTCTCCGTATGTACCACCTTGGTTGACTATATGAGCCCAACGCCGAAGCTGACTGATAGAAGATACCTTTTTGAATTTACTTTTCGCACTCTCAAGACTCAAATTTTTTCTTTTTCCACTTCGCCAATAATTCACTGCTCTTTCTTTATAATCAAAAGATAAATCTTCTCTATCTTCTTTACATTGATTTGTTGGAAATTCTACACGAGGAAGAAAATGATGCATTATATCGTCCTCGATAATTTGTGCATCAGGATCCTTGTATTCCTCCTGGAAATCTAACGTTTCTTCTGAAATTATTTCTACATCGTAAAATTCGTCCATCAAATCTATTAAAATATTTTTTATGTTTTTCTCTAACTGATTTTCTTGATAAGTAGTTAAGCTATTAATCGGTAATTCCAATGTTTGAAAGTATGCCAGCAATAAATTGATTACGTTTAAAGGATGGACTCTCATCGTGAATACTGCAATTGCATTAATTACTTTTGTGAATAGACTGTGTTAATAGAATGAAAAATAAATATTCGAAATTTCTTACCTTTTCGATAAAACAGAAATTAAGAATAAATGATTTTATGAATTTAAATTTGAAAATATTGAAGAAATTATTCAACTCCCCGAATCACGTCCATCCAGTAAAAACATGGAATTCAAACTGATATCTTATTTTTACAAAAACTTGTACGATATATATATAGGACAGATAACATATTTCATTTTATAGTATTTTTATCTTGTTTTCTCAATTGTAAGTATTCTCAACTCTCACCCTCAACGTATGGATAAAATTAAAGAATTTAATAACATCATTTCATTTGGTTCAGTTTTGATATTTATTTTCCATATGTTAAATTAAATTTGATAATTGAAAGACCTTACTCTTTTGTACACAAATGTTTTATCGCACTATAATATTTTACATTACTACTAAACAAACGAATATTATTTCCTTCATTATCAATCCATTATTATTATAATTATTCAAAATTTCATATTTGACCACTCGCGTTTGAAAAAGTTAAAATAATATTATAATAATAATTAAATTATTCATTTCCTTCTAACATTTTTAGTATGGCGACGGCCATCGAGTACTGTAAATTAGAAAATTTATTCAAAACCTTCGCATTATCTACTCATTAGATACTAATTTTTATTAATAAGAGTAGTTTTACCCTCTCAAATTATTTTTTATTGATAATTCAGAAATCATAGGATTCTATTTTTCTATTTTCTTTCAAAACATAAATATCTGTTCAAAACTAAACTATTTTTCCACTGCAAAAATTCAATGCAATTTTTCAATTTTTCACCTATTAAAAATAGGGGTTGCAACCACCAAAAGTCAAATTGACCAGAATTTGTTGTACTTTCTATAAGAAATATTACCCACTTGTATTAAAGAATATTGATAAGGAAAAAAGCAATTAAAAAAAAAACTTGTTTTTGGGGGTGAACTTTGAGGGTAGATTTCACCCTTGAAATGTGTTTTTAGAATATTTTTATCATAATAATATATATAAAGCAGTAAAAATTGAAAAATTTGCTTTTAAATAATTCTAATATCGAAAGTACTCATTTTCATTAATAGGGGTGGCTTTACCCTCTAAAAATATTTTTTATTAAAAATGCTGGAAACATAAACTTATTTTTCTATTTTTTTTATAAATATAAAAATTTGGTTATAATTACACTATTTTAAAAGTTTTTACTGCAGAAAATGATGTCAATTTTTCAATTCTTTGTGTATTAAAAATAGGGGTTGCAACCCCCAAAAGTCAAACACAGCAGAGTTTGTTTTACATTTTATAAGGATTATTACCCACTTGGTTTCGCTAAAAAATATTGACTAGAAGAAAAGTTATTTGAAAAAAATGTTTTTGGGGGTGAATTTCGAGAGTGGATTTCAACCCTTAAATATGTTTTTCCGCCGATGGAAAAAATACTAATCTCTTGCTTTTTTAATATACTACAGCATATACAAGAATTATGAAAATCGGTGAGTTCGGGTTGGGGTACCTTCCTTGTCAGATGATGCAGTATTCCTCAGATCGTTAATCTCGGAAAACTCATATTCTGCCCTATATGAATCTACGCATCACACTGCTACATCTGATACCTGGCTCGATTTGTGTTTTATTAATACAAATGATACCCTAGTTGACCACTGTAAGATAGACGTACTTTTCATTGATGGGACTGTTGGGTCATCTCTTTCTCGTCCTGTCTTGAATGACTTCACTTATTGCGATTTTAAGTCTGTTGATATGCCATGCTGCTGTTTTTGCGTTATTTAGGGTGTTCTACGTGTGGTGGTCTCTTGCCTGTGGCTGACTGTCTTGACTGTCTTTACTCTTACCTTCATGATGCTATGTCACGCTTTGTACCAGTCAAGGTCATCCGTCGGGGCGGACGAAGTCACCGCCTGTGGTTTATACCTGATTTGAACCTGCTGATACTTGAAAGGGATAGATTTTATCAACGTTACAAACGTACTAGACTTCGGACTGATTTACAGAGCTGTAGAGTGGCACGTGACAATGCGCACTCGCGGATCAAATATGCTAAACTCTTATACTTTTTCAATAGACTGCCTTGACTCACTGATTCATGACGAATTTGGAAGGAGCTCAGGAATCTTGGCATTGGCTCTGATTGTAGTGACGCCTCTAGCACTTTTGCACTGAATGAGTTCAATAGTCATTTTAGTGGGGTAGGATTTGGCTCACTTTCGCCGTCGTTTGATGAGTATCTTTGCAGCTTATCTGGTGGTAATAACTTTCAGCCTTTCTTTCACTTCAATGAAATCACTATTAATGAAATACTGCTGGCAATACGTCATTCTACTTCTCAGGCGACGCAGAGAACTAGATTTAGCACTAAAGCACTAGATTTTCAAATGCTTATAGTTCTTCAGTATTAATAGCTGGAAGCTTAAAATTTTTTAAAAATGAAAGCTGAGTTAAAATTCTTTAGAAATAGTAGTTACAGCACATAAAAACATTATTTTTTTGGAGAATAATAAAGCAATCAAAATTAGACCAAATTTTAGCATTTATTATTAACTAATTTTATAAAGAGGAATTTTAGGCCCAATTTTCATTGCTTTATAATTTTAGTAAAAAATAATATTTTATATGCTGTAACTACTATTTCGAAAGGATTTTAACTTAGCTTCCATTTAAAAAAAGTTTTAAGCTTCTAGCTATTAATGCTGAAGATCTATAAGTATTTGAAAATCTAGTTATTTTCATAGTGATTTTCTTTAATTGTCTGTAACTAGGGAAATATTGAGCATTAGAGTCTAGTAACTTCGTTTATTTCGTTTTTTTTCATGCAAAATCATCTCCCAAAAGGCTATAGGCGGGTTACCATAGTGAAATTGCCCCCTCTTAGAATCCTCATGGCTCATGTACCATTTGATGGAGGTTGAAAAAAAACTCCCATACACCAATTTTCAGCCCTTTAACCCTTGCGCATGCGCATTAAAGTCAGAATAAGTGTTTTTTCGACTTTATTTTATTTTGACGTCCCTTTACATGGAAGACTCTTGCAAAGATATATAAGGGTAGGTTATTGTATGGCAATCAACCAAAAATTTTTGCAGATTACATAACCTTAAATATCAACCTTAAAATTGATATTTAAGATTTAAATCGTTACTTTCACACCCTCGCTATTAAGGTGCCAGATTTGAAATTGATTTTTTAAATATATTTTTACCCCTTATTAACGATAGTTATATTAGCTAAAGAAAAAAAAGTGGTGCGCCACCCTGATTTTCTCAAAAACCCGATATTTTTGCACTTTTTTCGTATTTCCTATAGGTTATGTTACAATCTAAGAATTCAAACAAAGATTTTTAGTGTATTTTATTCCCCTCTTTACGACGGTACTATTAGTTTTAAGGATAAAAGGCATTTGACCCTTATTTTTTGCAAAAAATCAACTTTTTTGCACTTTTTCATATTTTTTATAGGTTATGTTATAAGTTAAGAGCTTGAATGACTTTTTTTTGCGTATTTGTTTTTTGCTCGTTATAATTGTGCTATTACTTTCAAGAAAAAGTAGTTTGCAACCCTGATTATCGAGAAAAACCGATATTTTCTCGATTTTTTTATAGTTCGTGCTAAAAGTTGAGAGCTGAAATAACGATTTTATGTGTAATTTTTTCTGCTTGTTATGGTGGTATCAGTTTAATCAAGGTTTTTAATATAATACGTTCAAATATTGTCGAACAATCTGATTTCTACAATTGTTTGACGTTATGATCAGGTTGCAGTATATTCTGAGGGGTTGGAATTATATTTTACTTTCTGTTTTTCATTTTTTCGATGATTTCATATATATATTTATGTTAATCTTATATACATAGGTTCGAATCAATAAACGTATTTAAATGTCTTTTTTTCTTATCATAAGAGAGAAAAAGACAGAATAAGGTTGAAGTAACAACCGATACTCAAGTTACATTTCTAAATGCGAGTCATAGTTTTTGTTTATCTAAGTGATCTTATTGAAAACTGACCTGAATTTATGGTCGATGCTCAAACTCAAGCAGACAAAGACAGAATGAGGTTTCATTGTGAGAGAAACAAAAACAGAAAGAGGTTTAAGTTTGAGCACACACATCGACTGTAAGGCTTAAATTCATAGTCGTAACTTGAGTATTAAGTATGACTTAAAACTTAAGTATCGTTACTTGAGCATCAACTGTTACTTCAAACAACACTCAATTTAACACTTAATTCAAGTAACAGCTGATACTCAAGTAACAATACTTTAATTTTAAGTGATACTTAATACTCAAGACATGACTATGAGTTCAAGCCTAATTTTGGATCTATGGCTCGAATTCATAGACCCAACTCAAGTAACAATTGATACTTAAACCTTGTTCTGTCTTCGTCTCTATCATGATAAGAAATAGAACTTCGGATTCTTCGTGCTCGGAGATGGTAGTCGAGGTAGAAATAAGAACTACTAGAAAATAGATTTGTAGGCTTGGTTTATTCAATAAGCGATACAGTCACCCTGGAATCAGAAGATAGAAAACTTATCTTTCTAAAGGTTGCGAACACAGTGACGGACTTTGTACACTGCGACCAGAGCACACGATTCGGCGCTAGTTCTGCGCACCGCTAGTTGCGCGTGGCACTTATATATGTTTACTAGTGTGAATGTACTTACACGCGTACTACTGGGGGTTGCCTCGAAGCGATAAACTTAGTATATCGATATATGCTATCTTTGCTCAGCACATTGATTTCATATCTTCTGTCTCTGTGATACAGAGTTGTGCAATTTTCTAGAGCAACCCCCTTGGGTGTATACCCATACGTTACTAGGGAGTATGTGTGTGTGTATATATGTGTACTATAGAGTAAGTGCCCACAGGACAGATGATACAATCGTTAATTGAGTTACGTTTATAAATTCAAACTTATATTTCCATATGAATTTCTTTATTTATATGTAATGAATAATAAAGTGAGTAACTGCAAAGATTGTATGCCACAAGTTTCTGTGCACTTTTTGTAGTATCTTCATATTATTTTGATCCAAAAGTGTTAAATTATAATATTTATTAGCAGCGTACCTGGATATAAGGTTATATATATATATATATATATATATATATATATATATATATATTTTATAAGTCAGAATGTCAATATAAAAGCTATGAAGAGTCCTGTTTTGTTTTTGCTCTTGTCTCTTATATTATTGCTTTAAATAGTTTGTTGAAACAATTAACAAGTTTTTGACAGTAAGTTTACAAAGTGGTAATTTGCTAATGTAATTCTAATAGTAGTTTTTTTCAATTTTATATTACATTTTATAATAATAATAACAAAGGATAATGAAATTATTTATTTATATAAATATGATAATTTTTTAGATTTTTGTGTAGATTTGTTCTATCTTTTTTAGATTTAAAAATTGAAAAACAATATATTTTTAAAAATATTTTTCTATTTGCAAGTATACGCTTGAAACATAGATTTGACATTCAGATATTAAATCTTGAGATTATGTGAAAGTTAAAGCTTTTTGTTTTATCAATTTGTTTTTATTTTATTTGTAACCTTTTGTATATAGCTTTATTCATGTATGTTGCATGATTTCGGTGGAATGATTGATAATTACTCTGAGAAGCTTTGAGCGGTTAAGCTTTATCATAAAAAATTATATAATGTTTGTGTGATTGAAAACTAAAACTCCAAGTTAAAATTGGGATCTTTGAAGTACTTAGCGACATTATTAATTTTTATATTTATTCATGATAACTGTTTTAAATAGTTTGTTAAAACAATTAACAAGTTTTTAACAAAGGATAATGAAATTTATATAGATATGAAAATTATTTAGATTTTTAAAAACATTTGTTTATTTTTTATTGTTTCAGAAGTGATTTTTTTGTTGGATAATAGTAGACATGGCATCTAATAGCGAAGGAAATGCTAACCAAAAAATGAAATATGATGATCGAAAATGTTCTATATGCAATATTTATTTAAGAAAAATAAGTGGTCGAAAAAAAGAAATTCAATGCGAAACAGAACTAGAATATGCAAAAGTAGTATCTGGCAGAGAAGATATTTTCATTAATGATGTAATGTGTGATCCGTGTAGAAAGCAAGTGGTAAAAAAAATTTCAAGCTCTAAAATTGAAATATCTGATGATACTGCAGAAAATGTTTTCTCTCAAAAATCTAATATTTCGGAATCATTATCTGAAATAAGTATCAGTTTATCATCTCAGACAAATACAGATTTGTCGTACAAAGTTGATGAAAAAGAAGAACCAGAATTCATAGAATTACAAATGCAAAGAACGATTGCAACACATAAGTATTGTTTTATTTGTGGATACAATAAACGCACAAATATAATGTTAGTGCCTTTTGAAGCAAGAATTCAAGTTTTCAGTAAAATTAACTTATTTATTCCAAATGGCAATAGATGCTGTTCTGATCATATAATTAAAAAAATATTTTATGAAGATGAATTGAATAAAATAAAGATTTTTTCCACCAGTAGTACATTAGATATTAATGAATTATCAAAAATACTAAGTACAATATCTGCAAAAACAGATGAAAGGTTATTAAATAAAGTAGCCGAGTTTGTTATGCCAGAAAAAAAATTAAAAGTGTTTACAGGATTATCTTGGGCACAGATCGTCCAACTTAAATTACAACTCACTTCTCTTAAAGATTCATGTGCAAGAACAGTGATTCAAGCCATCGTAGTATTTTTATTTAAAATGCGTACAGGGAACTCTAATCAAGTTATTTCTTCAATATTTGATATCGAGAGCGAACAAGTATCTCGTTTTTGTCATTCAGTCTTATCATCTTTTGAAAAAGACGTGTTACCAAATTATTTTGGATCAAAAAATGCAGACAGAAATGACTTGATTGAAAACCAAACTTCTCAAATGACAAAAAAATTATATCCAGGCAACCAACTTATTTTGATTTGTGATGAAACTTATATAAGGCATGAGAAAAGCTCTAATAATGAGTATCAGAGAAAATCCTATTCAGGTCAAAAAAAAGTTCCTCTCAATAAACCCTTTACAATATGTTCAACAAATGGCTATGTTGTTGACCAGTTAGGACCTTATCTCGCTAAGATGAATGATGCTGCAATTTTAATGAAAATATTTGAAACAATGCCAGTAATTTTACAGAAATTGCTCCGCAAAGGCGATATTTTTGTTCTAGACAGAGGCTTTCGAGATATTAAAAAGAAATTAGAAGATATGGGTTATATTGTTCCGATGCCTGAACTCAAAGGTTCAAAATCACAATTTTCAGCACAAGAATCAAATGAAACACGATTCGTAACAGAAATAAGGTGGGCTGTTGAAGCAGTACATGGAATTGAAAAAAAAAATTCAGATTATTAGATCACAAACTTGACAATAAAATGGTGAAGGATACTGGATTGTATTGCAGAATTGCTTGCTATTTAAATAATTTATTTGGCAAACGCTTAGATTCT
The DNA here is from genome assembly GCA_017163975.1 of Anastatus disparis. NCBI lineage: Eukaryota > Metazoa > Arthropoda > Insecta > Hymenoptera > Eupelmidae > Anastatus > Anastatus disparis. Next base: position 874,614 of record JAFFSR010000390.1, read on the forward strand.
GATCATGACATTCAAGATGAAATATTTAATACCATGCAATCGAGAAGGAATATTGAAAACACACTAGCAGAATTAGTGGCAGAAAAAAGATGGTGTCGTCGTAAATTACCATTTCAGATCATAACTTCGACTAATTTACCAGATTTTCCTGAATTAACAGAAAAAGATTTGAAAATTCTTTTTACAGGATCATATCAACTTAAACAGACCATATCATACCTAGCAGAAATTTTAGATTCAGATAATAATTTGAAACTAGGATATTCCATAGAACATAAAAACATTCTTAAATTCGAAGTTCAATCAAGACATGTAAATAAAAAACAATACAAATGCTTCATTGAATATAAACCAAATGGTATTGGTTATTCCAGTATCCTCAGATATTGTTGCGATTGTCCCAATGGTGACCGCACTGTTGGATGTTGTGCGCACGTTGCTGCAATAGTATATTATCTTTCACATGGAAGATATTTATCAAAAATCATAAGACCAGCTGAAATTCTTTCTAAAATGTTTCTTAATGATAAAATACAAGTATGTATTAATGAAAACAGTGACGATGATGAGTAAAAAAAGTTCCTATTATGAACATTTGTTATGCTTAAAAAACTATCCAGATGTGTATCCTAATTCAAATAGAAAATAATATATTTATATAAATAAAGAGACTAATTTTCTTTGAAGTAAATCTTTAATTTATTACGGAACCTTATTTAATTTATTACGGAACCTTATTTAATTTATTATTCAACCTCATTTGATAGTATTGAAATAATATTAACATTATTGGAAAGAGAATTATTAATGTAACAAATTGTTCATTTTAAAATTTATTTTTGATAGCGAAATGCAGAAAAATTATCTTTCTATAAAATTAATTTGGATTTTTCTAGATTTCAGATTCTACGAGAATTATTATAAGTAAGGGTATTCAACTGCCCATTATTATTATTATTTTGATTATTATTACTATTATTATTAGTAGTAGTAGAAGTAGCTTTTTTTTTTTTTTTTTTGGTGGTCAAAAAATACGCAAAAAAAGTCATTCAAGCTCTTAACTTATAACATGACCTATAGGAAATACGAAAAAAGTGCAAAAATATCGGTTTTTTGAGAAAATCAGGGTGGCGCACCATTTTTTTTTTAGCTAATATAACTATCGTTAATAAGGGGTAAAAATATATTTAAAAAATCAATTTCAAATCTGGCACCTTAATAGCGAGGGTGTGAAAGTAACGATTTAAATCTTAAATATCAATTTTAAGGTTGATATTTAAGGTTATGTAATCTGCAAAAATTTTTGGTTGATTGCCATACAATAACCTACCCTTATATATTTTTGCAAGAGTCTTCCACGTAAAGGGACGTCAAAATAAAATAAAGTCGAAAAAACACTTATTCTGACTTTAATGCGCATGCGCAAGGGTTAGAGGGCTGAAAATTGGTGTGTGGGAGTTTTTTTTCAACCTCCATCAAATGGTACATGAGCCATGAGGATTCTAAGAGGGGGCAATTTCACTATGGTGACCCGCCTATAGCCTTTGAGCAAAATCTGCGTCCCAATACCCTGATACTCTCCTTGTCAGACTGCTTTGTTGAAACTTACAGATGGCATACAACAGGGTATGGAGAGGAAACGGATCACGCTTTTTTTTACTACAGCAAGGCTTTCGACACGGAGTGTCATGTAACGCTTCTTCGTAAGCTGTTCAATCTGAATTGCTCAGAGGCTGTTGTCAGATAGTTTGCACTCTGTAGATAGACAACAGGCTGTCTTGGGTTGTAATAATATCAGATCTAGCTTTCATGGCCTTAACACGGGAGTTTCCCAGAGATTAGTCCTTGGTCCTCTTTTATTCTTGATGACCTTAACTCCTAGGTATCTCGTCTCATCTACGCGGATGACTTGCATATCTATATGCAGTTTCCTTTGTCTGAATTGGAACGGTTTGCTGTGTTGATTGGTCGGTAGACTGAGCTTATCTCTGAATTGGCTGTCTCCAATCGTCTGTGTCTTAATGTCAGCAAAACCAAGGTAAGTATGCTTGGCTCTCATTACTATATTAATAAGCTATTCTGCATGTCAACTGAAGTTCATGTTAACGGAACTATTATTCCGTTTGAAACATGTGTGCGTAATTTTGGCGTTTGGTTGGATTCGAAGCTGAGTTGAAAGGAGCACATCTCTTACATATGCAGGAAAGTTAATTCACTACTTTACCCTTTAAATTACTTTCATAAAATTGCAAACTTCTGTCTACGTAAACATCTTATTCAGATCTTACTATTTCCATTGATCGATCACTGCTGCCTTGTTTACTGTGATCTTTCCAGTGAACTTGATACTAAACTTCAATGGTATACGGTATGTCTGTAATGTAAGAAGGCATGAGCGCATCACTCCTTGTAGGTTGTCCCTTGGCTGGCTTTCAACTAGTGGTAGACGAATCTTTATTTATCTTCTATTTTGCATAAACCATACTATAAATTTCCTCCAAAATTTTTATACAATCAATTCGCTATTGTCTGAAGAAAATGAGCTTTTGAAAACTTTTTCGCGACTTCACTATTATATAAAGTCTTGCAAAGTGATTCTCCTCCACGCATTTTTGACAGGCACCGTTCGAACCAATTTGGGAGGCCTCAGAGGGGCGATGTAAGGCCATTGATCATTCTTCATCTGAATTTTTTTTTCAGAATGTACGTCGTCTCTTCACCCAGGCCGTAGAATGACCTGCCTTCCATCATAAGAAGCTCCCTTTGAATCGCCTCATTTAAGTCATCGGCACGATCATATTTCCTTTCCTTGGAGCATGAACGGTCTCCGCTGTTGAGGCCTCACATCTAGTTTTGTAATAGCCTGCAAATATCTAACTTATAATGATTGTTAATCTTACTTTTCTCTTTATATTCAAATAATCTGTTCTTGTTACTTTTTGTAATTTTAATTTTATCTTGATATTTAAATAAACTTTAATTTTTACTTTTGCATCAGAGAAAGCATTGTATCGATGAAAAAAATTTTTTCAATTTTTTTATTAATTTTTACATATTTGGACTCAGGGAGTCGAAAAAAGTGGTTTCCAGAAAATGTCTCTATGTATGTGTGCGTGTATGTGTGTATGAATTCAGTATATCAATTAGATCTCGAAAACTATTCGATCGATTTGTTTCAAATTTTGCATACAATTAATTTTTTTGTCTAACCAGGTGGGAAGCTATTAAAAATTGGTTTTCTTTGCGTAGTTTTTATTTTAAAACCATTTTAAGGATTTCAAAAAAATTTCGATTTTTCATTTGTTTCTTTTATTTTACGTAAATTACTTGATTAATTTGCTTTGGAATTCGCATGAGAATTATTTTCACCTGTCAAAAAAAGTATGATTTTTAAAAACCGATTTTCTTAGCATAGTTTTAATTTTAAAAAATTTTTATAAATTTTGAAAAAAATTTTATTTTTTATCTATTTTACGTCAATTACTGGTTAGGTTTTCTCTACAATTTGTATACAAGTTATTTACTACTGTCTTTATAAAACAAGCTTTTAAAAAATATTTTTCTTAGCGTAGCTCTTCAATCACTTCTTTTGATTTCTGATTTAACAACTCTTTTCTTACGTCCTTACTCTCTCTCTGTCTTTCTATCTTAGATTGATGCTTATTTTTACCCTACTTTTATCTATCCCCGACTCTCTTTTTCTATTTCCTAATCACTCTCTTATATTCACTAATTTTTCTTGAATAGAAATTATGGAGTCAAATGGATTTGCAGTTGAATTGAATATTGTGTGTGATGAGTGTGAAGAAATTGAGTAAAAATTTTATGCGTGCCCTGGTATTAATGAAAGAAAAACATTATATGTCAACAAGAAAATTGTTGAAAGGTTTATTTTAATGGGACTAGGCTATGATGGTCTACAAAAATTTTGCATGAGTTTGGGTATGAATATTATGACCAAAAACACTTTTCACAGAATAATGCAAGATGTAAGTTGTGACTTTAATAAACTTAAAACAGAAATGTTGTCAGAAGCAAGAGAAAAAGTGCGGGAATATTATTTAGATTCAAATAAAAGTCTCAACGATAAAAGTATTATTGATTATACTTGCTCGTATGATGGCACCTGGCAAAAAGAGGATTTACTTCTTCGTACGGAATAGGTATAGTTATTGAATTGTTCACTGGATTTGTAATCAATTATGAAATTCTTTTTTAATATTGTCATGTTTGTGAAAACAAGAATAAAACAATGCAACCTGGAAGTGAACAATGCAACCTGGAAGTGAACAATACAAAAAATGGTTGGAAACACATAAAAATAGTGGAACGTGTCAGCAAAATTTTGATGGCTCTTCTGGTTCGATGGAGGCTTATGCTGCTGAAGTAATCTGGAAACGCTTCATTCAAGTTTTTAATGCAAAATATGTACATATTTTAGCCGATGGTGATACCAAAACTTTCTCACATCAAGAAAGTTTGAAATCTATGGAGAAAATGTAAATCTAGTGAGAGAACAATGTATGGATCACGTTTCAAAAGGTTTGGCGACTACATTAAAAAATTTAGTGAAGGAATATAGCATAAAAAAGATTACCCTTGGTGGAGCATTGACATCAAAGGTGATATCTGACTTAGATGGCTACTATAGAAATGAAATTGTAAATAATGTTTCTGATGTTCATTTAATGTAGAAAGCCATTTCAAGTACTTTGGACCACTATGAGTCCACTGATGAACAACCAAAACATAGTATGTGTCCTACCAATACATGGTATTGGTACAACAAAGCTATTTTACAAGACCAAGAGCAACCTAGTCATACCAGCAAAAGAATGAAAATAATGCAATCAGTTATTCAACACATTAGGCCCATATATGAAAGATTTAGTAGCGTAGAGTTGCTTAAAAGATGTATCCGGGGTGGTACACAAAATGCGAATGAAAGTTTACATCATATTTTATTGTCTAAGTGTGGTAAGGACACTCCAAACTAAAAATAAATTGGAGATTACTGCTGTTTCAGCCATCAGTGAGTTAAATATGGGGTGTGAAAATTCATCCAGATTAAAAAGTATTATTCGAGGAGATGTCATGACAGAAGTTTTAAGAAAAATAAGTTCGAAGAGAGACTCTGAGAGATTGAGAAAAAGCAGATTAATGCAACAAACAAATTTTAAAAGAAATCAAAAAAGAAGTAAACAACAAGCTCGAATACAAGAAAGCATAAAGTGAAAACTAGAAGGACCAAACTATGCATCCGGAGAATTTGTAGATTTTTGAGTAAAAACTATATAAATACAAAAATTTCTAATTGATTCATAGTATCATTTTAAAAATATTATATGTTTTTTAGATTTCAGGACCAATCTGAAAAACTTGAAAAAGTCAAGAAAATAAATAAAAGAAATCGTAAGAGAAAAAACTGATGTGGTTAATAATATTAAATATCTCCTGTTATATTTTTATAGTTTTTATATAAAATGTTGTTTTTCTTAAAATTAGTAATTTCTTTTATTTCTGCAACTTTAAAATAGTTCATGCGATGAATGCTTTATCGAATCAAGTTCAAATTTAGTATAGTTCTTTTAATATACATAAATAAGGAAATTATGGAACAAATTTTGTAATCTGACTAGTGGAAATATGTTATTTTAATTTTTTCAATAAAATAAAAATGAAAGAATATTTCAAGTAAATATTTATAATAATTGTTAAAATACACTATACCGTTTTTAATTTTTGACTTTAAACAATTTCATTCCACAATTATCTTTATTTTATATTTTAGATCATACATCTCTATCCGTAGACTTGGATATTATATGGTTCATCGCATGAACTCTTTTGAATAAAGTCTTTTTTCCTTGGATTTTTACTCATTTTTTTCAAGGAATAAAATTCATAATTTCAAACTATACAGGGTATTTTTTCAATTGTTATTATGTATATTTTAATATACAAAAGGTTAAGAATAAATAATTAGTTTAATAAGAATAATAGTTTTGAAAGGGGGAAGCATCCTTAAGAGGAGGTCACGTATCTCCATCCTTTTCTAATCGAAGAATTAAGTTTTTGCAAAAACTAATAACTTTATCGAAAAATGAAGAGAAAGCCCCATCGCGTATTAAAAAAAGCTATATTTTCTTTAATGAAAAAGAATTAATTTTATTGCTTCGTTCTCAAGAAAACTTTGAAAAACCAAATTGTCCAACCTGACCTCTATGTTTTAAGTTTTTCAAGATTTTCTTGAAAACGAAGCGAGAAAATCAATTCTTTCTTATTAAAAAAAATATAGCTTTTTTTAATACGCGATGGGGCTTTCTCTTTATTTTTCGCTAAAATTATTAGTTTTTGTGAAAAAATTAGTTTTTGTGAAAAAATCAGTTCGTCGATTAGAAAAGACAGAAAAAGTCGACCTGCTCTTAACCTTCTATTCAACTTACAGAAAGTTCACAGAGAACCTTCAGAACCAAATAACTGATAATTTTTCTTAATGCTTCCCAAAATTCTGACTGTAATCTTTTGTTAAAGATTCTAAAAAGATTCAGTGAAGTCTTTCAAGAAACGTTAACTAAAAGTTTCTCATAAGATTACAAGTCACCATTCCAGATAAATTCACGTAACGCTCAATGAAATCTAATTCAAAAAATTTTGGGCGAGACATTAAGAAACCTTACAGAAATCTTTCCGAAGCATTTAATGTAATTTTCCATCAAAACCTCTGATAAGATTCAGTAAAATATTTTATGAGAAATCACTGAAATTTCCCTCAAGGTTACTGGCAATCTTCGAAGACATATTTCTGTAAAATTTCTTGCAATCTTGCTGAAAGCTTCATGAAAGATTTCACGTAATCCTTAATTTTCTATATCTTGAACATTCCGTCTAAACTTTTGGGAAGTTTCCGCAAGACTTCCAAGGAAGATTCTAATGTAATAGTACTAAAATTTTCAAAGAGCTTCCAGGAAGCTTACATCAAAGATTTTGGGAGAGATATAAAGTAATATTCCTGAAACCTTTCTAAATATTACAATATCTTTCATGAAAGCCTCCAGGAAGATTCAGAGGAATATTTTATGGAATATTACTAGAAGATTACCTTAATTTTCATGGTAATCTTCACAGAAATATTCCATAACGTCGTCGTCAATAGTAACGTTTCATGCAGTCTTGCTGCAAACTTCATGGAAGATTTCATAGAATGTTCAATTTTCGTGTTCAATTTTTACTTTCGTAGAACGTTCCAATGTGGCCTTACTGAAAGTTTTATGAAGTTTGTAGGAAGCTCGCTGGAAACTTACTTTGCAATATTCCTTGAATCTTTAACTGGGAAGCTTCCTGAATCTTTCATGATATATGACATGGGGCGCTCCTAGCCATTTAGCACACAGGAATGATCATGGACTGTACTTTGTCCTGAGTCTGCTTTGTGATCTCTACAGATAATATAGACGAGTTGTGACGTATTCATCGACAATTTAGAAACGAATCGTTCTAGGTAGGGTCCCACAGTCCATCCCCGTGTTTCCTACCATCAAACTTTTATTTTTTCACTGATGTACGAACCTGCTACTTACTTGCTAGGTGAATCCCTTCTCACTGCCTTTATCACTTTACTTTCATCAAACATCGGGATCCACATTCGTTCTTTGGCTCATTTCATGCCCATACGTCATCCTCATATACACTTTAATCAAAGCACAATCCGTTTATAGGACGGATTTTTATCCACGGAGGCCCTGTTTGTACAGAAAACCTCCTCTTGTATGCTCCACATATTCTGACGATTTATGAATATCCCATTCATTTTCATACACTGAGATCTCCGTTTATAGGAGTTATCTCTCCATTTTTCCCTCACACATACCCATATTACCTACTAACATGTTGGAATGCGCATCCCCAGGAACCTAATGTGCTCACTCAAACTTAGGGAAGGTGACCCTGAACTATTTCAAGGTGACAATCCACGAGAGAAATGGTTAACTTAATACTTTATGATTTTTACTTACCTTACTTTATTATATTTCCTTTATTTTATTAAGATTGTCTTATTTTATTATGATTACCTTATTTTATCATGATAACCTTATTATTTAACGAAAGGTAGTTTGTAGAACTAATCATGGTGACATTTTGTGAATGTGACGTTGTTATCCTTAGCATAAGCCATATATAACGATTCTTAAAGACAGTCGTTCGAAGCGAAAATAAGTTGTTATAAGCACGCTTAACTAAAAGAAGCATTATTACCTTATTTAACAATGACAGCGCCAAGTTTTCGTAAGTACACTTACGCCTAACGATCCTATTATACGTAAGAAATACCTAAAAAATACTTACGTTCAGAATTTGTAAATAGTAGCGTGAAACAGAACAAAGCAGGTAGTGAGAGGTGAAGTGATCATTTTTTTATATATTGTTGTATAATTTTTAATGTACTTTTATTTATGTGTAACAATAATTAATTGTAAATTATTGACAGAAGTTCAAAAAATTACTATCATACATACGCAAAAGCACATAAAAAATTATAAAATCATGTACGGAGAAATGCTTATTTTTCTCGTCACTGCCTGCTATGTTTCGTCTTATGATACTTTAGAATTACATGTATTGTATGAGTCTTTACACAAAACTTTTATAGCTGTGTGCTGTAGTAAGTTAATACCAAAAATAGATTGCAGGTGTGTTTAAGTTTTACCATTTTTCCCTTTAAATGTTCGCAATATTATCAATTTATGCGTAGAATATTCTTTTTAATAATATCATGTAAAATTTTTATAATTTAAATAATTATTTAATCATTTTTTAATACTGACACAAATTTTTTTTTTTTAAGGATGGAATCAGATTCAGACAATAGATTCTTTATTACACAAAGGAGGCTACAAAGGATTAATAACACCTGATATTCGACAAAGTGTTAAATTAACAAGATACCAAAGTGAACAAATAACTGTCAGTTATCAAGATTACATGAATCATTGGTATAATCGACGATGCTAGCCACTGATGTGGGATTCATTATGAAGTATATTATGTTTATTGTTCAGATCTAAATGCACACGTTGTCACAATGGATTTCCAAATATGTATTCTGTATTCTATTTCATGTAATTCTGTTGGTTTAAAAATATTTTAACAATTGAAGAAATTACAAACTATTTCTTTATTAGAAAGAAATGTACATAAGTTTTAGTATCGTTTTTTAATTCACGTACTTAAAAATACTTATTTACTATCTTTAAGAGCTAAATTTCACTGTATAATGCTTAAGAAAATTAATGCAAATAAACAAAAGGAAAAAAAACTATTTTAATTAGTTTCTTAAAAAATCTCAAAATATTTTACGCTTATCAACATGCTATGTCGCGGTTTCGCCCTCGTGATAGGTATAGAAATTATTTTTGATTAAATATTGTTCTTGAAGATATTCGTAATAAATAATGTTTTTTGTTCATAACCCATATGGTGATAGAATAATTTTGTTTTCTGATTTATCAATTCTTGAAACTTTTACATACAACTGCCCATGTTAACAACAATTGGTGTGCAAATCAATCCTAACATATTTAAATGTTTGTAATAGCTACTGAATGTTTAGTTGGAAATTGAAGTCTCTTAAATTGGCAAAGTAAATCAGTAGGAATCATTGGCATACGGGATATTCAGGTGATTTCTTCCGTTTCTACTACTATAAGAATAGTATTAGCTGCAATAATATTCTTTCAAATAATCTTTATCTGTAATGGAGTACCACTTTGGTGGGTTTATTAATATATACTAATTATGGAGTAAAATTATAGAAACTACAACCTTCAGTTGTAAATTATATGGAGAAAAGTCAGATCTATGAATTCATCAACTAATCGACCCATTAATCTATTCATCCTTTAACCCATTGATCCATCAACCCATCAATTCATTGACCCTCAATCATCCACCCATTAATCCATACACCCATTAACTTATTGACTCATCATTCAATCGACTAATCAACTCATCGACTAATCAATCCATGAACCCGTGGATAATTCATCTTACCGCCAATCGATCCATCAACCCATCGTCAAATTCACCTATCTGTCCATTGACTCATCAATATATCGACATGTTCATCCATCTACCAATCGACTCATCAACCCATCAACATAATTATTTATCCGGCTATTGATTCATGGTCATGTTTATCTATCCACCTATCGAACCATTGAACCATCATTTAATCGACTCATCAAACTATTGATATATTGACTCATCCATTAATTCACTGACCCATCTAATCATTATTCTGTTTATACATTGACTCATCCTTTTAATATAGCTTCAAAACAGAAAAAATTAATTGTGGATGGAAAAAAATCAATCAAGTTTGTAAAAACTACCTTTTAGCCCTAACGGAAAAGAGAGCTATTTTAGCTCGTATAAATAGACATCAAAAATTGAATTTTACGCTCGAAGTGTAAAAAAAACGAAATATAAGTATAACTTTTTAATTTTCAAAATTTTTGAATAATGAAATTGAAAAAAAATAAATTTTGTTGTATGAATCTGACAAGTTTTGTAAAATTATTGTATACTGAAAAAGACAATTTTCATTTGGACAATTTTTTTGTAAAGTAGAAAATGATTAAAATACGCGATATTAAAAAAGATGTTATTATTTACAAATTTGTTGATAAATTTGCAAGAAAAAATTGTGAGTAAAAAATATCAAGACGTTAATAAAATTTTTTTTTTTAAATGCGAAAAATCCAATATAAGTACAAATTTGTTTAATTTTGAAACTTTTTTCAAAAATAAAGAAATTTAGAAAACAAAGTTTATATAAATGTCACATTTCCTAAACATATTCTGTGCTAAAAAAGCTTTTGTTTTAAGCATATTTTTTATTAAATATTTCCAAGGTTGAAAAAAATTGTATTTTCTACGAATTTTTTTTAATTTTTCTAAATAAAAGCGTAAGTTGATAAAATCTTTAAAAATTAAATTAATTTTTTTTACCAATGAACTAAAAATTTTTTTTTATTTGAAAACAGGAAAAAGTTTCAGGAAGCCAAATATGTCTTTTAGCACGTAAAAAAAATCTAAATTTTTTATTTATAAAGTAAATTTTAATAAGCTAAAAAATTTTTAGTCCTAATAGAAAATTGAAAAATAATTGCGAAATGGAATCAGTTTTGAACAAAAATGAAAATTTTTTCCATACATCTAAAATGATAAAAAATTTAAATTCGGAAATAAATTTAATTGAGTTTGATTTAAAAAATTATTCTGAAAAGGAAAGACGATATTTAAATTAATCATGCAGAATATTGAATGTGAAAGTGAATGGATATGGATGCAATACAATTTATTGCAAATGAATTGTAGCTACACAATTTTGAGTTAAATAAATATCATTATCATGTCAATTTAATAGTTATAGTTATAGTTTATTTGTATTGTCCACCTAGCTGCTATAGCTATGTGGGCCACTCCACACTTTCTTCTAATTTTACTAAATTTTGGCCAATGGGACTTTATTTTATATCTCATTACCCAGTGGGGCTTCTAATAACACACTCAATTAGTCCTGAAAGGCTTTTTATAAGCGTTTACGTGGTCTTTGAGTTCTATTTTCCAAATAGTCTAGGCGCCAGAAAGGTCACAGTGGCCACTTTAATTAAGATTGACCCACCAAAGTTTTTTTTTAATATTTTGACCTCCTGAAAAAAAAAATCGATGGTGGATTTAGATCCGTATGTCGAATAAATTGTTATAAACAATTTAATTATTTATAATGATATAACGATTAAACAAAAAGAGGTGCAAAAATCTTGTTTACTACTTTCTTCTGCGGCTTATTAAAACAAATATACTCGATTTTGAATCCTGTTCTTTGCATAATTACAACTAGAGATTTTGTTAATTTATTGCAAATTGACGAGATAACCTCGTCGCGCTTGATGAAATTCGACTATATCTCAGGTTCTATCATACATTTTTATTCGATTAAAGTCTCATTTTAAAGGTGAAAGTATTTTTCACTAAACCATTTTACTTAGAGCTATTTATAAACATCGATAAACAAAAGAAGACTGATCAAAATGAGAATAAAAGCACTTTTTTTGGTATTTCATTTATTTATAACGCTACAACGTTTAAACAAAAAAAGAAACAAAAATCTTGTTTAATACTTTCTTCTGCGGCTTTTTAAAACCAATACACCTCATTTTGAATCGTGTTATTTAGATAATTACAACTAGAGATTTTGTTAATTTATTGCAAATTGACGAGATAACCTCGTCGCGCTTGATGAAATTCGACTATATCTCCAGTTCCATCATACATTTTTATTCGATTAAAGTCTCATTTTAAAGGTAAAAGTATTTTTCACTAAACCATTTTACTTAGAGCTATTTATAAACATCGATAAACAAAAGGAGACTGATCAAAATGAGAATTAAAGCACTTTTTTTAGTATTTCATTTATTTATAACGCTACAACGTTTAAACAAAAAAAGAAACAAAAATCTTGTTTAATACTTTCTTCTGCGGCTTCTTAAATCCAATACACCTGATTTTGAATCGTGTTATTTAGATAATTGCAACTAGAGATTTTGTTAATTTATTGCAAATTGACGAGATAACCTCGTTGCGCTTGATGAAATTGGACTATATCTCAGGTTCTATCATACATTTTTATTCGATTAAAGTCTCATTTTAAAGGTGAAAGTATTTTTCACTAAACCATTTTACTTAGAGCTATTTATAAACATCGATAAACAAAAGAAGACTGATCAAAATGAGAATAAAAGCACTTTTTTTGGTATTTCATTTATTTATAACGCTACAACGTTTAAACAAAAAAAGAAACAAAAATCTTGTTTAATACTTTCTTCTGCGGCTTTTTAAAACCAATACACCTCATTTTGAATCGTGTTATTTAGATAATTACAACTAGAGATTTTGTTAATTTATTGCAAATTGACGAGATAACCTCGTCGCGCTTGATGAAATTCGACTATATCTCCAGTTCCATCATACATTTTTATTCGATTAAAGTCTCATTTTAAAGGTAAAAGTATTTTTCACTAAACCATTTTACTTAGAGCTATTTATAAACATCGATAAACAAAAGGAGACTGATCAAAATGAGAATTAAAGCACTTTTTTTAGTATTTCATTTATTTATAACGCTACAACGTTTAAACAAAAAAAGAAACAAAAATCTTGTTTAATACTTTCTTCTGCGGCTTCTTAAATCCAATACACCTGATTTTGAATCGTGTTATTTAGATAATTGCAACTAGAGATTTTGTTAATTTATTGCAAATTGACGAGATAACCTCGTTGCGCTTGATGAAATTGGACTATATCTCATGTTCTATCATACATTTTTGATCGATTAAAGTCTCATTTTAAAGGTGAAAATATTTTTCACTAAACCATTTTACTAAGAGCTATTTATAAACATCAATAAACGAAAGGAGACTGATCAAAATGAGAATTAAAGCATTTTTTTGGTATTTCATTTATTTATAACGCTACAACGTTTAAACAAAAAGAGAAACAAAAATCTTGTTAAATACTTTCTTCTGCGGCTTTTTAAAACCAATACACCTGATTTTAAATCGTGTTATTTTGATAATAACAACTAGAGATTTTGTTAATTTATTGCAAATTGGCGAGATAACCTCGTCGCGCTTGATGAAATTCGACTATATCTCAGGTTCTATCATACATTTTTATCCGATTAAAGTCTCATTTTAAAGGTGAAAGTATTTTTAACTAAACCATTTTACTTAGAGCTATTTATAAACATCGATTTACAAAAGAAGACTGATCAAAATGAGAATAAAAGCACTTTTTTTGGTATTTCATTTATTTATAACGCTACAACGTTTAAACAAAAAAAGAAACAAAAATCTTGTTTAATACTTTCTTCTGCGGCTTTTTAAAACCAATGCACCTCATTTTGAATCGTGTTATTTAGATAATTACAACTAGAGATTTTGTTAATTTATTGCAAATTGACGAGATAACCTCGTCGCGCTTGATGAAATTCGACTATATCTCGGGTTCTATCATACATTTTTGATCGATTAAAGTCTCATTTTAAAGGTGAAAGTATTTTTCACTAAACCATTTTACTTAGAGCTATTTATAAACATCGATAAACAAAAGGAGACTGATCAAAATGAGAATTAAAGCATTTTTTTGGTATTTTATTTATTTATAACGCTACAACGTTTAAACAAAAAGAGAAACAAAAATCTTGTTAAATACTTTCTTCTGCGGCTTTTTAAAACCAATACACCTGATTTTAAATCGCGTTATTTCGATAATAACAACTAGAGATTTTGTTAATTTATTGCAAATTGGCGAGATAACCTCGTCGCGCTTGATGAAATTCGACTATATCTCAGGTTCTATCATACATTTTTATTCGATTAAAGTCTCATTTTAAAGGTGAAAGTATTTTTCACTAAACCATTTTACTTAGAGCTATTTATAAACATCGATAAACAAAAGAAGACTGATCAAAATGAGAATAAAAGCACTTTTTTTGGTATTTCATTTATTTATAACGCTACAACGTTTAAACAAAAAAAGAAACAAAAATCTTGTTTAATACTTTCTTCTGCGGCTTTTTAAAACCAATACACCTGATTTTAAATCGCGTTATTTCGATAATAACAACTAGAGATTTTGTTAATTTATTGCAAATTGGCGAGATAACCTCGTCGCGCTTGATGAAATTCGACTATATCTCAGGTTCTATCATACATTTTTATTCGATTAAAGTCTCATTTTAAAGGTGAAAGTATTTTTCACTAAACCATTTTACTTAGAGCTATTTATAAACATCGATAAACAAAAGAAGACTGATCAAAATGAGAATAAAAGCACTTTTTTTGGTATTTCATTTATTTATAACGCTACAACGTTTAAACAAAAAAAGAAACAAAAATCTTGTTTAATACTTTCTTCTGCGGCTTTTTAAAACCAATACACCTCATTTTGAATCGTGTTATTTAGATAATAACAACTAGAGATTTTGTTAATTTATTGCAAATTGGCGAGATAACTTCGTCGCGCTTGATGAAATTCGACTATATCTCAGGTTCCATCATACATTTTTATTCGATTAAAGTCTCATTTTAAAGGTGAAAGTATTTTTCACTAAACCATTTTACTTAGAGCTATTCATAAACATCGATAAACAAAAGGAGACTGATCAAAATGAGAATTAAAGCACTTTTTTGGTATTTTATTTATTTATAACGCTACAACGTTTAAACAAAAAAAGAAACAAAAATCTTGTTTAATACTTTCTTCTGCGGCTTCTTAAATCCAATACACCTGATTTTGAATCGTGTTATTTAGATTATTACAACTAGAGATTTTGTTAATTTATCGCAAATTGGCAAGATAACCTCGTCGCGCTTGATGAAATTCGACTATATCTCAGGTTCCATCATACATTTTTATTCGATTAAAGTCTCATTTTAAAGGTGAAAGTATTTTTAACTAAACCATTTTACTCAGAGCTATATATACACATCGATAAACAAAAGGAGACTGATCAAAATGCGAATTAAAGCACTTTTTTTGGTATTTCATTTATTTATAACGCTACAACGTTTAAACAAAAAAAGAACCAAAAATCTTGTTTAATACTTTTTTCTGCGGCTTTTTAAAACCAATACACCTGATTTTGAATCGTGTTATTTAGATAATAACAGCTAGAGATTTTGTTAATTTATTGCAAATTGACGAGATAACCTCGTTGCGCTTGATGAAATTGGACTATATCTCAGGTTCTATCATACATTTTTGATCGATTAAAGTTTCATTTTAAAGGTGAAAGTATTTTTCACTAAACCATTTTACTTAGAGCCATTTATAAACATCGATAAACAAAAGGAGACTGATCAAAATGAGAATTAAAGCACTTTTTTTTGGTATTTCGATTGTTTATAACGCTACAAAGTTTAAACAAAAAGAGAAACAAAAATCTTGATTAATACTTTCTTCTGCAGCTTTTTAAAACCAATATACCTGATTTTGCATCGTGTTATTCAGACAATTACAACTAGAGATTTTGTTAATTTATTGCAATTTGACGAGATAACCTCGTCGCGCTTGATGAAATTCGACTATATCTCAGGTTCTATCATACATTTTTGATCGATTAAAGTATCATTTTAAAGGTGAAAGTATGTTTTACAAAACTATATTACTTGAAGCTATTTATAAACATCGGTAAACAAAGGGAGACTGACCAATATGAGAATTAAAGAACTTTTTTTGCTATTTCAATTGTTTATAACGCTACAACGTTTAAACAAAAAGAAATACAAAAATCTTGTTAAATACTTTTTTCTGCGGCTTTTTAAAATAAATACACCTGATTGAATCGTGTTATTTGAATAATTACAACCTAAGATATTGTTGATTTATTGCAAATTAACGGTACGAACCCGTAAAAAATTAGGTACAAAAATTAAACCTATCAATCTATTTTTATTAATAATAAAAATTAATAAAACATATACATAAATAAAGAGAAAACATTGAAATATTAAGAATAAAATTATATTATACATTAAACTTTAGGATAATTTACTTATTTTAACATGTATTATTTTTTATGCATGCACAAAAAGTACAGCATGATGTGTTTTTTTTTACAAAAGCAAGCTTTTGTATTACAAACTTTGCAATGACACGGTGGCACTAAGTAATCAAGAAGTGGAAAAACTGTTTTAAAAAGACGCAAAAAAAGTATTTCACAAAATTTTTGTATCTCTTGTTGTTTAAACGTTGTAGCGTTATGATCAATTATAATAGAAAAAGTTCTTTAATTCTCATTTTGATCAGTCTCCCTTTGTTTATCGATGTTTATAAATAGCTCTAAGTAAAATGGTTTAGTGAAAAATACTTTCACCTTTAAAATAAGACTTTAATCGACCAAAAATGTTTGATAGAACCTGAGATATAGTCGAATTTTATCAAGCGCGACGAGGTTATCTAGTCGATTTGCAATAAATTGACAAAATCTCTAGTTGTTATTATCTAAATAACACGATTCAAAATCAGGTGTATTGGTTTTAAAAAGCCGCAGAAGAAAGTATTAAACAAGATTTTTGTTTCTTTTTTTGTTTAAACGTTGTAGCGTTATAAATAAACGAAATACCAAAAAAAGTGCTTTAATTCTCATTTTGATCAGTCTCCCTTTGTTTACCGATGTTTATAAATAGCTCTAAGTAAAATGGTTTAGTGAAAAATACTTTCACCTTTAAAATAAGACTTTAATCGATCAAAAATGTTCTATAGAACCTGAGATATAGTCGAATTTCATCAAGCGCGACGAGGTTATCTCGTCAATTCGCCATAAATTAACAAAATCTCTAGTTGTTATTATCAAAATAACACGATTCAAAATCGGGTGTATTCGTTTTAAAAAGCGGCAAATGAAAGTATTTAACAAGATTTTTGTATCTCTTTTTGTTTAAACGATGTAGCGTTATAAACAATTGAAATACCAAAAAAAGTGCTTTAATTCTCATTTTGATCAGTCTCCTTATGTTTATCGATGTTTATAAATAGCTCTCAGTAAAATGGTTTAGTGAAAAATACTTTCACCTTTAAAATGAGACTTTAATCGAATAAAAATGTATGATGGAACCTGAGATATAGTCGAATTTTATCAAGCGCGACGAGTTTATCTATTAATTTGCAATAAATTAACAATATCTCAAGTTGTAATTATCCAAATAGCATGATTCAAAATCGAGTATATTTGTTTTAATAGGTCGCAGAAGAAAGTAGTGAACAAGATTTTTGTATCTCTTTTTGTTTAATCGTTATAGCGTTATAAACATTTAAATTGTTTATAACAATTTATTCGACATCCGGATCGAAATCCACCATCGATTTTGGTATTTAGGAGGTCAAAATACATTAAAAAAACCTTGCTGGGTCAATCTAAATTAAAGAGGCCACTGTGACCTATCTGGCGCCTAGACTAAAAGAAAATTCATAAAAAAATTTTCCGAAATTTGCCCAGGGAATCGAACTCCGGTCTACTAGAGTACGAGCCAAGAGCTTGAGCCCCTGCGTTCTTGCCAATTCATCATAGTGAGCAACAAAATTAACCTCTTTCTATTGAGCAACCTGGAGAAGTTGCAAGGATACAACATGTTGACAGCAGAACGCCGTAAAAAAATAGTTCCTTACGTGTCCTAATCTCTACACGTTAATAATGTAGTTCTATTGTTATGTCCGGTCACCTAAAATAGGTTTAGAGGAGCCAAATCACTTACCTTCTTATGGGTTGGCTGCGTGGTTGTAAGTAACTTAAATTTTTGGTCAGAGTGTTGAAATGTGGCGCGGTGCTCCACTCTGATTGCCTGCTTAATTGGATTAAGGTGGTCGTAATAACACTTTCGTTCACTAATATCATGTTGATTTTTATAAATTTTTATTAAAAATTGATATACAAAAATATTATAAAGCGAGTCGCGCTATCTTATAATGAAAACCTCGTTGACGCTTTGTCTATTTAAATTTTGTAAGAATAAAATTTAAATTATTACTAAACAGTAAATGGCGTAAATTTATGATTAATAGTGAATAGACTCGTTAATTTAAGCGTGCAATCGAATTTGTTCTATTCAATTTGGTAAATGTATTTAAGAAGTAAAAAACGCGAGTTTACAAGTTTATTCTACTATTTTAATTTTTATTTGCTTTATATCGCGAGTTGAGAAAGGTACTGTCCTCGAGTGGTCTAGATGCGGATTGATTTAGTAAAATTATTTTTCTCTGCAAGAAAGGTACAAATCTAGAAGAATAATACAAGTAATAATGCAAGTTCGTCAAAATTTAAGAGTCCCATTGGTCAGTTCGGCCGTAAGAAATTCTTTAAAATCTCACATTCGGTGACGAAAGATATCTTCTTATCACGCCTAAAAATGCTGAGGTAGCGTATACCACGCGCGTACTTACTACTTTTTTCTTAAAACTATTACAAGAAATTGAACTTATTTGTTAATACAGCATATTCCTTATTACTAAAAGAATAATTCATTCACTTATATGTATTTATTAATGTTATTCGGAGAGAGAACTGCAAAGTTACATAACTATCTGCCTATAGCTCAAAATAAAAAAATTAATAGAAAAGAAATAAAAACAATAAAGAAAATTTTCATACATCCGTGATTATGCGGATTTAACACTTTAATTATTTTTATTCTTATCCCAACAATTATGGCCACTTTATTAACTTTAAAAGCGAGTTGAAAGTAAGATATAACTGACTTCCAAAACATTAGCGGGAATAAACTACTTCATTTATGCTAAATGAGAAATTAGTGAATTTGAATTATTTTCCTTAGAATTCGTAACAAATTAATTAATAAAATTTTTAAAAAATACTATATTTTAATAAAAATTAAGATATTTAAAAAATTATGGAATTTTATTATTAAATTTTTAAAATAATTAAATTAAAAAAGAAATTTTTTTGCAATGAATATTTACTATGATAATTTATGTTCATAGTTCACAACAATATGTGATTATTAAATTAATTTATACTAGCTTAATTCACCTCGCTCCTAACGTCGCTCGGTTGAATTTTCATATATTATATTATTATGTATAAATTAACCAATTTTAAAATGAAAAAGAATTGCCTCAACTTATGAATTTTGGTATTGAAGTTTCGTACTAAATTAAATATTAATATTTTTATAAAAAAGGATTAATTAAAGTTACAAGATGCATAAAAATTGTTTAGATACAAATTATATCATGATGAATTGAGAATTTATTTTACTAAACTCCATTTAAATCAATGAAAAAATATGATAGAAATTCATTCTTTTAAATCACGTGTTTCAATGACGAACTATGAAATAATCAAAAACAGTGTTTGACGTTTACTAGAACTAATAACTGCACGGAGAAAGGAAAGTACTGTTAAAATAAGTACTCAATCTAGTATATATAATTTATGTACTAAGGTATTTGAAAAAAAAGTGATGATATAATTTCAATTAGTACTATAGCTTCAATTTTAGAGACTAATACTCTAGTTATCACGGAAATGTTAAATTCGGCGAAAAATTGATATAGTATATTTCGGTACTAGTGCGATAAAGTGATTTTTTACTTGTGTGGCGGTTTGCGCCCGAGCGAAGCGAGGGTGAAAAGGTCACACGAGTAAGAAATCACTTTCTCGCACGAGTATCGAACACTATTTTTTTACACGACGTGTGAGAAGCTCCATTTTCGCACGTGTCACTTTGTACAGCGTGCGTGAAATCGAGCTTCTCGCACGGAGTGTCAAAATAGTATATTTCGGTACTAGTGCGATAAAGTGATTTTTTACTCGTGTGGCGGTTTGCGCCCGAGCGAAGCGAGGGTGAAAAGGTCACACAAGTAAGAAATCACTTTCTCGCACGAGTATCGAACACTATTTTTTGACACGACGTGTGAGAAGCTCCATTTTCGCACGTGTCACTTTGTACAGCATGCGTGAAATCGAGCTTCTCGCACGGAGTGTCAAAAAGTTAATTTATGTGTTAGTACGCGGGTGTATTTGTGTACCTATTATGTTTTGTGTGATTTTTATTCTAACCCGAGCCTCATAAGAGAGACTTAAGTTAAAATAAAGCCAGTGTCCTCCCTTAGAGGACCCTATTGGCATTGCTTGTTAGTAAAAATATTATGTGTTTTATTCTAACCTGAGCCTCATAAGAGAGACTTAAGTTAAAATAAAGCCAGTTTCCTCCCTTAGAGGAAACTATTGGCAGTGCATTTAATAATAATTATATTAAATTATTTGTAAAAAATTCTATAAATTCGTATAACTGGAAGAAAATATTATTTAAAAATAATAAAGAAAAGGTACATACATGAAATGAAAAGCAAAAACAAAAATTTTAAATTAAGTTCTAGTTTTATTTAAGATTAAGAATAAAATAAATTTTATAATTGAAAAATTAATTTAATAATTATGATAGTTAACTTTAACGAAAATATATAAAAGAAAAAAATGAGACAACTTACTTTTCGTTGATGAGAAAGATAGACGTACGACTATGTTGACTTCAGTAAATTCGTCTGGTGTTCAAATTTTCTCTTATTGTTTTTTATTAGAAAGAAGAGAGAGAGAGAGGGGGAAAGAGACGAAGAAGAAGAAAAAAATATATCTTTTTTAAGAAGAGAAAATTTAGGAATTCAATGTGAATTATAAAGTTGATTTTAAGAATTTTGAATTATTTGATTTACTTATGAGATTTTTGAAATACTTGAATTTTGAATAAAAAAATTTGAAATTGTTTAGAGTTAAAGTTAAGAGATTTTTTTTTGTAATTTTGAAATAAAAGAAAAGATTGGAAATTTTAGTTGAAAGAAGAATTTAAATGTATTTCCCTTTTTTTGTTTGAATCAGTGAGGATTTAGAAAATAGAAAAGAAAATAGTAAGAGGTATGATACCTTTGGAGAAAATCTTTGAAAATTGAAAAATTGAAAAATTGAAGACTTGAAGATTTCTTGGAGTGAGCTTGATGAGCTCGAGGAAGAGACTGAATTTGTTTTATCTCTTCTTGAGATACATTAGTATTGTTTCCCTTCCCAAGGGAACTTGGGAGTGTTGTCTTAAGGGATTAAAACAATTTGTAATTGAGTATTGGTCGGTTGACCGGAAGAGGTTGGACATTATGCGTTATATTGATTGAAACAGGCCCAAAAATAAAGGCCTTTGGAAAAATCTGATGTTTTCAAGAACGTTGAAGCGTCATCGTTGTCTATCTCTCTCATATACATAGCTGTCTCTTTCTTACAATTGTTTTGAATACTTATTGCTAATTCATGTAAATTTTACTTAATAATAATAATAATAATAATAATAATAATAATAATATAAAGAGAGAGAAAAATGAAAATATGTTTAATAAACTATAATTACATTGTACCTTTCAAGATATTTTAGCATATGACTTTAATTTGTTAAAAGAAAAATATTTTAAACATCGTTAGTAAATCTGATTAAAAGAAATTATATCTTGAAATATACAGTGTAATTCTATTTAAATTTATTAACTAATTAATGCATTAATTAAAGTAAGCGTGGAAAAACATAACAGTATAAGATTTGAAGAAGTAACATGAAAAATGATTATTAATAAAAGTATAAATTATATACCGTAAAGGACGTAGTTCCTGATCAGGGCGTAATTTCTGATCATTATTTATTATAAATCATAATCTATAAGATTTTAGTAGGAAAAACTTTTTTTTAATTTATGAGAAAAAATAGATTGAGCGTAAGAAATGCTTCGTTTGTGTGAAAAAGAAATATACTTTCACTTTTTTACATGTAAATATGTGATCAGAAATACCTCCTAAGTGATCAAAAATTACGTCCTTCACGGTAACTATCTTAAAACTAGTGTACTAAAATGTGTTAAAAGATATCTTCAAATTAATATAGCATGTACTATTTTTAACTAAAAATAAGCGCATTCTATTAAGAATAATAGTAGTAGAAACTGATTAAAATAATAGTGACTAAATTAATTAAGCTAAAACATTATAATAAAAATAAAGCAAAATAAAAGTGTATAGAAACGTAACTTAAGGCGATCTCGGAACTTAGGTTAGGTTTCATTTCTTAGTTTACAAATCATACTTTTAATACATGAAATTTTTCAGATTTTTTAATTTTCCACCATTCTTTGATACCCATAGAATGGTGAAAAACTTATAAATCCAAAAAATTTTACAAAATAAAAGTTTAATTTGTAAACTACGAAATAAAAATTTAGCCTAACCTCCGTAGTCGCCTTAAGGTGGCTCAAGCGCTTGGTGCCGTATCAAGCGGGGCCCTGTCTGCGACATCAAAATGTTTTTATTGATAGAGCTATTATAACTGATTAAATAGTATTATTGATTATTTCTTATGATAAGAAAACAATTTTAAGTAATCAAGAGTAATAAAAAAGAAAAAAAAATTTTTGTTTTGTTTCTTATTACAAGTTTTACTTTGGTACGTCCCTGCTGTTTTGTTGGTTACGAGCACTCTGAACGCACGTTAACTATACGTATGGCGCCTGTATCTGACGCGCATGCGCAGAAGCTGCCATTATGTGTAGCAAATTCTATTTCGCATTCTTTTAGATTTATTTTCTCTTGTATTTCTTCGTCAAGTCCTTTTTTTCTTCTTGAAAAATGATCTTCGTGAAACAAACTATAAGTGTATAATTTTTATTTTAACTTGTACTTTTTTATATTAGCGTAAAACCTAATTTATGATTCAGTCCCATAAGAGCACATGTATTAATTACAATTATTAAAACATCTTTTTCTTTAAAAATAGTTCGTCAACCTCTATTTTTCAAAATAAATATCGAAATATTACGATATAAAGAATATTTTAATACAAGTTTTGGATAGTTTAACAATTTTAGAAAAAATCGCTTGAGCCACCTTAAACTAAGATAAGGATAAAGAAATGTAAAATGAGCGCATAATAATGTAATAAACATTTGAAATTAATTTATATTATAACTAAATTAACTAATAATAGTAGTAACTTTATCTAAATTATTTGTTAACAATAACGCAATAAAATTAAACGAATAATATTATTACTAAAAGATAGATTGGTAATAACTCTTAATAATGAATAGAATTAATTAGTAAATTTTATGAATGTTATTAGTAACTTATTCTATAATTGGTAGTAATTTTTAATAACAAAGTGATGAGTAATATAGGAACTTATCTATTAAAATAAAAATAACATGTAAAATATAATCTTATCCTAATTGAACGCACTGACATGTCCATGCGTGAGTGTGCATACTTGTATATACATATATATAATTAATTGTTTAATTGAATAAAAAGATAAATATAATAAAAATAATAAGTAACATATATATGGAAATATATATATATATATATATATATATATATATATATATATGTCGGCATATAGATTATTATTTTTACTTGATATTAAAATTTTCTTATGATATATTTTCTATAAAATTTTTTGTTTAACATACGTGTATGTTGTTTTAATTTTTTATTTATTTTTTTATTTATTTATTTATAATTCTTAAGATTAATGCATAATAAACTTAAATTTAAATAAAAATGCTTAAAATTATTTTTATGATAAATATTTATTGAAACGTTACTTTTCGTTCCCGCTTCGGTAAACAACCTTAATAAAATTCATTAATAGGAATCGTACAAAATAGATAAATAATTATTAAAGCATAAATGATTTTAATAATAATTGAATATTAAATTTACAAAATTTTACTTAAAACATAACGGTATCTAACAATTGGAAATTTCCTAAACGTGCAAAAGGTTGCTTTAATATTTTTATAGCACTGCGTGATTTAAATCCGCGCTTAAATCCCGCCGAGCCAAAAGTTAAACGATAAATTTTTACGCTGTTCAATAATGAATATGATGCTGAATTCACTTAAATCACGCACTCATAATAAGCGATATTTTGATATCTGGATTATTTTTAAGAGTTTATTCATCGATAATAATAAGGTGTAGATTATTGCAAATATTTTTCCAAATAAATAACAATTATAAGTGTGTAAAATACGTGTAAAACCAAAGTTAATATCAGTGTAACATGTGAAGCGAAGAGGTAGTCATTTCGATGCTCTAAGACTCCGTCGCGTCTGTGATTCCCCTAAATGCAACTACTAATACAATACATAAGTTACCAATAGTCGCTCCTACGACCCTAATACATATATGAAAGGAAATTTAGATTTTTATTATTACAGAATTAATTTCAACAGTTTGACATAATGTTATTTCATGTTTTATATATTTTTTTATATATAAAACATGAAATTATTTATTATTCGCGAAGTGCTTAAATTTTGCTTTTTTGCAGTTTTTGCTTTTCTTTTACGATTTATCATTCGTTGAATGCCTAATTTTGCTGGTATATGGAATTTGTTTTTTTAATGAATTATCATTCGTGGAGTGCATAGCCTTTGTTTATTATTGAATTTTGAGAGTATAGATGTAGTGCGGCGGATTTAAATCACTCGAGCTATAAAATAGTATACGATACTCGCGACTTAAATTCACCTATTATTACACGGCGTTAGGACCCTCGCTGACGCTCGGGCCCTAACTTCGCCGTGTAATAATAGGTGATTTAAGTCGCCCGTATCGTAATATACTATTATTGCCCTATTGTGTACAAGTCTGGCAGACGGATTAGCTGACGACGCAAATAAAGTTTACAGGACTAGAAAATTTTTTCAGGCAAAAAGGCATATGGAAGTATATAAAAAAAATTATCTTTTATGTATGGAAAGTTTTGAAAGATATAAAATTATTTTGAAACGTGAGAAAATGTTAGAGAAAGTTGAAGGAAAAATATTTCATAGGGAAAAAAAATTGAGAAAGGTTAAGGGAAAATTTTTGAGTGGCGACAAAAATTTTATAATAGGAAAAAATAAAGGAAAAAGATTTCCTCTTTTAAAAAAAAGAATAGGAAAGAAAAATAAGAAAAGTTTTAGCGCGATATGACACTAATGTTGGTACTAATATTATGAAGCAAGAGCATAAATTTTCAATGGTTAGTGTCTTTTTTTTCGGTACTAAGACTGACATTTCACCTACTCAATTCAAGGGCAATATTTCGCAGAAAATATGTTTGTTAATCTCTTTTGCTGCTGCTTTTTGTGTTACTAATATTAAAAATTGATAAATATAAAATTATTTACATAATGTATAACACTTTTAAATTACTAATAATTAATTTTTTAATTCGTGATATTAAAGAAATAAAACGATACATGTTTATCTGCCATACTTCGTTTTAAAATAGTTAGCTTTTGAGTTTAAAATTAATTATTAGTAATTTCAAATTGTTATATATTATATGATTTACCTTATATTTATCAACTGTTAAAAATTGTTTTACAATTTAATGGTTTTTACGTTATTAAGTATTAATTATATTGAAGTTTCATACTTGACAGCGCCGTAGTGCGTATTATATAGGTAATATGTTAGTATAAGATAATTTAGTTCGGAAATAGTACGCAAAAATTTGTTACTATACCAAATAATTTTTGGGATAAGACGCGTTAAAAGATGTACTAATATAGGTTGTCTTAATTTATGTACTGAGTATCAATTAAAAAACGACTGGTAATGTTCTTTTGACTACTGACTCTAGTTAGTACATTTTTTTAGGTATTTTCCTTTCTATGTGTGCGCAAGTGCAAATTCAAGATCAAGGTTGGAATTTGATAATCTTTAGTATTCACAAGATTGAGATTCGTCTACAAGGTTCAAATTCATGAACGTGATTTTACTATTAAGTATAACTTGGAACTAAAGTATCTTTACTTGGGTATCAACAGTTATTTTTGTTGGTTGGGATGTAGAGTTGAAAAAGGTGGAAAATGGGTGTAAAATGAGTAGAAAATGGGTATTATCAAATAAAAGGGTAAAAAATAAGAGTTCTGTGGGTAAGATATGGGGGGGTCAACGACTAAATTTTTTTAAAAACTATATTATATAGAAAGATATATATCTCTTTATATTATAAAAAGTTTTCGCTACCATTATCGACGCTGCTGCCATGTATAAGAATCAATCTTGGTCCTAGTTAGCTATAATATAGCACAAATTTAGCTAAAATTTCGTTAAAATAGAAGTTACAAATTAGCTAAGAGTTGGCTAAAAAATAGCTGAAAGTTGTATAAAAGTTAGCTAAAAGTTAGTTAAAACTTAGCAGAAGTAGGATAAATTTACCTAAAAATTAGCTGAATTTATTCATAAAGTCACTTCACAAAATTTAGATAAAAATTGACGAAACGTTATTCAAAAATTAGCTGATTGAGCTAAATTTAGCTGCATTTATAGATGCGCTGTCAACAAAAAATGTTCTCTTTTGTCTAGAATCTAATCAAGTGTAGACTCGAATATTATATCATAAATGAAGACTTCACTTTAATCAAAAGAGAAAATTAACCCTTTCAGTCACAGGAGCCACTATAGTGGCACCCTTTCTCATTTTCTTTTTTTTTATTGTTTAATTCGCACTTCAAATTTAATCTTCATTCTTTTAGCATTTTCATATAAATGAGTGTTCATTTTATAAGTATCATATGATATATTTTGAATATATTATTGTAAATAAATCTAAAAAATTAATGTATGATAGAAAATACGTGTTTTTGCGAAAATAATTCGTGACTGAAAGGATTAAGAAGGGTAGCTGAATATGGAGAGGTTAAAAGGAAAATGAAGGAATTAAGAATAGACAGTGAAAAAAGATAATAAAGCAAAATATAGTAAAACATAGATAAAGAGATAAATACATATGAGGAAATCTCTGTAACTTTCATTTTGAGAACTCGACTTTACAACAATTCAAAAGTCTATAATACAAGTTTCTGGAGTGGCACACACTTCAGTAAGAACTTGAATTACTCGTTTCTTGGAGTAGAATATACAATTAAATTTCGGTATCGATTGAAAAATTGCTCTTCACGGTACATAATTGTACCGTGAACATACTTTTTTTATATTTTTCTACTTGTGTTTCTTGAGCTATAAAAAAGGAGCATACTTTCGATCATTCTAAAACATTCTGAGCATAATGAATACGGTAAAAACAACAGTTTAAGCTTACCCTGGTACACTGCCGCCCGGTTGCTTTTGCCCACCCTAGAGTAAAATTAATTGAAATAAAAAGTTTTATATCTCTGGAACTAACGATCGCATCATCAAAATCTAAACAGCGTTTGAAAGATTGGTCAAAAATCTTTGAAATAAAGTAAGTCCGGTATTAAAAAAGTCATTTTCTAATTGCTTATAGCAATGTAAAAAAAATTTTTTTTACTAATTTTTTTTGCCCACATAAAAATGAATGCCATTTTTATGGAAATTATGATATCGAAAAAAAAACCAAATGGGTTTTAAAACTCTAATAGTCCTCTTTAAAATGAGCTAAGTAAAATGTCTCTATGACTTTTTAAACCACAGTTATGGTGATTTTTCGAAAAAAAGACCTATTTTTTCAACCATGATTATCTCATAAACTGAGAAAGATAGAAAATTTTGTATTGAAGAAAAAATGTTTCATTTTCAGTCTAGAATACAAATATTTAGTGACCAATAAGTTTCGGGAAAAAATTTTTTTTTTCACTTATTTTATTAGGGAAATTTCATGAAAAATTAGTAAAAATTTTTAATTAAACAAGTAAAAAAAAAATTTTTTCCCGAAACTTATTGGTCACTAAATATTTGTATTCTAGACTAAAAATGAAACATTTTTTCTTCAATACAAAATTTTCTATCTTTCTCAGTTTATGAGATAATCATGGTTGAAAAAATAGGTCTTTTTTCCGAAAAATCACCATAACTGTGGTTTAAAAAGTCATAGAGACATTTTACTTAGCTTATTTTAAAGAGGACTATTAGAGTTTTAAAACCCATTTGGTTTTTTTTTCGATATCATAATTTCCATAAAAATGGCATTCATTTTTATGTGGGCAAAAAAAATTAGTAAAAAAAATTTTTTTTACATTGCTATAAGCAATTAGGAAATGACTTTTTTCATACCGGACTTACTTTATTTCAAAGATTTTTGACCAATCTTTCAAACGCTGTTTGGATTTTGAAGATGCGACCGTTAGTTCCAGAGATATAAAACTTTTTATTTTAATTAATTTTACTCTAGAGTGGGCAAAAGCAACCGGACGGCAGTGTACATATGCCCCTTTTTAGGAAGCTTTTCGACTATTTTTAATATAAGTATAATTTCAGGTAAAAATTACAAGTAATGTTTATGACATATTCCAGTGGACTATTTCATGGAAGATTGCTGGGAGATTCCATAAACATTTCGCTGAAAGATTCCTTAAAATTTTAAAGCGGAATATTACATAAATCTTCCACGAATATTCCAGGAAATACACTCGGCACAACAATTAGCAGGTCACCTAAAATTTTCTAAAAAATTTCCATTTTTCAAACAGTTATAACTCCGTTAATTTTTATCAAAATTATTCCTTTTTTTTTTATTTAATGTCAAAAGTTTAACTTTTTGACATTTGCATTAAAAATATTTTTCAATCAGAACAGATGGCGCTGTTGTCAATTGCTTAAACTGATTAAATTTTGCAAAAATAAAAATTCAACTTTGAACCATTAGATTAGCTTTAAAATTGTTAGCTCAGGATGTTTTTGCAACAGAATTTGAAAATTTGGAATCTCCTAAAAATAAAAAAGAAAAAAAAAATTAAAATGCAATGATTTTTAACAAGGTTATGGGCATTTAAAAAAAAGAGGTTTTTTTAGTTTTTCGATCATAACTCTGACTG
Source organism: Anastatus disparis (assembly GCA_017163975.1). Lineage (NCBI taxonomy): Eukaryota > Metazoa > Arthropoda > Insecta > Hymenoptera > Eupelmidae > Anastatus > Anastatus disparis. Next base: position 904,020 of record JAFFSR010000390.1, read on the forward strand.
TATTCATTGAAATTGGTTCTTTTTTTTTTGTTGAATTAAAGCTAAAAACTTTAACTTTTTGAATCTGTTATTTAAAACCCTTTTTAGCAAGATTGATAAAAAATAAACGCATAAATAAACAACACGAATAAACGTGGAAAACTGCTATACATTAATCAAGCATACGCACTCATGCATAAAAATGTTATTGTATTGTTTGACACTTGTCAACGCATAGCAGATTTTATGCGAAATTATTACAAAAATTTATTTGAGTTTTAACAAAATTAAACATTAGATTCATACTTATTGCATCACCGCCGGCATTAGCATTACCCAGGATGTACCGAGTAGAGGCTGCCGGGTCGGAATTACATCCCTTCATTTTTTTTTTTTTTTTGTTTTCTTTTTTTTTGCTAAAAAGAGTTTTAAATAACAGATTTAGAACACTAAAATTTTTAGCTTTAATTAAAAAAAAAAAAAAAAACCACAGTCAAAATTATGATTGAAAAACTAAAAAAAACATCTTTTTTTTTAATTGCCCATAACCTTGTAAAGAATCATTGCGATTCGATGTTTTTTTTTTAAATTTTTCAGGAAATTCCAAATTTTCAAATTCTGTTGTGAAAAAATCCTGAACTAACAATTTTAATGCCGATTCAATGGTTCAGAATTGAATTTTTTTCACAAAATTTAATAAGTACAAACAATTGACAACAGCACCATCTATCTGATTGAAAAATATTTTGAATGCGATAGTCGAAAAGTTAAACTTTTAACCTCAAATAAAAAAAAAGAAATAATTTCAATAAAAATTGACGGAGTTGTGACTGTTTGAAAAATGCAAATTTTTTAGGGAATTTTAGGTGACCCGCTAATTGTTGTGTTGGGTGTATTCGATAGAAAGATTTTAGTAATCTTCCAGTGAAATATTCCATGAAATATTTGACAGAAAAATTTAAGTAATCTTCCAGTGGAATATTTCATAAAAGATTCTACGAAGATTCCATAAATATTTCTTCGGAAGATTCCGAAAAACTTTAAATTCTTTCAGCGGAAAATTACATAAATCTTCCAGAAATATTCCACGGAATATTCCACAGAAAGATTGAAGTAACCTTCTAGTGACATATTTTACCAAATATTTAACTGAAAGATTGAAGTAATCTTCCAGAGGAATGTTGTATGAAAGATTTCGGGAAGATTCCATAAATATCCCGTTGAAGGATTCCAAAAAAGTTTAAAATCGTACACCGGAATATTAGATAAATCTTCCAGAAATATTCCACGAAGTATTTTACAACAAGATTTAAGTAATCTTCTAGTTGAATATTCCACGAAATATTCTTTAGAAACATTAATGTAATCTCTTAATGAAATATTATATGAAAGATTTCAGGAAGATTTGATAAATATTTTCCTAGAAGATTACAAAAAACTTTAAAATCGTTTCATGAAAGATCCCTTAAATCTTTCATGATATTTCATGAAAGGTTCATGAAATGTTTTAAATCTTCCCTTACAATATTCCGGAAATATTATGAATATTTCAACAGAATATTTCATGACATATTTCTGCAAGATTCCTGAAATATTTCAATGAAAGATCTGAGATGATCCAAGTCTTCCAATAAAATATTCTTGGAATCTTCCAACAATTTTGCATGGTAGATTACAATGTAAGAAGAATCAAGGACTTGCGAATATTACAGGAATATTCCATGGAAGATTCCTAAAATATTTTAAATCTTCCGTGCTAATATTCCAGGAAGCTTCCATAATAGTCCAGAAGAATTAGTCGAAATGCATAATGTAATTAGAAACAGGTGCAGACCGCCAAAAATGGCTTTGTTGGATGATTAGAAATAAAACTCTGGAATTACCCTAAAAATTTGAGTCGTCAGGAATTAGTAAACAATGATTTAAGGTGCAAAATTCGTAAAAATCACTGTTTTTTTTAGGTAGCTTGAATTCGTTTGCGTTCTAGTATATGAAAATTATACTATTTGTAGGTATTTCAAAGACGATTAATTTGAGACGTCATTGATGAAAATCGGTTAATAAATTTTATAAATAATGTTAAACAAAAATCGAAAATCGCGAAATTTTAAAATATTTGTCATTTGATAAAAGAAAGATGTACATCATTGTAATTCAACAAAAATGTGCCTCTTATTATCTTTAAATTACCATAAAAATTTCATCAACAAATATTAATTATTTTAGGAGATATTCTATTTGTTTATTAAAAAGAGGTCAAATGTACATTAAAAAATTCACCCAAAAACGTCATCGTAGAGACTTTATGATAATCATATAATATTTAGATATTAACGTAGATTTTATGAATTTGATGTGAAATCGCGTCCATTTTATTATTTTCAACCTAAATATAGCAAAAAAAAGTAAGTTTTTTTCTCAATGGTTTTTTAAATACTTTTACAACTAATGAAAATATCAATATAGGGATTTGATATTCTTATTACTGGCAATTTTACGCAAATTTAAAAAAAAAAAGAATGCTCTAGCTCAATTAGAAGCCGAGATAATTTTTTTTTTTTTGAAAAGTCGCCAATTGTTTATTTATAAATTTTAAGGACTGAAATTTTTATCACAGCTAGAATAATACTTGAAGTTTATGATTCCATTATATCGAAGATGAAACAAACATTTTGCAATGTAAAAATTAATATTTAAGTAATAAAGATTGCTATTAGTTAAACAGAGTAATTTTTCCTGCCTTGCAAAAAAATTGATCTGTCGAGTTATAATTCATGTTCCGATTAAAAATTCCTTATATCTCGGTTAATTACGGACCAATTTCGACGTTTTTTTTTAAATCGGGGTAGCGCGTGAAAATAATAACAACTGTTGTATTTGTTTTTAAAAAATTATTTATTTAACAATAATTATTCCAAAAAAAAATTTGTTTTAACATATTTTTTTAAATATTAATTTTAGCAAAAAGCTTTAAGAATAAAGTTTGTTTATCTTAAAAAAATAAACAATATTTCATTTTAGTGTTTTCATGATAAAATCAATATTAAGTCTGTTAATTTGAAAAACAGATTGTAAAAAATTTTTGGTTTGGAATTTCAACGTAAATAAACTTTGTCATGAAAAATTCCTTATATCTCCGTTAATTACGGACCAATTTCGTTTTTTTTTTTTAATTTGGGTAGTGCGTAAAAAAAACAATAACTATCGTATTGGTTTTTTTAACAATTTAAATGAAACAATATTTATTGCCAAAAAAAATAGTTTTTTCCAATTTGTTTTTCAAATTAACAGACTTAATATTGATTTTATCATGAAAACACTAAAATGAAATATTGTTTATTTTTTTAAGACGAACAAACTTTATTTCTAAAGCTTTTTGCTAAAATTAATATTTAAAAAAATATGTTTGAACAAATTTTTTTTGCAATAATTATTGTTAAATAAATAATTTTTTAAAAACAAATACAACAGTTGTTATTATTTTCACGCGCTACCCCGATTTAAAAAAAAACGTCGAAATTGGTCCGTAATTAACCGAGATATAAGGAATTTTTAATCGGAACATGAATTATAACTCGACAGATCAATTTTTTTGCAAGGCAGGAAAAATTACTCTGTTTAACTAATAGCAATCTTTATTACTTAAATATTAATTTTTACATTGCAAAATGTTTGTTTCATCTTCGATATAATGGAATCATAAACTTCAAGTATTATTCTAGCTGTGATAAAAATTTCAGTCCTTAAAATTTATAAATAAACAATTAGCGACTTTTCAAAAAAAAAAAATTATCTCGGCTTCTAATTGAGCTAGAGCATTCTTTTTTTTTTAAATTTGCGTAAAATTGCCAGTAATAAGAATATCAAATCCCTATATTGATATTTTCATTAGTTGTAAAAGTATTTAAAAAACCATTGAGAAAAAAATTTACTTTTTTTTGCTATATTTAGGTTGAAAATAATAAAATGGACGCGATTTCACATCAAATTCATAAAATCTACGTTAATATCTAAATATTATATGATTATCATAAAGTCTCTACGATGACGTTTTTGGGTGAATTTTTTAATGTACATTTGACCTCTTTTTAATAAACAAATAGAATATCTCCTAAAATAATTAATATTTGTTGATGAAATTTTTATGGTAATTTAAAGATAATAAGAGGCATATTTTTGTTGAATTACAATGATGTACATCTTTCTTTTATCAAATGACAAATATTTTAAAATTTCGCGATTTTCGATTTTTGTTTAACATTATTTATAAAATTTATAAACCGATTTTCATCAATGACGTCTCAAATTAATCGTCTTTGAAATACCTACAAATAGTATAATTTTCATATACTAGAACGCAAACGAATTCAAGCTACCTAAAAAAACAGTGATTTTTACGAATTTTGCACCTTAAATCATTGTTTACTAATTCCTGACGACTCAAATTTTTAGGGTAATTCCAGAGTTTTATTTCTAATCATCCAACAAAGCCATTTTTGGCGGTCTGCACCTGTTTCTAATTACATTAAATTTTAGCTCTTTTTTCGCTAATTCTACTGGACTATAAATATTCCATGCTGTGTGGGTATGAATTGACACTTATGTAAAAATTGTTAAGAATTGAATGTATTAATAATAATGTCATTAAAGCAATAATATTCTTATTAAAAGAAACATATTAATATTTAGAATATATCTAATGATCTTATTTGAATAATTATCATAACATAATAAAAAAATATTCTTTTTAGTATCTTTTTAATATTCATTTTATAAAATACAATCTTCAAAGGTTTTTTTTTAATTTTACATTTGTTTTGATAGTAAATTATAAAGATAGGAAAATATATGAAATATGAATCAATTTTCCTGATTATGTCTATAATTATGAATTCATATTTATGATAGAATAGATATAGATATAGATATTTATTTATTTTGTAATAAGAGTACAAAAAGGCGTGTAATACATGAAATAGTAAGTAATAATTCTATAAAAAGTATTGCACATAATAAGATAAGATATCACAGTCAATTATTAAAATTAATATATAATACTGTATCAGTAAGTCACCATGTAAAAGTGATATCACAGACTATTCTAAATACACGCAGAAAACATAAATTACAATAAAAAACAGTCTTAAATATCTATCAGTCATTGAATTAAAATACATAATTTAAAAGAAGAATCACTGTCATGACATCAATAAAAATAAAATTGGACAATACTATAAAAATAAAATTGGACAATACTATAAAAATAAAATTGAACAATACAATAACAAAATAATAGTAAATAATTAAAAAATAAAATAATAATTACATTTAAAAACAATACCGAAGATGTCATGACTTCTAATAAAAACAGAACCACTCATACTTTCCGCATACATTCATCCATAATTCACGCTAATAAATACATTTACACCTTAAATCTATGTATAGGACAAAACAAAATAAATTAACACAAAATTAAAATACTTAAAATTAATTTCACTCGAGGTCGAGTAAGTACGTCCTCAAAGCCGACTTAAACCTGCCGAGCGATGGAAGATTTTTTATATAAGCAGGCAGGGAGTTCCAAAAATGCGCACCTTGAACTTGAAAGGAATTTCTTCCAGTCTCAGTACGCATGAAGGGCACCGCGAAGTCCTTGATCTCTCCCCTAGTGGCTACCCTAGGTACATATCTAGTGAAGAGACTCACTAGATACTCGGGAGTATTCATGCGCACGATTTTGTACATAAGTACAGCCATAAAATACTGTCTCCTTGAATCAGTACGCAGCCAACCAAGCGCAGCTCTATGAGGAGAGATATGATCGCCCAATCCTACACCTAATACATATCTCACACATGAATTTTGTAGTCTTTGTAATTGTCTTCTCAACCCCTGCGAAGCATCAAGCAGAACTACTGAGCAGTAGTCGAGGTGCGGAAATAGCAAGGCGGCTGCGAGTTGTATACGCAGGGCCTCAGTGGTGTCCCGGCGAAAGAACCGTAAACTATACATTATCCTATTAAATTTTTTAGTCACCATATTAATATGCGGCTCCCAAGACAACTTAGCGTCAAGCACAACACCAAAGCTCGTAACGGTATCAGAGAAAGATATGCCGACACCTCCCTCAAGCTCAATCGTTCTTGGCTCACCAGCATAAAAGTCATTAATAAAACGACTACTGCCAAAAACGATAGCCTTAGTTTTTCTTGCATTTAATGTGAGAGAAGCATCGACAGCCCATCCCGACACTGCCCTGGCCGCCCTCTGTATAATATGAATACCTTCATTCAGATGTTCATAAGGGACCTGAGTATAGATTTGGAGGTCATCAGCATATAATATGTGCTTGACACAACTGGGGTCGAGCGTGTCACGTATGTTATTAATGTAAAGGCAGAACAACAGAGGCCCCAGCACTGAACCCTGTGGAACTCCTAGATTGGTTGTTAGCCAATCCGAATCCTCTTTTAAATGTGTAGAAACCATTTGTTTCCTACCTGATAAATAGGAGTTGATCCACTCGAGTGCAGCCCTAGAAAACCTCATCAATCTAAGCCTCGCAAGCAATTTGGAAGGGGAGATCGTGCCGAATGCCTTACTAAAGTCAAATAGGAGTAGTATCGTGGCAAGTTTCTTGTCAAGACCTGATCTTATGTCGTCTGTAAGTTTAAGTATGGCAGTCTGCGTAGAATGATGCTTCCTGAAGCCAGTCTGCAAAGAGTCAAGTATTTTGTGTGTCATAATATACTCCTGCATTTGGTCATGGGCAATCTTTTCAAGAACCTTTGAAAGAAAACATAATATTGCTATGGGCCTAAAATCTTTAAGCATTTTAGGTGCAGGGCACTTCTTTAAAGGCACAATACGTGCGCGCTTCCAAAGGCAAGGGAAGACCCCCCGTGCAAAAGAGGAATTGAACAGAGTCACAAGATGCTCTCCAATAACCGGAAGTGCTTTAAGTATCACACTCTGCGGGATGCCATCCTCGCCACAAGCCTGTGATGAAAAATGCGAAATCGCAAGGATTACATCATTAATATTAATTGGCTTAAAGGCAAAACCACTTTCACTACTCTCAGAAAGAATCCTTTTACGTTCCGCAGTATCATCGTGTGGCGAGACCAACACCCCCGCAAAATGTGCATTAAGCTCATCTGGAGTGAATCCATTCAAGTCCCCTTGAGGTCCGGACAGGAGTCCCAGGTCTTTTAACTCCTTCCAGATATTACCTCCAGCAAGAGCATCGAATAGTCTATTATGATAATAATTTGTTTTAGCTTGTTCCGTCCGTTCATCTATTGTTTCACGCAGCTGCAAAAATTCGGAGAGATATCGCTCCTTCTTCGTCCGTTTAAATCTACGATACGTGGCATCTCTCTTGTGCCGCATCTGCGACAACTCCTTATCAATCCAAGGAAATTTATCTTTACCAATTTTAAGTATTTTTAGTGGCGCTAGATTTTGTATTGCCGCCGTAAGGTTGTCACAGAGGCAGCCAAGTGCAGATTCTGGGTCAACTGTACCAACTGTAAATGGCGTCCAATCACAGCCGGCCAAACTCTGTACCAATAAGTTTGGACAGATATCTTTGTAATTTCTATACTTAATTATTTTATTATCTGTCTTGATGTGATGACAAGAAATACATACATCAATTAAGTTGTGCCGACTGTGAAAATTCGCCGGTAAGTTGCATGCGTCAAGTACTGTGTCATTATCATCAACAAGAATCAGGTCAATCCACGTGTGAGACGTTGGAGTGTGATGCGTGGCACCGTGCTGAACCAACTGTAACGAAAGCTCAGCCGACAATTTATTAATAAATTTGGCATCACTGCTCTCACGCAGGAGATCAGCATTCAGGTCTCCCATTATAATTTTATGAGAATATTCGGAAGCAAAATTTCTCAAGTTATCCAAAAAATCGGTAGTTTTAAAAAAGGAAATTGCAGGAGGTCGATAAATAACAGAAACCAACACGGCTTCGGAGCTGCCCAATTGCACGGAACAAAAAATATACTCAGGTACCTCCGGTTTACCTTCACTATGATTAGTTCGAGTATCCGAAGTAGCAAAAATAGTGCACTTTAAATTGTCTTTAACTTACAAAGCAACTCCTCCACCACGCAAGTTTCTGTCCTGTCTGAATACTTTATACCCTTTGACCCGAATGACGTCATCCGAAACAGATGGACCCAGCCAGGTCTCAGCCACTCCAAATATGTCGCAAGAAGGACCATCACTCAGAAACTCACGTACCTGCCCAATGTGAGCCCTCAACGAAGTCACGTTCAGAAAGCACGCTCGCAGTTCACCCCTCCTCCCTGTACGACCCTCAGAGGAGGCCCGGTGCAGTCATTGGGGAGTGGCCACACTCGACGTTACTCCATTATTTGTACCTAATAATTGTTTTGTCGACATATTTCATTGATGTTCAGAGGCTTCATTATTATCACATATATCATTATTATTACACTTAATATTCGATGGAGTTTCAGAATTTACATGATTTACATGCACACCGTCTTTTAATTTCTTACTTTCTGTCAATAAATTATCTAAATCATTTTCATTAAAAAATTTGTGAGCTCTCTCCCCTCTCTCCCTCCTCACCAGAAATTTACCATGTCTGTGCCAAACAAATTTAAAGCCTTTTTCTTTGGCATACTTTTTTAACTTTTTAAAATTAACATATTTTTCTTTAGCCAAAAATTCATTAATAAATATCAAGCCGTGGCGTTTGATGGCTGGAAGACTGCCAAGGAGGGAGGGATTAAGATCCGCTGTCGAAAAACCAGTGAATTGTCGTTTAGCCTCAAACACCTTATGCATCAGGTTCTCCTCAGAAAGTCTAACCAGCAATGAGAACGGACCCCCCGTGCCGCCATTGATCCCACGATCTGTAGACACCTCGTTTACATCATCATGTTTAGCGATTTTCTTAAATGAGATTACATTTGTACGCTTGATTGCCGGAAAAATGGTACCAAGAACGGCACAGGCGTAATCATTAGGCCCAACATTAACTGCTGAACAGTCAAACTCGCCAGAGATCACCAATGTACCGCTCCCAGAGCCACACTCCGTCTCAACTTGACGAGGTGCCTCCTCACTAATTACAGTATGAGTGTGTGGTGTTTGTGGCATTTCTACAGATTTAGATGTGTGTAATGTATGCTCATTCATTCCCGTGAGATCCGCGACGGCCTGCGCCACGCCAGCTACCCCGGTTGTAAGGTCAAAGAAACCCTTTGATGATCTGTCTAGATTGAAGTAAAATTTCTCATAAGAAAGTAAACAATTCAAAGAAAATTTACTTATGATTTGCAAGACATTTATTAAGAATGCGAGAAATAAATAATATTCTTTAATATCACTCTAAAATTTGTATTAACTATAATGATAGAAAATTACAATTATTCTATTAGATTGGATTTATTGTCAAAGTTACATTATATTTTACTTTAAATAACACAGGCCCACAAAAAAAAAAGTTGGTGGTTCTGGGATGGAGACTATACTTTTGTTATATATTTTTTCCCGCTGAGTCCGAATCCGGCGTCAAAAGTAGGGGATGGCCACATATTTTGAACATAACCTCAAAAAACTGTCAAAAAACCATGTTTCTGTAGAAAAACATAAAAAGTAAAAATGAAAATTGTTTATTTTTATGCATTTTGGCCTACTGAATCCGAATTTGTTATGGAAAAAGAGAGTCGACCGCCTAATTTTGAACATAACCTAAAACTGTCAAAAAACTGTGTTTCTGTGGAAAAACATAAAAAGTAAAAATGAAAATTGTTTATTTTTATGCATTTTGGCCTGCTGAATCCGAATTTGTTATGGAAAAAGAGAGTCGACCGCCTAATTTTGAACATAACCTCAAAAACTGTAAAAAACCGTGTTTCTGTGAAAAAACATAAAGAGAAAAAATGAAAATTGTTTATTTTTATGCATTTTGGCCTGCTGAATTCGAATTTGTTATGAAAAAGAGAGTCGACCGCCTAATTTTGAACATAACCTCAAAATACTACTCAAAAGTCAATTTGCACAAGAGCTTAATTGACTTACGCTTGCGTATACGCTTGTCTTCGAACGACCTATGCAAAGGATTCCTACGTCTCTTTTTCTTATTAGGTTGTATTTCTCTTTTTAGCATCCAGCAACAGTCCGGCATCATGTTTACGCTACATTTTCCTTGCCATCTACGTTCAAATTCCTTCATATCCTGATGAAATCTTTCACCATGCTCTTCACTTTAGTCACCTAGGACTGGTGGAAATTCATCAATGTGCGAATCGAGAAAGTGGAGTTTCAAATTCATTAAGCAACCTAATTTTTTGAAATGTTGTACCATATTTTCGATGATGCTCTCGTAGTTCTCATCTTTATTGTTATCAAGAAATTTTGTTGCAACATCTTTAAAAGACAACCGGGCTGCCTTCTCGGCATCATTCATACTTGTGACGAATTTTTCGTCCTTGAACATTTTACGAATTTGAGGTCCATCAAAGATACCTTCCTTCAATTTAACCAGAGTTATATTCGTAAAGATGGTTTTTAAATATTTGAAGCATCGTCCTAATTTAATATGTAAAGGCAGTAAAAGGATCTTGCTAGGATCGACAAGAGGACGATTGATGACATTGCTGGAACCTGGAGTAAGTGATGGTCTCGCTGGCCACACTTTTATATTATAGTATTTTGCTCCATCTCGACTGTCGAACATGCATAAATAGCATGGGTACTTGGTAAAACCTGATTGTAGACCTAGTATCATTGACAATATTTTCAGGTCTCCGCAAATTAACCATTAATGCTCACTATACTTTATTTTATTTAAAACGTTTTCGATGTTACAGTATTCTTCTTTGAGTACAGTTGAATGAGCTAATGGTAACGGAGCATACTCATTCGTATTGCGAAGAAGAACTGCCTTCAAGCTTTGCTTAGATGAATCGATGAATAACCTCCACTCTTCTAGCTTGTATCAATTTGGTTTAAATTAATTAATAAGTCCTCGTACATCGGTGCAATACACTATATCAGATTCGCTAGTGATGTATGATCGAAACGCTTCTTCTCGGTTTCGATAAAATGTAACTTTTACGTCCTTTTCTAATACATTGAAAGAGTTTAATTGAGAAGCCATTAATTCAACTGCATCTTTTGCTAATCCAGCATTCCTAAACATGTCATTAAGTTGAGCTTGAGAGATCTTTATTTGGCTTTTCTCTTTACCAATGGGAACATATTCCTCATCACTGTTCGAAGACAGTTCTTCACTTTCGACGGATTCACTTTCTGCTTTCCTCAACGATTCATTTTCGTCAGTGTCGTCGTCTGTATGGTCTTTAAGATTTTCTACGTCTTTTCCTGTACCACAATCAACTAGCATACTATCCATTCCTTGTATAAAGCTGTTTCGTGAAGCCTCGTCAATCAAACTTTCGACTATTTGCTTCTGCGGACGAACGACACTAGAAACTGTCGCATACAATATTTTATCTGGTCGCACTTTATTCACCCCACTTACATTTGTCACGCAAGGGTAGCAATCACTTTTATCTAATAGTTTTCTCCAAATAGCTGGTTTTAGAAACTTCATTTCACATTTATCTCTAGTTTTATCGAATTTATGTAACATTTTGTAACATTTAGCACATATAATATACAGAACCCAGGTTGAATTTTGCTGAGAAATTTCTACTTCAAAGCATGCTTTAAATAAATCTCTTATTCTTTCAGTTATATGCTTCTTATGTTTTTTCCACACATATTTCGTACAAATATAGCAGTAACTATCGAAATCACCTACACAGTCGTGATCAACTTGTTAGCGAGATCCCGAAGCAATCTCAATATCGTTAAAATTATCCTTAATATTCATAGATTCATTGGAGAACCCGCACGCTGGAATTCCTGTACCGATCGCAGGTGAGTCAGCCGTCCTAGGGGTGATAACCCTCGTAGCTCCCCAGGCCTAAGTACGAGGGCTTTCCGACTTTGACGAGGACAATGTCAACTCATTGTCGGACACACTATGGCATCATTCTCACGTTCTAGCGTTCCCCTGCAGGACAGCGCGCCTCGCTGGCTTCGTTACAACGGAAGATTGGAAGCGAATCATTCCACACATCCCTTCCGGGCAGTTGTCATCGTTGTAGTGTCTTCCGTGGCAGCAGGAATAAAAGGACTACATAAAAAATCCAGTTAGTAAAAGTTTAAGTACTCAGTAAGGGAAATAATGTACACGAGATAACACTACAAATAGGTGAAATTCGAATACTCCCAGTTTTCTTCTTTTCAAGATATAGCAATCGTGAGATTTGTCTTCAGACTAATGTTGTTTCAAGTTATTTTTATAGTCTGTATTACCAAGAATATATTTTTTGCAAAATGTTACATAAATTCGATAAAACTGGAGATGAAAGTAAAATAAAATTTCTGAAACCAGCTATTTGGAGAAAACCATTAGGTAAAAGTGATTGCTACACTTGTGTGACAAATGTAAGTGGGGTGAATAAAGTGCGACCAGATAAAATATTATATGCGACAGTTTCTAGTGTCATTCGTCCGCAGAAGCAAATAGTCAAAAGTTTGATAAACGAGGCTTCACGAGACAGCTTTATACAAGGAATGGATAGTATGCTAGTTGATTGTGGTACAGGAGAAGACGTAGAAAATCTTAAAGACCATACAGACGACGGTACTGACGAAAATGAATCGTTGAGGAAAGCAGAAAGTGAATCCGTCGAAAGTGAAGAACTGTCTTCGGACAGTGATAAGGAATATGTTCCCATTGGTAAAGAGAAAAGCCAAATAAAGATCTCTCAAGCTCAACTTAATGACATGTTTAGGAATGCTGGATTAGCAAAAGATGCAGTTGAATTAATGGCTTCTCAATTAAACTCTTTCAATGTATTAGAAAAGGACGTAAAAGTTACATTTTATCGAAACCGAGAAGAAGCGTTTCGATCATACATCACTAGCGAATCTGATATAGTGTATTGCACCGATGTACGAGGACTTATTAATTAATTTAAACCAAATTGATACAAGCTAGAAGAGTGGAGGTTATTCATCGATTCATCTAAGCAAAGCTTGAAGGCAGTTCTTCTTCGCAATACGAATGAGTATGCTCCGTTACCATTAGCTCATTCAACTGTACTCAAAGAAGAATATGTAACATCGAAAACGTTTTAAATAAAATAAAGTATAGTGAGCATTAATGGTTAAATTGCGGAGACCTGAAAATATTGTCAATGATACTAGGTCTACAATCAGGTTTTACCAAGTACCCATGCTATTTATGCATGTTCGACAGTCAAGATAGAGCAAAACACTATAGTACAAAAGTGTAGCCAGCGAGACCATCACTTACGCCAGGTTCCAGCATCGTCATCAATCGTCCTCTTGTCGATTCTAGCGAAATCCTTTTACCGCCTTTCACGGTGGTCCTTGATTAAATTTAACCGTGAAGTCTTTGCATCTTGGATTTTCCTTTTGGATATGATTCTAGACATATTTAGGAACGAATTCCAACAAAAACCAAAATCGAAGAATGAGCACTTTTTTATTTATTCAAATTTTGATTTTTATACATAGTTTTTTATAAAAAAAAAAATTTTTCATTGATAATTAATGAAATTAATTTCTATGGCTTGTTTGAATAATATTTTAAATTATTTAAATATTTTAAGCAAAAATTAACTGTAAATATATTTAGAAAAATATTAAGTTATGTAACAATGTAAGCAAAAGGTTGAAATTATTTTTCTCCGACATATTATCGTAATGAAAACTATTGCAAGATATAGGTACAACAAATACCTGAATACTTATTCATGAATCAAATAGCACATAAGTATACACCTTTAATTTTATGACTGAAATATATATATATACATATACACTGCCGCCGAGATACTTTTGCCCCCCTTCGTCTAAAATCGACTTATCTAAAAAGTTTTATAACTCTGGAAAAAATGGTCGTAGCCTAAAAATTCTAACGGGATTCGAAAGATTGTTCAAAATTCTTTCGAAAACTATTGGTTTGATATAAAAAAAAACCATTTTTTTCGTATCTCTTATCCTTGTTTAAAAAGAAATTTTTTTTAACTTTGTTTTGACTTTTTTTTGACTTTGTAAAATAGTGTTCAATTTTAGTATAAATCGTTACATTAATACAAAACCAAATAAATTTTAAAGCTTATATTTCGACGATAAAAATGCAATATTGAACGTCTAGATTCGACCTTTTAAACCAGAGTTATAAGATTTTATATTTAAAAATAAGGTTTTTTTCGATATATGAATATCTTTGAATTTAAGAGGAATAGAAAAATTTGTCAGAGAGAAAAAATGTTCCTTTTTGGTCAAATAATAATAATATATAATAAAAAATGGATTTCGGAAAAAATATTTTTTTTTGCCTTTTTTACCCACGTTGTTCAATATTTTAAAGATATCAAAATTTTATTACATTCCAACAAAAAAAAAATTTTTTTCGAAATAAATGCATTTTCATCGTCGAAATATAAGCTTTGAAATCTATTTGGTTTTGTATTAATGTAACGATTTATACTAAAATTGAACACTGTTTTACAAAGTCAAAACAAAGTTAAAAAAAATTTTTTTTTTAAACAAGGATAAGAGATACGAAAAAAATGTTTTTTTTTGTATCAAACCAATTTGAAAGAATTTTCAACAATCTTTCGAATCCCGTTGGAATTTTTAGGCTACCATTTTTTCCAGAGTTATGAAACTTTTTAGATAAGTCGATTTTAGACGAAGGGGGGCAAAAGTATCTCGGCGGCAGTGTATACACACAAAAATAACATATACACAGTTTTTACTTAAGTTGCATGCAGTGAATTATATTCACAGACTGCTCTTAATAATTTATCTGCAAAGTATCGCAGAATTATTTTGCGATACTTTGTATTTAGCCCACATTGCAGAAAAATCATGATGGACCGCTTCCATAGCCTGTAAAAACCTAGGCCTCGATTATGTTCAATGCATAAGTTTTTCACATGGGAAAAAACTGCATGTACTTTTAGTGTTACTGAAATACCTAAAGATAGATGAGTATTTTTAAACGCATCGATAAATTCAATAAATTTTGGATTTAAAGAAACAGTAAAGCAGTAGTTGACAACCACGTTAAACTTTTCAAAAACCTCAACATATTTTAAACAATTCAAGTTACCACTGACTTGCAAGAAATCGATATTATTTAGTAATATTTTGCAACTGTTTCCTTTAAAAAAAGTGTTCCGTAAGTTATTTCACGTTGAACACTACAGTATTCTGCCCATTCATTGCCTTCCTTTTTAAGTTCTTTTAAAATATGTAAATACACTGTACAGATTTCTTTTACAAAATGGACACACTACTTTTGGAAGACACTCATTTTGTTTATCATAAGTTGTAAATAGCTAAGTTATTTTAAGTTTTAAAGTCTGGGTTACGTGAACCATCAATTCACTTTTATTAAAATAAAGCAAACAGATAACATAACGATTTTTCTCATGAGTACGCGCGTGGTTTTTAGTAATATTTGGCAGCATGGTGTTTAATTCACTACTACAAAACGACTGACTTCATTCATAAACATTAATAACATTGGAATTTCCAAAAATTCAACAAAACGTTCGTGAATAGAAGGGATGATTATGCTTTGTTTACAAACAATTTTCATCTCAACTGGAACTACGTTGCTTTATATATTTTCTTTTCGTATCGTGTTCTTATAGAATATTAATACACTGTATTTTCTAATTACAATCACTTTAAAAACGCATCATTCGTTATAGTTTTTATCACTATCATGTTTTATAAAAAAAGATCTTAATTTTAACGTTACGCTTACATTGTTACATAATTAAAAATTTTTTTAAATATATAATGTTTGCTTAAAATATGTAAATAATTCATAATTTTATTCGAAAACGCCATTCTAGAAATTAATTTTATAAATTATCAATAAAAAAATTAAAAAATTAAAAAAATTGAATAAATAAAAAAGTGCTCATTCTTCGATTTTGGTTTCTGTTGGAATTTGATCCTAAATATGTTTAGAATCATATCCAAAAGGAAAATCCGAGGTGCAAAGACTTCACGGTTAAAATTAATTGAGGACCACCGTGCTTTACATATTAAATTAGGGCTGATGAAACAATTTGTTACAGCTCTCGATAAAGAAGGGCCATGCTTCAAATACTTAGAATCATTTTTATGAATATAACTCTGATTAACCCTTTCAGAACCAATGTACATTACAATGTACATTGACATTTTTTGTTTTTTTTGAAATTGTGCAAAAGTGGCTTCAAATTTTGTAAAAAAAATATGTGTATTAGATTGAAGTGAACTATTTCCGATCTCAAACTGAGGGCCTAAGTTATTATATCTCTGATAGAAACTGAGAAAACTTGAAAAGAAAAAAAAAAAAAAAAAATTTTTTTATCGCAAAAATTGCTTAATAAATGAACACTTATCATCGCTAAATGGTTATCAGAACTTTTCATGATGAAATAATAATTCCGTTCTGAAAGGGTTAACTCTTACAGTCACAGGAGCCGATATATCGGCTACCTAATTTTCTTTTTTTCTACCTCAATATTTTTGCAATATCATGCTTCATTCTTGGATTTTTTGTATTTTCAGATACACATAGCCTTACTATTTATAATGCTGATGATATTTTATAAATTTATAACTATTAATTATTATTATAAAAAAATACATACGAAAAAAGTGAATTGAATTGCATGACTGAAAGGGTTAAATTGAAAGAAGGTATCTTTGATCGACCTCAAATCCGCAAAATGTTCAAGGACGAAGAATTCGTCACAAGTATGAATGATACCGAGAAGGCAGCCCGGTTGACTTTTAAAGATGTTGCAACAAAATTTCTTGATAACAATAAAGATGAGAACTACGAGAGCATCATCGAAAATATGGTACAACATTTCAAAAAATTAGGTTGCTTAATGAATTTGAAACTCCACTTTCTCGATTCGCACATTGATGAATTTCCACCAGTCCTAGGTGACTAAAGTGAAGAGCATGGTGAAAGATTTCATCAGGATATGAAGGAATTTGAACGTAGATGGCAAGGAAAATGTAGCGTAAACATGATGCCGGACTGTTGCTGGATGCTAAAAAGAGAAATACAACCTAATAAGAAAAAGAGACGTAGGAATCCTTTGCATAGGTCGTTCGAAGACAAGCGTATACGCAAGCGTAAGTCAATTAAGCTCTTGTGCAAATTGACTTTTGAGTAGTATTTTGAGGTTATGTTCAAAATTAGGCGGTCGACTCTCTTTTTCATAACAAATTCGAATTCAGCAGGCCAAAATGCATAAAAATAAACAATTTTCATTTTTTCTCTTTATGTTTTTCCACAGAAACACGGTTTTTTGACAGTTTTTTGAGGTAACGATCAAAATATGCGGCCAACCCCCTATTTTTGACGCCGGATTCGGATTCAGCGGGAAAAAATACAGAAGAAAAGTATAGTCTCCATCCCAGAACCACCAACTTATTTTTTTGTGGGCCTGTGTAATTTATACTTATAAAATTTACATAATATTTTAAATAAACTATGAAAAGGATGATCACATATTTAATATTAATTTAAACTATGAATAAGAAGTTTATATAATGTTTATAATTAATGACTTACGAATTTTTATATTATCTTATAAAATACAATTTTAACTTGTAATTAGCTTTATTTTAAAACTCAATTTCATTAGTATTTAATTCCACGAGTTGATATATGCTGAATATATATATATATATATATATATATATATATATATATATATATATATATATATATATATAATGGACATTTTACACCAACTGGAAGTGCTACAAAATAAAAATTGCTAAAACTCTAAGAATATATCCTTTTTGTGACCCAAAATTTGTAAAAAAAATTTCAAGGATCTAGATTGAAAGTATCAAGAGCTATAAATCCTTGAAATTTGGAAATTTGTAAAAATTTTTGGAATAGTCCAAACTTTATCATTTTTTTTCTGAAAATCCTGATGTTTTAGAAAGAAATTCATGAGAATACTTCTTGTTGTGAATGAAGAGGAGAGTTAGCATGATTTTTTACAGACCTAAATTTTGGAGTTTGCTATTGGTTCTTACATGTATTACATGGTAATTGAAATTACTTATTTTTTGCCACTTTAGAAATTGCTTTTCGAGGGCTTATTTTTTTCTATTTTTCATTAACTTCAAAATAAATTTTTGATTGTGTAAGTCAGAGCCATATATAAGGAGCTATGACGATTTAGAATATATATTTTTATGTATAGTTTATTTTCAATATGAAAAATAAATTATGCATGAAAATATATATTTATATTCAATATGAAAAATAAATCATACATGAAAATATATATTTTAAACTGTCATAACTTCTTATTGATGACTAACATACATGATCAAAAATTTATTTCAAACTTCATATAAAATGAAAGAAAATTAGCCCTCGAAAAGCAATTTTTGAAGTGGCAAACAATGAGTAATTTCAATTACTATGTAATACATACAAGAACCAATAGAAAACTTTAAAATTTAGGTCTGTAAAAAATGATGCTAACTCTCCTCTTTATTTACAAAAAGAAATATTCTTATGAGTTTCTCTCTAAAACATCAGGATTTTTAGAAAAAAAATGATAAAGTTTGGACTACTCCAAAAATTTATAAAAATTTCTATATTTCAAGGATCTATAGCTCTTGATACTTTCAATCTAGATCCTTGAAATTTTTTTTACAAATTTTGGGTAACAAAAAGAATATATTCTCAGAGTTTTAGCAATTTTTATTTTTCTGCTCTTCCAGTTGGTGTGAAATGTTCCATATATATATATATATATATATATATATATATATATATATATATATATATATTGTAACGGGGAATATATTTAAATAAATAAATTAAATATATTTGTGGGCTTCACGTGTACTCTCTTTAAGTACACGTGCACTTACCGTTAAATAACCAATTTTCTATTTAGAGACGATCAGCCTCGTACGTTGTCACTGATCGACTATGACTATCTTTTTTTTTATACAATGGAAATCAGTTAAGCAATATTTAATACTATTGCAGAACTTCGCTTAGAAGTTCTGCCTCCCGGACGTCTGGTTCGACGAAACCCACGGCGTGTACTTTAAGACTCTCTTAAATATCGTAGATCAAAAGAAAGCAATTATATAACGTTCAGCATATATAGACAAAACACGATTTTAAACAGTGAGAAATAACGTTATGTAGTACTCCAAAATAATTTCAATTTGCCTTTAATTTATTCAAAACAATAAACAAATTTTAATACACTGAAATGAAATTATCGTAAACTTTAATAGTAACAAAATTTAATAAGTTTAATAAAAAGAAACAAAATTTAATTTAGTCTAACCTATTCTATTTAACGCGACGCACGCGACGGTCTCGATATTTACATACATCGCCTATACGCATTCGTTAATAATACGCCATACGATAGTCTGCAGACTTACGTTTTTATATCAGTCGGAGAACACGCAATTAACTCGATGATCCTCTCCAACTGGGACGAATTGATCAATCAATGGAAGCGGCACCGAAGAAATGCGGTGCAGCTTAAGTTCTCGTAGTTCTCCTTATCAGGATGCCTCGATATATCTGCAAGACTCAGGCAAACTCACTTGATTCTTGCACAAGCCACGAACAAGAAAAAACTTCGTACAAAATGCTTACTCCTTTATACAAACTGATAAAACCTATATAACGCACGAGCTCGCACAAATGTATAAGATGGCTGCTAAAACCTTTCTGCTTTGTTAAAAACGACCCGTTCGTTCTTCTCTCTTGCCAAAGTCTACCCGGCATGCCCTGCGCGCGCCTCTCTCTACAGTACTATATCCGAGTCGCTGAGACAGACTCTCTCCGTCTCACTCTTACACTTGCATATCAAGCATACGTTGAGCCGTGCGACTGATAACGAGGATAGAGCTATATCATAGCATACAAATAATTTACTATCCTCGTTACAATATATATATATATATATATATATATATATATATATATATACATATATATTTATATTTATATTTAATATAAATTTACAGCATGTCCAAAAAGTAACGGACAGATTCCATTCAGATTCATGCAGGCCGTCACTGATCGAATTTTTTCTTCTCTAAGTGATCTCTAAGTCTTCTAAGTGATAAAAACACCTTCCAATATGTATATGAAGATAAAGTTTACCTAATAGAACGCTCGAAAATATGTTTTTTCCTCGCTACAGCGTATTTAGTGTCGGGTGCAGAAATGAAAATTAAAAAATTGAAAATTAACCTCAATTTTTAAATGGCCGTAGCTCCGTCAATTTTTTACCTTTCTGGACGTTTTTTTAATGAAAATGTGCGAAATTTAGTCTAGTTTTAAATGTCGTTTCGATTTTTGCGATGCGAGTTGATCTCTCTGAGTTATTCATGAAAAACCGAAAAAAGCAATTTTTTTCAAAAGCAATTTTCTCAAAAACTATATTTTTTTTTGTTGAAATTTCCATATGTTTTTATACATAATAAATACTAACTTTTAGGATAGGTGAGAATATGCCATTTTGCCTTATTTTTTTTAAACAGATTTTTAAATGTTTTTTTTATATTTTCCATTTTAAAGCATTGATACCATGGCGCATCATGCGATTTTTCCAACTAGTACGTCTTTTTACAATTCGTTTATGCTTTAATTTATTAATTTATCAAAAATATTAACAAAAATCTTTAAAATAAACCCTTGATCAAATTTTTTTATTAATTAGAACCAAAGTTATGATGATTTTAAGTTTATAAAACTAGAAATTTTTTTGTTGATAATTAAAATTTTTATTCAGTTTGAATTTTGGCGCCCACGATTTAAATTTACTTTGTAGGGAGTGACATATGCCACCGCTAGATGGCAATGATTCACTTTTTGCATTCTCATTAACGACTTGACACATTCAAGCATATAAAACAAGTAAGATCAAAAATAAAATTGTCTAATAAAGTTATTTGTTTGTATAAATCTTCTTCTGTCAAAGAAATCACTTTTAAATCAATACTATCTCTAATTGGGCATTCTTTGAATTTTCTTAGTGCACATTTTATATCATCTTTTAAACAAAAAAGTAAAGAATTTACTTTCAATTCCAAATCCGCAATGTCATGTTTATTCTCGTTTTTATATTTATTTAAAGCATCCAACGTAAGTTTCAGGTTCTCGCAATAAACGCAAAGACACGAATCGTTTGGTGGATGGGGTATAACCCACTTTGGTCTCAAGGCATGGAATATTGATTTACCAATTTTTGTTTTAATTTCAGGATTTTCTTCTATAAATAAATATTTCTTTTATGCTTCGCGTAAGAAAGCGTTTAATTTTTTTAGTTTTTATACCATTTTCTTTGACAGATATTGTGTCACTTTTATTTGCACTTTGACGAGAACAATGGAAATCATCATTCAAATAATAATTTTTCACTCTCATTATAATTTCACTATCCAAAGAATAGCCACAATAGTTCTCAGGCTTTTTGTAAATATCTTTATTATTGAGCAATGACCTTGCTCGATCAATCATATAAACAGTTACATTTGATAAAACTGATTATAAATAATTTTTGGAAATATTGCTTGGTATAAGACTTAATAACTGCACTTTTTCAAGAAAATTTCAACAAGTATCTCAAGCAATTTTAATATTTTTGAGCCATTTATTACATGTTTCACATTTGCTATTTTCATCTTATGTGTGCAAATCCGTTATATCGTAGACTTTCATAATTTTACTTGCTATTTGTGAATCAAATGCATCGTTTATTCGTTTCCTTTTACGAAGAGCACAGGATTTTCGCATTTTTATATTGATACTCTGAGGCAAGTGATTTCTTTGACAGAAGAAGATTCATACGAACAAATAACTTTATTAGACAATTTTATTTTTGATCTTACTTGTTTTATATGCTTGAATGCGTCAAGTCGTTAATGAGAATGCAAAAAGTGAATCGTCGCCATCTAGTGGTGGCATATGTCACTCCCTACAAAGTAAATTTAAATCGTGAGCGCCAAAATTCAAACTGAATAAAAATTTTAATTATCAACAAAAAAATTTCTAGTTTTATAAACTTAAAATCATCATAACTTTGGTTCTAATTAATAAGAAAATTTGATCAAGGGTTTATTTTAAAGATTTTTGTTAATATTTTTGATAAATTAATAAATAAAAGCATAAACGAATTGTAAAAAGACGTAATAGTTGGAAAAATCGCATGATGCGCCATGGTATCAATGCTTTAAAATGGAAAATATAAAAAAAACATTTAAAAATCTGTTTAAAAAAAAATAAGGCAAAATGGCATATTCTCACCTATCCTAAAAGTTAGTATTTATTATGTCTAAAAACATATGGAAATTTCAACAAAAAAAATATAGTTTTTGAGAAAATTGCATTTGAAAAAAATTGCTTTTTTCGGTTTTTTATGAATAACTCAGAGAGATCAACTCGCATCGCAAAAATCGAAACGACATTTAAAACTAGACTAAATTTCGCACATTCTCATTAAAAAAACGTCCAGAAAGGTAAAAAATTGACGGAGCTACGGCCATTTAAAAATTGAGGTTAATTTTCAATTTTTCAATTTTCATTTCTGCACCCGACACTAAGTACGCTGTAGCGAGGAAAAAACATATTTTCGAGCGTTCTAAGAGGTAAATTTTATCTTCATATACATATTTGTAGGTGTTTTTATATCACTTATAAGAGAAAAAAAAATTCGATTAGTGTCGGCCTGCATGAATCTGAATGGAATCAGTCAACGATACACCTAAGAAATTTCCAAAGTTAATAATTTTTTCAATTAGGTAAAGGTTGTTCTTGGAGTAACTTTTTACTAGGTATCCGACGGAGACCTTGGATTTGACCTTGAACCTCATTTTCAAGGTTATTTTGAGGTCAACCTCATTTTTTTAAATGGGAACCCCCACTTTTTAAAGCGAAATCGAAAAGAGCGGGAAATTTTACGTTAATACATATCCGAACGTAAAATTTTCTGCTCTTTTCGATTCCACTATAAAAAGTAGGGGTTCCCATTTGAAAAAATGAGGTTGATCTCAAAATAATCTTGAAAACGAGGTCCAAGGTCACCATCAGATACCTCGTAAAAAGTTACTCCAAGTACGACCTTCACCTTATTGAAAAAATTATTAACTTTGGAAATTTCTTAGGCGTATCGTTACTTTTTAGACACGCTGTATATTGAATATAAAACTTTGATCTATGAATAATTATTAAAAATCTCAACCGATACTTTAAATTCTTTCGAGTAGTCGAAAGCTTGATTTCTCAGCCAAATTTCAACTAATCGACCTCAAAATTTCCAGAGATCTTCAGTGTATGTATCTTCACAAAATAACAGTTTTAGTTTTTTTTTTAAAAAAAAGAGAATCTACAATTTTAGTATGAAAAGTTGATAAAAATACATATTTTAGTGAATTTTATATAAGTAATTTAATTCAACATTTACTTCAACTTATCTTATCAAAATTCCAGAACTATTATTTTGTGAAGATCTATATACTTGAGATCTCTGGAAATTTTGAAGTTGATTAGTGGAGAATTGGTTGAGAAAGTCTACGGCAAGTATCAAAATTTTCAAAAATTATTTTTTTGACAACTCAAACGAATTTAGAACATCGGATGAGATTTTTTAAAATTATTAATGGATCAAAGTCTTATATTTAATATATATTTAAGGTGAAAAGGAGTTTTATTAATTAATATCATTGGAAAAAATAATTATGACAACATTTCAATTTTTTTTCAGATTTACACTCAGGCCTGATACCTTCGACAGTTTCTAAATGTAAATACTGTAAATATCTGTGAATAACTACACGGATAGATGTCTTAGCGAACTGCCAACCAAGAGGGGAGGTATACAGTCCGCTCATACTCAGCGGCGAACAGTAATACATATGTTGGCGTTTTGAATGCGAAAAGTTACTTATGAGTTGCGCGTGCACAGCTGGCTGATATCGGTTGGCGTTTAAAACGCCAACATTTGTTTTTCTATCTCCCGTAAACTTGTAGTATACTGCGCCCTCACACTTTGGCATACAGCATACAAAAAGTTCTTTCAGTGTATAAATGATTGTAAATAATGCAATCATTAGAAATAACTGAAAATAATATTTATGTTCTATTTACAACAAACTTTTCTGAATAATTAAATACATATATATATATATATATATATATATATATATATATATATATATATATATATATATATATGTTACGAGTGCCGTATAGTAGCAAATATAGAAAAAATGCAAGGGTGCAGTTCATAGAATATGAAGCGACAAAAGAAATAAAAATGCATCGGTGGGAATGGCTCAAAGTTTGAGCACTTGTCTGTCGTGCAAGAGACCCGGGGATTGAGACACGTCGCGGACGCTTTCTCGTCTTTCATATAATTTAATTTTATATTAGTCCCTTAATAATAAAATAAAATTCGTAACAAAACTGGTATCAGATAATGGGATCTTAGCCAATCGCCTAAAAGAAGACTGTGTATTTCTAGTTGTCGCCTACCTTATCTTCTCCCAAAAAATTAATATAAATGGATAAATAATAATGAAGTAAATAAATGAATAAAATACGTGCTATGTTCCGTGAAGTTAGAAGTTCCACGAAAGGATCTGAATAGCGCAGTCGATAAATGAAGAATATTTCTACAATAACTATGGGAGTTGATATATATAAAACGTTGGGGACGACGTTACCACGGCCTCAGACGTGTAATGAGTGCCGTATAGTAGCAAATATAGATAAAAATGCAAGAGTGCAGTTTATAGAATATAAAGCGACAAAAGAAATGAAAATGAATTGGTAGAAATGGCTCGACGTTTGAGCGCTTGTCTGTCGTGCAAGAGGCCCAGAGTTCGAGACACGTCGCGAACGCTTTCTCGCCTTTTTTATAATTTACTATTATATCATTCGCTTAATAATAAAATAAAATTCGTAACATATATATTTAATAATTTTGTATTCAGAATAGTAATAAAATCAATGTTTTGTTAAATTGCTTTTAAAAATTATAATATTATATAAATATGTATTTAATTATTCAGAAAAGTTTGTTGTAAATAATTACTACTATTATTTTAAAGTGAAGAATTAATACTTTTTTATTTTCTTACGTGAATATCTTTTGTATTATTGTCAAATACATACATACACATACACACGTGCATCTTTAACATACACATACACGCATACATACATAGACATACACACATACACACATATAGACACACAAACACTTACTCATATACACATACACAATATCCGTCTCTGTCCCCGTCTCCATCACTCTCTCCGCCTTTTGTCTCAGTCTCTTCATCACCGTCTCCATCTCTCCGTCTCCATCTCCCCGTCTCTATTTCTCCATCTCCGTCTGTCTGTTTTCGCCTTTCCGTCTCCATCCCTCCGTCTCCGTTTTTCCGTCACCGTCTCTTTGTCTCCATTTCTCCGTCTCCGTCTGTCTGTCTCCGTCTGTCTGTTTCCCTCTCTCCGTCTTCATCTTTCCGTCACCATCTTTCTCTCTTCGTCTTTGTCTCCGTCTCTCCATTTCCGTCTCTCCGTTTCTCCATCTCCATCTGTCTGTCTCAGTTTCTCCGACTCCGTCTCTATTTCTCCGTCTTTTCGTCTCTGTCTCTCCGTCGCTGTCCCTCTGTCTTCGTCACGGTCCCTCCGTTTCCGTTTCTCCGTCTCTCTCTTTTCGTCCCCGTTCTTCCGTCTTTGTCTCTTTGTCTCAGTGCTGAAAATAGCAAGCGTGAATTCTTAATTACACAACGCTTACAATAGCAGCCGCGTTTTTTTAACCACACAGCGCTCGAAATAGCAGCCGCGAATTTGTAACTACACAGCGCTCAAAATAGCATTTGTGAATTCTTAATTACACAGCGCTTACAATAGCAACCGCGTTTTTTTAACCACACAGCGCTCAAAATAGCAGCCAAGAATTTGTAACTACACAGCGCTTACAATAGTTGTAGTGTTATTCAACTACACAGTACCTACAATAGCAGCCGTGATTTTTTAACCACACAGTGCTCGAAATAGCTGCCACGAATTTTCAATTACGCAGCGCTTACAATAGTTGTTGCGTTTTTCATCTTTAGCTCTTGAAATAGCAGTCGCGTTTTTTAAGCCACATAGTGCCCTGAAAAGCAGTCGTAAATTTCTAATTGCACAGCGCTTACAGTAGTTTTAGCGTTTTCCTTATCACAGCACTTACAATAGCAGCCATGTTTTTTTTAACCACATGGTATTTAAAAAAGCAATCGAGTTTTTTCAATAGCAGAGAACTAAAAATAGTAGCTGTGATTTTTAACTACACAGCGCTAAACTCTACTTCATAATTTTTAATTTTTTTATATTTAATATTATATTAGAGTTTCAAATATGTTTAATCTTATTTTCTTATTCATTATATTTAATTTTTGTATTGTGGTTTTATAATATCCCTTTGTAAACGATGTTTCCAGTATAGACTATTTCTTCTTTAACTTTTCTTGATTTTTCTGTTAATAATATTTTCAATTCTTTTTTATTAGTTGTCCTTTAAAGTGCCACGTATAGCTGCCCATGACTGAAAATTAGTATTGGTAAATACACTCCCACTTTTTCAAATGATTGTCCTTGTGACTTATTAATGGTGATTGCATGAGCAAGTTTTACAGTAAATTATTTTCTGGTCATCTGGAATGGCAGTTCATCATTTGCTGATGAGGTCATACGTGGTGAGAATATTGTGCTACCTTTTTTAATTCCTGTTAATATTTGTGTTATAATAGTAAATTTTTCTATTTTCGTTAATCGGGTTGCGTTACAAAATCCTTCATTCAAATTAACATTTTTAAGAGGCATCACTATAGCTTCTATTTTTAATTGTAATCTATGTAGCGGTAAACCGTTGGGCGTTAAAGAATTTTAAAATTCTGTTGGTAAAATTGCATCTAAACTTTCGTTATTTACATCTTTTGCAGAGACAATGTTCAAGTACTCTATTACTGATTCATTTATTTTTGATAAAATTTTATCATTCATTTCTGTTACATTTACGTTTTTCTGTGCTAATATAAAATTTTCGTAATAGTCACAATTTTCAATATTTATATTATGCCCGTAAATTTTATCAATCAGATTGCCCTTTTACAATATTTCTTTTGGAATTTGTATAACTTCATTTCCCTTTTTCATATTTTGAATGAAAATTACCATTTCCTATATTAAGTAACCAATTTTTAAATTTATCATCTGATTTCGATAAACGTTTATTTTCTTTCAAAGACATACATTAAAAATGTTCTCATAAATAGCTTTTATGATACAATTTTCTACTATCTGTGTTCTATTTCCATGTTTTGCTATTGGTAATGTTTGTCTAAAATTACCTGATATGATAAATGTTTTCCCTCCAAACAAGTCATTATTATCACATGCATCTTTAAACATGCGATTGACGGATTCAAAAGCGTATTTTGATGTCATTGTGATTTCATCCCAGATAACAATTGATACATTTTTCATTTTTTTATCAATTTCGCTGTTTGCACTAATATTATATATTATGTCTTCAGATATGCTCAACGGTAATTTGAATGCTGTATGTACTGCCACACCATCTTGTAATGAATGAGCCGCTATACCTGTCCATGATACAACTTAATAGTTGATTCCATAAATTTTTAGATAAGTTAAAATTGTATTTAATAAGTAGCTTATACCACTTCCACCTGGATCGTCTATATATATATATATATATATATATATATATATATATATATATATATATATACTTTTCAGTGCAGATTGTATTTAATAAATTTTTATTAAAAGTGTATTAAAAATAGCCGTTTGAGCATTTGTGAGACTATCAATAATTGACCGAATATTATCAACATTATTTATTTTTCATATTATTCTCGAGCATGAATTGGATTGTAAAATGTACAAAGGTAACTAAATAATTGACAAAGAGCTTTTGGAAATCGAGATTCACATGATGATTCACATGATTCTTCTGAACATTTATCCCATTCATCATCTATTTCAACTAAATTTTTTGCTTTTGCTGCTTCAAAGAGTGTTGGATATGTAATTCCATCAAAAGTTTCTAAGCTTTCAAAAGATGTTGCAGCTTTAACGTGAAGCAGAAGTAATCTTAAAAAGAATCTTTCTCTTTATTATGGATAAACTGAGTACATTCTGGTTAAAATAGGTTTCATAGTTTTTATTCTTTTCGTCCATGTTTTATGTGTTCGATTAAAAACATAATGTTGCAGTATATCAGAATAAAAGTAATTATGTGTCTCTGGGTCACTTTTATTAAGTTTAAGAGCAGGCCGGATTCGCTGTCCTTGTCTAATTGACATTTTTGTTATTTACTCAAGTATTAATCGGTGTATCTGCAAATTGAAGGTTAAGCGCAATAGATATTATTATTACAAATATTTATGCACAAGAAAAAAAAAATCTATCGCTTTGTTTTTGAGAAAAGTAAGGAACGCGAAAATATTATAAACATAATCTTTTACTTCGGCGTTCCTTACTTTTCTCAAAAACAAATCGGTAGATTTTTTTTTCTTGTGCATAGATATTCATAATAATAATATCTATTGCGATCAACCTTTATTTTGAAGATACACCGATTAATACTTGAGTAAATAACAAACAACTCAATTGTTACTCGGTCGGTATCAGGTTCTACTCCGGCCTGCTGTTAAGCCACGCTGTTAGTGTTGTATTTACATTTTTCTTATCAATTTCGTGTTCGGATCCTTCTTTAAAATACACATATCGTTCATTTTCATTATGAACAGCTTATCTATAAATTGCATGTGAAAGTTCACTAATATTATATTCCAATATGCGATGCATAGCTTCTGGCGGGCAAACTTATGTTGAGTTCATATATTAATTTCATCATAAAACATATCCAAATCATTAGTTTTATCCGTTTCATCATTAGTATTACTTTCAGTATTGATTTCATTTGCTTTCATTTCTATTAATGCACAATCCTGTTCTTTGGAGCAGTATTTAAATAAGTATTTTATAACTCCTATTGTTGAACATAATTCAATATTAATATGACAATTAAACTTCAGTAATAAATACGGGTTATAAGGAACAACAAATCTATTGTCTGCCCACTTGTTTTTTGTGTATAATATCTTATTTTTATCATTTCTTCGTCGATAAATAGGATAACTATTTGTCATTATTGTAGTTTCATTAAATTGTTTTGGAATATTTCCCGTACACTTTCCTGATTCTTTATCCATACAAGGTGAGTTTGTATTCTGATCTCCACAAGGGCCATAGATCATAAATTGTTCAACTATTTCATATAATATGGGATTTTTATTTCTATTTGGAATTTCAGCTACTATAAATTTATCAACGTCATCACTATTTTAAATTTCATCATCTTTACTTAAAAATATTAGCACATGTGCATGCGGTAATCCTCTCTTTTGAAATTCTACTACGTATGAAGATGCACTGCATTTTCCCAAAATATGTTTTTTAGTAATTTACTCTAATAATATTTTTAATTTTTGATAAAATACTTTAACAATAATATCTGGTCCATCTATTACTTCTTTACTTTATCCTATATTATTTGTGATTTCTTCCCATTTCGGATTGCATGTCATAGTGATAAAAAAAATCTGGTTTTTCAATTCTCAGTAATGATCTGATGTCATGGAATCAAGAAAATTTCGATGTAAGGAACGCGTACTTCCTGTAAAAGTTGATGGTAATATAAAACATTTTTGCAATTTTTAAATTATCATTGATTTCGTTTTTTTTATTTTTTAAGAAATCTATTAGGCCTTGATAAAGTTCTGTTCTTAAAGAATCTTGATTCTTCTTTATAAAATATAATCCTGAATTTTTTATTTGAACCCTTGAATATAAGTGGATATATAATCATAAGATCTACGTGTTTACCCATATACAGGATTCTTATTAGTTTTTCTACTTTCGAATAAATAGATATGTCTCTTTCAATAGGTAATTTATTTCCTACAAAAACTACTGCTACTTTATTACATTTAGCTTCATTATATCGATACTTATCAAAATTATCGTTTCGTCTTATAAACATTTTAACATGCCTAGGTACAGCTCCATTTTTATGAAAACGATCATTTTCTTTAATTTCTACTTCGTGCATCATTTTATAAGCTGCTGCATAAGGATTATTTCTCCTAATTATAGGATCTAATGTATTCAATAATTCAATAGAACAATTCAAATCGTTTTCTATGTGGTATTTATTCGCTTTTTCCTTATTAAATATGTATAATTGTCCATACTTTCTTGATTCATTTTTATTTGCATGTAATGCATATGTATTATGTCCACAAATATGTATAACTTGAGGATCTTTATTAAATAATATATCAAATGCTGCACCACAGCTAGCAAATGCTAAGGCGCTATTATATGATCTTATGCATTTTTTTAAATTATTACTTATCATAGAAGTTCTCGTAAGTAATTCTGGGTCTTCTTCTAATATTATATTTCCTTGTTTACAACATGATGTAAATTTCTTATAGCTTGACATTTCGAATGCAAAATGTCTAGCAACACAAAAATCAAAAATAAAATTCAAATCATAAATATTATTTTTCATGATATAATTTTCATTATTATTGGTCAATATATCTTTAGCTATTTGGTAATAATTTATATCACTTTGATTTTCTTTTGTTTTGAATTTATCTTTGTTTTTTTATAATAATTTTTATTTTTTACTGAACTAATTAAATTATTATCTTTTTTTAAAATGTTTTTTCATAAGATTCATTTAAACGTTTCAATATTTTTTGTTTGTTTTTCAATCAATATTGTTTTCTATTTTCTAAAACTTTATCTTTATTATATTTATAATACAATTCGTCATGAATGCCTCTATCATAGTTGTGATTTTGTTGATATGTTTAATTCTTATTTTTATTTGAGGATTCTTAATTGTTTTTTATAAATTTATTTTTTATAGCAACTTTTATAATTTTTTTTTATTTTTATCCCTCTTAAAATTATTTTTAAGTTATGTTATTGCATTAATGTTTTGAGAATTCATTTAATTTTCATGTTGCGTTATATTTAAATTTTTTAATTTCTCAATCGAAACTTTTGTTAATTTTAATAATTTTTATCATTAAATTTATTTTTAAATATCAGAATTGGTTCTTGTTTAATATCATTTTCAGATGCTTCAATGTTATTGTATTTAATTTTTTTACAATTACTTTTTAAAATTTTTTTTTTAGTTTGTTTATATTTTCTTTTATTACTGTTTTGATAAATTTTGTGTAGATGAGTTTTTGGTTTATAATTTGTTGCCTCTAAATTTTTATGTGATCCAATAAATGTAATTGTTGTAGTGCCAATTCTTGTAACTTTTTTTCTTCAAGATATTCAAAATTTATATTTTGAAAATTTTATTTCATCGTTGACAATGCCTTGTGATGTACAATTGGCTGATTTCTGGATATCGCTTTATAATTGATATTAGTATAATTGTTCTTTATTAATGGAAACATGACAATTGAATTTGATTTATACATAGTTATCAAATGTCCACGCATTTTTTCGATGTCAAATTCTGTTCCACAAGGACACAAATTATTAACGATTGCTGTTGCAAACGCTATTGAAAAAATGCCACAATCAAAAGGATTAATCTGAAACTGAACTTTTTCAAAACATATTTGTAAGTTTTCACGAATTGGAAATGTTTTATTGATGTAAATTTTTTGTTCATCATTTAATCCATTACTATTTGAACTATCATAAACATGAATTACATTTTGTGAATAATAGATACAAATCCAGTGACCAAAATGCCGATTTCCGGAGAAAAGTATTTGTATGTAATCTTGATTTAATGGAACTGGATTAATATTTTCGGGCTTTTGTAAAAATATGGTTGATTGCATTAAAACATTTGTATGATTATTCAAAATTTGATTAAATTTTTTTATGTGTTTATTATTTAACATACTTAATTGCCCAGCATATCCATCTTCACCTATTATAATTAATTTTTTTTCTTTGGTCAAATTCATTCTATAAAAATAATAAATTCATGTGTACTTCTAAATTGAAATTATTTGATATAAGAATTTTAAATACTTCTGAAAAACTATGAAAAATCTTAAAATAAAAATTTTAAATGTTATTTATACAGATAATTAAAAATTCTAATTGATAATTATTCTTAAAATTTTAATAAATTACTACTTATTAAACACATAAACATAAAAAAACATAAACATCATAAAAACAAAGTTCAATGTTCATCATTGGACATTGTTCATTTAAAGTTTTTAACTTAAGTTTTTTTGTTAGTTTATTCATTTTGTTTTGTTCATTTTTTTGTTCTTATATAGACATTTCTTCTAAAAACCATTTTTCATAAAATTTAATATTTATAGAATCAATTAATGATAAAACATCTGGCAAATCTTTTCTTCGCTGAAATTTCTTTTCGATTTGTAATCCATACGAGCTCAATTAACCTCGCTCCTAACGTCGCTCGGTCAAATTTCTATACATTATATTAATATGAATAAATTAGACAAATTTAAAGTAAAAAAATTGCCTAAATTAATAAATTTTTATATTGCAGTTCAGTTTAAAATTTAGTTTTCATATATTTGAAAAAAAGGATTAATTAAAGTTCCAATATGAATAAAAATTGTTTAAATACAAATCATACAATTATGATAAATTAAAAATTTGTTTTACTCAATTTTATTTAAATTAATGAAAAAATATGATAGGAATTCATTCTTTTTAATCACGTGTTTCAGACAGATGGACGGAGTAGGAGAGACAGAAAGAAGAACACAGAGAGACGGAAACAGAGAGACATAGACAAAGAGACGAAAACGAAGAGACGGAGATAAAGAAACATAGACAGAGGGACGGAGAGACGAAAATGGAGAGACAGAGAAACAAATACGAAAAAAAAGAGTTGTCGGAACGAAGACAGAGAGACATAGATGGAGGGACGGAGACGGAAAGGCAGAGACGGAGAGATAAAGACGATGAGACGGAAGGGAAAAACGGTGGTGGAGAGACGGAGTGAAAGAAACAGAGACAGAGAAACGGAGTGACGTACGGAGTGAATATATATATATATATATATATATATATATATCTCCCTATATTATATAGTTATATAAAAAAAACCTCCTCTCCTACCACCTCATTATTCCTCCCCCTATTTTGTATGCTTAAACATCACAATCCACCCCTCAAAATAACGTAAAAATCTGTCTAGAAATTATCTTTTTTGAAAAAAAAAGACACCCCTCACTACCCCAGTCACCCCTCTACTACCCAAGCACTCCTTTTGCTATCCCTCGTACGTCATTCATCCCCCCTCAGATAATTTAGCTAAATATACCTTATTTTATCAATGTATTTGTTACTTATTCTCTATACCACTACTATCACCCTTTCCACTACTACCCCTTCATTACTACTCCTCATTTTTTTTCTCTTCTCCTCAAAAAATCACAAGTCACCCCTCAGAATAACGTAAAAATGTCTCTTAAAATGTCTTTAAAAAAAAAGACTCCTCACTACCCCAGTCACCTCTCTACTACCTAAGTCACCCCTCGCTCCACAAGTCATCCCCTCGCTCCACAAGTCACCCCTTATAACCACTCATACTCCTCATACACTCTTCATATGATCATTATAAACCATTGAGGAAAAAATTCAAAAAATTTTTAAATTTTATATTTATGAAATACTTACTTAAGACTATCTAATGAAATATATATTTAATACATAGTTAGCAATATTATAGATTGTTGATATAATTATGTTTTAACCGAGAGGCTACTCACTATAAGAAAACATTGACCACCTTCAGATGAAATCATTTGAAATCATTATTGAAATCATTTGAAATCATTGAAATATTTTATTAAATTTTATGTGCACAATATGATTACCGAAATCAAAACTATTCAAATTGAAATCATTTGAAATCATTGAAATCAATGAATATTTTTGTATTTAGTTTACAATTTAAAATATTACCAGAAATATAATACTAAATATTATTTAAATACCAGATTAATATGAGCTGCTCTGATAAATAAAATAATTTTTGATTTTTGGGGAATAGTATCGATGTATAATATATAAATATTTATAAGAATTTTTTTCTGGAATTGAAAAAAATGAATGATTTTAATCATAAGCAAAACGCATCGCACACAAAATTTTTATGTAAAAGATAATTTATATCAAAACAAATTAAAAAGAATATATGTGAAAAATGAAAAAAAAGAAATACTAACAAAAAATTTAAATAAGATCTATAAATAAGTAAATAAGCATTATTTACTTATGTTTGAATTTCTCTCTTTGTATCTGTCACACACGGCTGATAAGTTTTTCGATCATAGCTCTTATGGTGGTTAATTTTTTAAACTAACTTTGTGTTTAAAAAATTTAATGTGGGATTGTAGTTAATGATGAGCTGTATAAAAAAATAAAGAATTTTTTTTAATAAATAAATGTTAAATTTAGTTATTCTTAATTGAATTTTTTTAAATATAGGTATTATTTTAATTTTTATATGATTCAATAATGACGATTTAGGGATTATAATTTAAAGTAAGTTTAACCTTCATAAATATTAATTTTAATTATCTTGGAATGATTTTGGAATTATTTGAAATCATAAAAAATTTGCTTGAAATTATTTGAAATTATTTGAAATCATTTGAAATCACTGCCAACCATAGCCTGTTTTGAAAATGTTTGAAGTTACAAGTATAAAAATATATTTTTGAAATCATTTTGAAATCATTTGAAATCATATGAAATCTGTAATCATTTTGACACTTTTTTTTAAGTGAATAGCCTCTCGGTTTTAACCATCAACTAATACCTACGTTCCTTAGAAAACTTTCCACACCACCCATACTGAGACAAAAAAAAAAGAAACTTTTACTTCCAACATTTAAGCTTACTTTTTTTTGTGTCCAAGCTGTATTTGCCTAAAAGTAAAGCACATTTTACTTTGTGCTCATTATCTTACTCAGAAAAACTTATCAAAAAATTTCCTACGTCTAAAAGATTCTTCTTTCAGGTTAGCTTAAATTTGTTTTCTTGTTTTTGTCTTGAGTTGATCTTGTGAAAGTCTTGAGTAGAAGTTTTTATTTTTTTTATCAGTACCCATATGGAAAAAATTTTTGGATATAATTGTAAATAACTGTTAATAACTGTAAATAAATGTAAATAAATGTAAATAACTGTAAATAACTGTAGAAAAGTGTTAAAAAATGTGGGGATTGAGACATAAATAACAGTTATTTACAATTATTTACAATTATTTACTGTTATTTACACTTATTTACAGTTATTAACTATTATTTACACTTATTAACTGTTATTTACACTTATTTGCAGTTATTTATATTTATTTACAGTTATTTACATTTATTCACTTTTTTCACAATTATTTACAGTTATTTACGATTATTTATAGTTTTTTACAATTATTTGCAGTTATTTACATTTTCGAAAATTATCACGAATTTATTCAATAATTTTATATATAGGCGAAAATTTTTAAAAATGTGAAAAACTGTAAATAATTGTAAAAAACTATGGAAAATTATAAATAGTTGTAAATAATTATAAATAACTGTAAATAACTGTAAAAAACTGTAAATAACTGTAAATAACTATAAATAATTGTAGATAATTATTAATAACATTAAATTATTCACTAATTCAAAAATTTTTGAAAATATAAATAACTGTAAATAATTATGAATAATTGTAAATAATCATAAAAAACTGTAAATAATTGTAAATAATTGTAAATAACTGTAAATAACAGTTAATAACAGTTAATAACTGTAAATAACTGTAAATAATAGTAATTAATAATAAATAATAGTAAATAATTGTAATTAACTATTATTTATGTCTCAATTCCTACATTTTTTAACAGTTATTTACAATTATTTACTATTATTTACAGTTTTTTACATAAATTATTTCCATATGGGTATAACGAGGTATTGTCAATGGCGCGTTGGCTTTTTTTTTGTTTTGTAACGGTATTCTACCGTGTTTGAATCTTGCGCGCTTAGGTATTGTAATAGGATAAACGCTCGGTCATATATCTCGTCTAAGACGAGTAAAGAAGTGCGTATCTTGACGACCGGCACGTGAGAGAGAAGCTCGCCGGCCGTGAGGCGCTTCAGAGAGTTCCCGGCTACCGTTGCGTTAACACGAAACCTAAGACGCGCTGTGCTCATTAGAGAATTTCGCCACGTGGTCGTATAATACGGTAGACTAAGTTCGCATTTGATAGCCCGCGACATTGTCTTAATTAAAAGTCGTTAGTTTATAACGACTAGCGTATTATATTATATTTGCTAGCTGCAACTCTCAGAAATTCTTTCTGTAGAGTTTTGCTTGACCGCTTTTCGCGCGTCTTAGTGGTCAGCCATTAAGTGCCAGCAAATACGTTGATTGGCGTGTATAGGATTCCACCGATCTCCGCCAAGGCAACCACATTGACAGAGCTCAGCAAAATTCAAGGATCGGGAAGAGACATCTTCCACCGAGCTACTCTAGAACATCTACGTATTGGTTACGTGCAGGGGAGAAGCTACGGTAACGGGCAAGCGGCGTCTACGTGCACGTAGGTGATTAGTGTAAGCTGGCCAGTGCGTTACTGTGAGTATAATTATACTGTGCGATATCCAAGTGTCTCTTCCTCGAGAGATACTTGTTCAGGTATATTGTATCTTCGGTTATATAACCAATCAGCGTCATAAGCGAGTTCTATTTAGTTCGCGACGCGCCCTCCCTTTGCTCACTCTCTCATTAAACGCGTACATTACTTTTCTTATATTATTCAATTTCATTTTCGTTTATTTTATACTTTATCTTTATTATATTTATATTTTTCTTATAATAAACTAATTTTGTTTTCTATTAAATCGTGCTTTCAATTGATTTAAATTGCCTGACTATATTTAACATAAAATATATATTTCCCGTTGCTTACTCCGATGCCTCCGTGGTCCTTGTGAGCGGTTATAAATTGATTAGTAACGTAATATTTTATAGTTTAATATAACGTATTTTGGAACCTATCTTACGAAGGAAAACTGCGCTACCGGCAACGCGTCTCTCGATCAGGTAAGAGAAAGAGAGAGAGAGAGAGAGAGAGAGAGAGAGAGACGCAGTGTGTGCAGCAAGCGACAAGTATATCACATAAGATTTTGTCGTTTATCAATAGGATTGACTAGCTAGCACAATCGGAGTTTCTTACGTAAAATTTAACATATTTATGATAATTTTCAGCAACTCCGCATATAGTAAAATTTATAGACTTAGCTAAAATAATATTTAATTAAAAGCTAATTCTTTTTTTTGTAACGGGCACAAAATAACCGTTACAGTTTATAAAGAAAAATTAAATATTAAAAGTGGTACCCTTCGCCAGTAGCCCTACATAACTACTTTTAAAATAATTTAAATTTAAAAAATTTTTTCACATTTCTTTATATGTCAAAAGTAAAAATGTTATTGTAAATTTACATTAATTGAAAAGAACAAAATTATAATAATTGATAATTCAATTATTTATAAAAAAGTAAAAATAAAAATTATATTGTTAATGTAAAATTTCATCTTTTGAACTCTTTATACAAGTAAATAAAGTTATATAATTTTTATTTTATTTATTTTTAATATTTTCAATATTTTATCCTTTTTCGTTTGTTTGTATTGAATCATTTATAATATAAATTATATAACAAATTATAAATTTTTTATATAAAGAGTGTGATATTACTTTTTTAATATTTAAATAAATAATTTAATTAAATTCAATTCTTTAAAAAACGATTCTATATAAATTTATAATATATTTTTAATATATTTCTTTTAAAATTATAACTATAGTTATTATGATTCTCTTACCTATTTCATTGTTTCTAATATATATTTAAATTAATCTAAAATAAAATAAATCATAGTTAATTAATTCATAAAGAAATATAAAATTATAAGTATTTTAAATTATAATCCTATATTATATTAAAGTGAAACCACTTTTTTCCGTTTCTCCGGTTCTCCAGTTCTCCGGTTCTCCGGTTCTCCGCATTTGTTAAATGTGTCTAATCTTTTGATAATAAGAGTAGCAATTTTTTATTGGGCCCTATATAACTAGTCCTCATTAGTCATAAGCATCTTTTTGGGTCATATTTTTTTGGGTCTTATATTTTTTTGGGCTTTATATTTTTTTGGGCCTAATATTTTCTTGCGCCCTATTTTTTTTGGGCCCAATATTTTTTAGGTCTATATTTTTTTGGGTACTATATTTTATTTAGCTTTATTTTTCAGGCCCTACATTTTATTTATCCTATTTTCTTTGGGCCTTATATTTTTTTGGGCTATATATTTTTTTTGGGCCCAATATTTTTTTGGTCTCTATATATTTTGGGCTATGTATTTTTTTGGGCCCTTTATTTTTTTTGACTTTCTATTTTCTTGGGCTCTATATTTTTTGGGCCCAATATTTTTTCGATTCTTATATATTATTGGGCTCTATATTTTTTTAGAACCAATATTTTTTTGGGCCCAATATTTTTTTGAAATTAATATTTTCTTTGGTTTCATAATTTTTTTGGGTACTATATTTTATTTAGCTCTATTTTTCTGGGCCTTGTATTTTCAAGCCCTACATTTTTCTGAGTCCTATTTTCTTTGAGCCTCATATTTTTTTTGGGCCTTACATTTTCTTAGGCTCTATATTTTTCAAGCCCAATATTTTTTCGATTCTCATGTATTCTTGGGCTCTATATTTTTTTGGGCCTAATATTTATTCAATTCTTATATTTTCCTGTACTCTATATTTTTGGGCCCGATATTTTTTTGAAATTTATATTTTCTTGGGTTCTATGATTTTTTTAGGTCCTATATTTTATTTAGCTCTATATTTTTCTGGGTCTTATACTTTTCGGGCCCTACTTTTGTTTGAGTGCTATTTTCTTTGGGCCTCATGTTGTCTTGAGTTCTAATTTTTTTGGGTTAAATATTTTTTCGATTCTTATATATTCTCTGGCTTTATATTTTTTTGGTCCCAATATTATTTTTAAATTTATATTTTCATGGGTTCTATAATTTTTTTGGGTCCTATATTTTTTTTAGCCCTATATTTTTCTGGGCCTTATATTTTTTACGATCCACATTTTTTTGAGTCTTACTTTCTTTGGGCCTAATTTTTTTCGGCCTCTTATTTCTTGGTTTCCATATCTTTTTTGGTCCTATATTTCTCTAAGCCATATATTTTTTTGGACCTACTTTTTTTCGAGTCCTATTTTCTTTGGGCCTCTAATTTTTTCAAGCTATTTATTTCTCTGGGCCTTATTGTTTTTCAACTTCTCTTTTTGGGTTTATATTTTTTTAAATCTCATTTTTTGAACGCAATATTTTTTTTATTATTATATTTTCTTGGTCTCTATATTTTTTGGCCCAATATTTGTCTGATTTATTTATTTGTTTGATCCCAATATTTTTTTTATTCTTATTTGAGCTCTATATTTTTTTGATTCTCATTTTACTTGATCTCTATATTTTTTTGATTCTTATTTTACTTGAGCTCTATATTTTTTTGATTCTTATATATTTTAAGCTCTATATTTTTTTTGGCTCAATATTTCTTCGAATCTAATATTTTTTTGATCCTGACGTATTCTTGGCTCTATATTTTTCTGAGCCCAATATTTTCTTAAAACATTTTTTTGGGCCTAATTTTTTTTCATCATTATATTTTCTTGGTCTCAATATTTTTCTTAACTTAATATTTTTTTGATTCTTATATTTATTTTATCTCTATATTTTAGGCTCTGAATTCTACCATAACGAACTAAATTTAACTGAATTTTCAATAATATTCATACGGCTTGCATGTCATACAATTGGTAATGTTTGCCTGAAATCTTCTGATGCAATTACAGTTTTACTACCGAAAGATTGGTTCACATCGCATATATCTTGAAAAAAACGATCAACTGCTTTAAAAGCAAATTTTGAAGTCATGGATATTTTATCCCAAATAATTATTTGTGTTCATTTTGTTTGCTTTCTGCAGAATTAGGCTTAACATTAGAAGTTGTACAATCTGTTATATTTAAGAGGACGTTGCATCTCTCTATCCTTTTCTAATCGAAAAATGTAGGTTTTTGTAAAAACTATTAGTTATTACTAGAAATCAATAGTTGTCCGCAACTTGTACAGCAAAAAACAATATTTGTTCTAATGAGAACAAATTAATTCTCTAGCCTCACTTATGATTTTGTAAGTATATCAAACTTTTTTTGAAAACAAAGCAAATTAATTTCATTATTAATTAATTAATTTGATCCAGCGGCCTCTTAACGCCTCTTAGTTTAAATGTTGCATGCACGGTTTTTCCATCGACTAATGAATTCGCTGTTATTAACAACACAAAAACGTTTTTGAAACGTTTTCTGGTAAACTTATATACGTTTGTAAATTTCGACAAAAATACGTATTTAAAATGTTTTTAAAACGTAAAATATGACCGCATATTTTAGATTCTCAAAAGTAATGTAACGTTTATGGAACGTTTAAGAAACGTTTAGAAAACGTATTGTCGATGATAATTTACGCAAGCTCAAATATCCAAACGTTTCCTTAACGTTTAAAAAACGTTTAATTTGGTATAATTTTTTTCTCTATATAATAATTTTTTTAAATGATAGAATAAAACGTTTAAAAAATGTTTTAGAAACGTTTGGACATATAAGCCAACGTAAGTTTTCATCAAGAAAACGTTTTCTAAACGTTTCTTTAACGTTCTATAAACGTTATATTACTCTTGAGAATCTAAAATATGTGGACATATTTTACGTTTTAAAAACGTTTTAAATACGTATTTTTGTCGAAATTCACAAACGTATATAAGTTTATCAGAAAACGTTTTTGAAACGTTTTGTGCTGTCAGGGATAGCTATCCAAGCTGCACATAAATAATGTATAGTATGATATTTAAA
The DNA here is from genome assembly GCA_017163975.1 of Anastatus disparis. Lineage (NCBI taxonomy): Eukaryota > Metazoa > Arthropoda > Insecta > Hymenoptera > Eupelmidae > Anastatus > Anastatus disparis. The sequence goes on from JAFFSR010000390.1 coordinate 945,231, forward strand.
ATAAACTATTAAAACGTTAAGTAAATAACTTTTTCCATTTCCACCTCGTCCATCTATAAAAATATATTTTTCTTTACTTTGGTTGTTTAAACTTTTTATAGTAGAGTTGAATATTTGCCTTTGTTTATCATTTAAAGATATTATTTTCATTTCTAATTCATTAAGAATATTATTATTATGATTTAAAATTGTTTGATTATTATCTTCTTCTATAAATGTGCTTATGTTAGGTAAATTGAAACCGTTTAAAGAAAATCCATTGACTTGTAAATTATTTTTAATATATTTTTCGTATTTAGGATGGTGTAACTTATCTTTATATTTTTCATATAAATCTCGTGCATTTATAGGATTATGAAAAATGCAAATGAAAGCAAATAATTCACAAAGAGCATAAAGTAATTCTGTTAAAGATGCTTCTTCCAAACATCTATCCCATTCTTCATCTTCATTAATTAATTGTTTTGTCTTAGCTGCCTCATAAAACGAATTGTACATCACATCGTCAACAGTACGCAAAGCTCCAGAAGATGTGGCTCCCTTAACATGTAATAGTAATGACCTAATCAAATAACGTTCTCTATATTTCGGACTTACCAAGTACATTCTACTAAGTATTGGTTTTCTTTTTTTTCTTTTATTCTACTTTTTCAGTTTTTCAAAAATGTATAAAAATTTGGTATTTCTAAATACAAGTAATTTCGTGCTCCAAAATTTTCTCTATCCAATTCAAAATATGCTTTTAATGTTGTTCCCACATTTTTTTTGCATGATCATTTCTTATTTTCCTTCTTTAAAAAATACGTTTTGTTGATTTTCTTTATGAACACTTAGACGTTTAGTATGTAAAATAACATGTAAGGGATATTCGAATAATCTGTGCATTGCTTCAGGTGGACATAAATATCGTGTATTAATGTATTGTTGGATTTCGTCATATTCATATTTAACATTTTCACGATTGTCATTTTGAAAAGTGTTTTTATTTTCTGATTGAAAATCTACACTTACTTGGTGTATTTTAATGTATGCACAATCATGACCTTTATAACAGTATTTGAATAAAAATTTAATGCACTGTACAGCGGAACAAACTTCTACGTTTATGTGTGCATTAAATTTCAATAATAAGTAAGGATTATAAAGAACAACAAATCCATTATCTGCAATTCTTTCTGTAAATTTATTTTTGAGAATTATTTTGACGCCATCATTTTTACGTTTCATAAATTGTTTAATAATACTAAATAATTTTGGATAAATATCTCTATTTGGGATTTCTACACTTCTTATTTTATCAACTTTTTCGTGAATATCAAATTTATCATTTTTATCCAAGAGTTAGTTCTTACTAACATTAATAAAAATAAAACAGGTAATATTACCATTTATCCAATTTTTGAAGAATTTAATTTTTTTTGTTATGTAAATAGTCCATAACACCTTTGTAACAATCACTTCTTAATACGTTTTGGTTTTTTCGTATGAAATATAATCTGGAGGTTTCAACTTTTTCAAACGCATCAACAATCAATTGTTGAGATAATTTTCTCAAATTAAGGAATGGATTAAATTAATTTCTAACACTGAATCTATAATTATGAAATTTCAAATTTGAAATATTAGATTTTCCAAATTTACTTTTCATATTTGGCATCCATCCAAAACCACCATTAGGATGAATAAGCGGATATGTCATAGGATCCGTATGTTTGCTAATTGTCGGTATATTAATTAGTTTATCATACTTAGAGTTAATGTCAATATCACGTTCAATAGGAGGAAGATCGTCTTCTCCAACATATACTATTGCAACTTCATTACAAGTAGGTAGATTATATCAATTTTTATCCAAATCGTTATTGCGGACAATAGACATAGTAACAGTTCTTGGAAAACAATAGATTTTTGCACATCATTGTAGTTCTTCTTTTACTTTATGCATTATTTTATAGGCTTCAGCATAAAGGTTAATGTCTCTTATCAAGATATCTGAATGTTTTAATAATGTTAAATTTATATTAAACTTATTCCATTCAATCGTTGCCATTTCATTATCTAAAATATATAATTGTCCATATTTACGTGCTTCATCTTTATTAGGATGTAACGCATATACATTATAGTAAATTTTTTCACATATTCTAATAACTTGTGGTCCTTTACCCGGCAATGTATCAAAATTGGCACCAAAATTAGCGAATGCTGAAGCATCATTGTACAACTTAACATTTTATCGAAAATCAATATTTTCTTCCGGTAATTCAGTTGCTGAAGACTTTAATTGTTCTGGGAAGATTTTCTAACAATTCAACTTCACCTTCATGACAACAATTGGAGAAATCGTTACTTTTAGTATATTCGAAATCAAAATGTTTCGCATCACAATAAACATAGGTATTTGTCATGGAACCAATGTTATTTTCAGATATGAGATTTTCATCGAAATATATATTTGCTATACAACCAATCAGTTTTGAATTAATTTTTTTAGTTAATATTTTTTCATTTAATTTCTTTAATTTTTTTACTACTTTGCCCTTTATTGTTTTATTAATAACTTTGTTCAATACAATATTATGATTGTTATTATAATTATTATTATTGAATTTTTATTATAATTATTGTCTTCAATTTTTAATAGTTTACACTTAATAAATAATATCTTTATTGATAAGAATCATATTTATGTTTTCGCTTTTTTTCATCCATTGGTTTATTTATTTTAGTATCATTATTAACATGTTTATTGTCATCAATTTCTATTTGTTTACACCTTGTGCGTGATTCTTTTAATTGGTAACAATCATTTTTTACTTGTGTTTTCTTAATAATATCGGCATTTTCCAATTTTTGATTTTTAATTTGTACCATTCTCTCATATTCATTATATTGTTCACTAATAACTTTTCTATACGTCTCTTTTTTGCGTAATATTTCTTTTTCATGCAATTTTTTCAACTTATTTGGTTGTTCTTCTCTTATTTTTATGTAAGCTTTTTTCTTACGTGTAGCTTCATTTGTACGTATTTGTTCTATTTTATCAGTACCCTTTTTTATCTTTGATTTCATTTTTGTTATTTTAGTATTTTTTAATTTTTCTTCATATTATTTTGGTTTTTTTTTCTAATTTTTATATAAGCTTCTTTCTCACGTAAAGCCTCATTCGCACGTATTTGTTCCAATTCATCAGTACTCATTATTTCCTTGAATTTCAATTTTGTTATCTTAGTATTTTTTTATTTCTCTTCATATTTATTTAGAATTTTTTCTTTGATTTTTATATAAGCTTCTTTCTTACGTGAAGCCTAATTTGCATGTATTTGTTCCAATTTATCAATACTCATTTTTTCCTTAAATTTTAATTTTTTTTATCTTAATATTTTCTAATTTTTCTTTATATTTTTCTGGTTGTTTTTCTTCAATTTTTATAAAAACTTCTTTCTTACGTACGCCTCATTCGCATGTATTTGTTCCCATTGATCAGTACTCATTGTTTCCTTGAATTGTCATTTTGTTATCTTAGTATTTTCTAATTTCTGTTTATATTTATTTGGTTGTCCTTTTTTCATTTTGATATAAGCTTTTTTCTTACGTAAAGTTTCTTGAACACGTCGTAGTTCTAATTTATCATTACTTTTTTTTTCTTGCATTTTCATAATGTCTTTTTTTGAAATTTTTTTATATTTATGTGATTGTTCTGTTACCATTTTCCTATTAACGGGATGTCGGAGCTGCAGCAATTGAGTTTCGCTTTTTTTATTTTATCAATATCTTTTTAAATTCATAAATTAAACAAATATAATGACTTGTCCACACTAAAACTATATTAATACAATCATTTTTGTTAAAATAAAATATCATTTGGGCTTGTTATTTTTTTATGAACTTGGATTGGAAATTAGATATCAAATTCGATAAACCTAACCATAAAATACGATACATTGAAAGTTTTTATTATAACTTTATATGTATAATATTTTGGTGGATTTCTTGAGTTGTCCGCACTAGAGTTTAATCTTACAAATTTTTACTTCGTAGCAAATAAACTCGATTGAACGCATCGTTTATTCACAAGTTAGGATTGGAAATATTATTAGAAGGCGGGCAGCTTCGTCATGCTCTTAAGTCCTGTTACAAATAAAGCTTCTTTTTCATCTATTTCTTTTGATTCTTTTTTTTCTTCATTCAATTTAATCTCAACTGTGCTAATTTTATTATCGTTATAATTCAAGTCGATATCATCGATTCCTATTATATCATTATCTGATTTTTAAAAATTTGTATCTAAAATGTCATTGTCAATTTCAATCAAAATTGTTTCATGATTCGAATTCTTTTGTTTACGATACATTTCCATGATCTTTTTTTGTTCTGCTGTTATGTCATAAACGTATCTTTTTTATTAACATTGGTAAATCAAAATTCCTCAGTTATTGAACAGTCGCATTATTTTATTATTAAGCGAAATTAAGGGGGTTATCAAGTAAATCGAGTTGTGTTAGATTACCTTGAAATTTTGATCACATGTTTATTAACATTGTGCACTTGTCATTAAATTTTTAGAAGCTTTAGCGGTACCGTTTTTGAGATACAATTTTCTAAAGTTTCAACTTTTAACACGTAATCCCTATATTGAATTTCATAAAGAATATATTGATTACAAATTAAAAAATACTAGCGGTACCGTTTTCGAGAAATTACAACTCAAACATATATACAAATAGAAAATGTTTATAGAAAATGTATGAACCTAAGCACGTGAAACAGTCAGAAAGTAGTGGTGGGGTAACGACGACTTGTGTGTGTGTGTACATATATACCGCGCCACGTATGTGAGCACAGTCGGAATCAAAAGTTGAAACTATAGCGCATGCGTGCAGACGCTTTTTTGATACTTCGAGCAATGAAACTTTTGTCTCCGACCAGTACTTGACAACCTCCTTAAGTAGATCATAAGAAAAGAATCAAAATGTATATTTCGAAATTACCAAACGAATCCTAAAAACCATTACGAAACATACTATCAAACTGTAAGAAAATTCATAAATAATAATTGATGTAAAAGATAATAAATCTTATTAACAAATACGAGTATAAAAGCCAAATGGAACAAATGACATGCGGGACATTACCCCGGGTTTCTTATTGGTAACAAATTTACACTTCCCGTCAAGTTCTATATTTCAAAAGCAATTGCTAATACTAAATATACATATATCGATTATTAAAATATATACGCGCATAAAAATCTATGTATTAAAATCTAATGTATTAAAAGTGTTAAAAGATATTAATAAACCTCGAGGATCTATTTACATATCGTGCTTATTCATTTGTCTGCTCATACCCAGCACCAATCTACTTAAGAAGTACTACAAGGTAAGTACCCTGCAAAAAAAAACATCTATAAATATAGCTAAAAAATATAGGTAAAAATATAGCTACATTGTGTATTACAGCTATATTCACGTGTTTTTTAGCTGTATATCTATGAGAAATATAGCTAGATTTTTAGCAATATTTTTACCTATCTTTATAGGTATAATCCCTATTTTAGCCCATTATAGCTAGAAATATAGCTGAAAATCTAGCTATGTTTCTCATAGATATACAGCTAAAAAAATACATGAATATAGCTATAATACACATCAATATAGCTGTATTTTCTTTATCTATATTTTTAGCTATATTTATAGATGTTTTTTTTTTGACCGGGTATATATAATTATTTAATAAACTCATTATTTCAAAGTATTGAATTTATCCTTTAATAACATTCAATTGTGAGAGCGATTTTGTTCAATTAAATATTGGTGGAGTTTTCCCACCACTAGATTCATACATCTTTATGTTTATGACTACATTTTTATAAATAAGTCAAATATTCCAAAAGAACATAATTCATATATAAAATTAATATAATTAAATAACATATTCACTTTTATTTAGTCCTGGTGCAAGCCAGGACTTAACACTGCCAATAAATGCATTTGTGAGTTTTTTTCTAATAGTTCAAGCTCAGCAAAATCTTAAATTTATTGGTATTTGATTTAGACGTTGCTTATGACAAAAACTCCTCCTTATCATGTCCGGTGGATTATCGTAATTAATATTTGCATTATTATAATTTTGCAAAACTGGAAACATTCTTATTTGTTGCGTTTTAAAAATTCTTGATAAACGTAATCGCATTTGAGAAACCTCATATCTTAAACAACATGGATCTAAATTATAAAGTATTGCAATAGCAAAAACAATTGCAAAAACGCCACAATCATAATTATCTGTTTGTGATTGTACTGTTTTGAATACTACGCTCAATTCTGATTTGTATAGAAATAATCTGTTTCTATAAATCTTATGCTCATCTCGTAGATATTTAAGATTTAAACTGTCATATATATCAATCACCATATTATTATAATACACACAAATCCGTTGACCCTTTTCCCAATTTCCGGAAAATAATAACTGTATAAATTCTCCATCAATCGGTACTGATTTAATATATTGTGGTCTTTGAATTAGTGAAATTAATTGCATGTTGAATGAGGTGTGCTGGTTTAAAATTTTATTAAATTCTAATATATGAATATCAGTTAACATAAAAGCAATTCCACTATACAATCCCTGTCCTTTAACAATCAATTTATCTTTCTCAGTCAAAGCATAAAATTAAAATTCTTTTCAGAATTTTAATTCATTTTTAATTAACTTTTTTCAAAGATATTCACAAAAGAATTGCTTTCATGTTAACTAATTTAATTTACTGCCTTTTTACTTTAAAAGCTGAAAAATAAAAAAAATATGAAAAATGCTATGAATTAATTGTTATATGATAAATAAATAATAATAAAATTTGTAAAAATAATATAACGATAAAAAATGGTTATTTTCGACAATTATACATTTACATTTTTGGGACATTTCACACCAACTGGAAGAGTAAAAAAATAAAAATCGATGAAACTTTGAGAACATATTTTGTTTGTTATCCAAAATTTGTAAAAAAATTTTCAAGAATTTGGATTGGAAAGATCAAGAGCCATAGATCCTTGAAATTTGGAAATTTTGCAAAATTTTTGGAAAAGTACCAACTTTATGATTTTTTTTCTGAAAATCCTGATGTTTTAGAGAGATATTCATGAGAATACTTCTTGTTGTAAATGAAGAGAAGAGTTAGCATGATTTTTTACAGACCTAAATTTTTGAGTTTTCTATTGGTTCTTACATGTATTACGTTTGCCACTTCGGAAATTGCTTTTCGAGGGCTTATTTTCTTTTATTTTTTATTAACTTCAAAATAAATTTTTGATTGTGTAAGAAAGAGCCTTCTATGTGGAGTTATGACAGTTTGAAATATATATTTTAATGTATGATTTATTTTTCATATTTAATATGAATGTATATTTTCATATATGATTTTTTTATATTGAAAATAAATTATACATAAAAATATATATTTTAAACTGTCATAACTCCTTATTGATGGCTCTGACTCATATGATCAAAAATTCATTTTAAAGTTCATACGAAATAGAAAAAAATGAGTAGTTTCAATTACCATATAAAACATATAAGAACCAATAGAAAACTTCAAAATTTAGGTCTGTAAAGAATCATGCTAACTCTGCTCTTCATTTACAACAAGAAGTATTCTTATGTATCTCTCTCTAAAACATCAGGATTTTCAGGGAATAAAAATGATTAAGTTGGGACTTTTCTAAAAATTTTGAAAAATTTCTAATTTCAAGGATCTATAGCTTTTGATCCTTCTAATCTAAATCCTTGAAAATTTTTTGACATCTTTTGGGTAACAAAAATAATATATTCTTAGAGTTTCAGAGATTTTTGTTTTTCTGCTCTTCCAGTTGGTGTGAAATGTCCCACATATATATATATATATATATATATATATATATATATATATATATATATATATATATATATTTATGTATGTATTTATATATGTATATAAATATTTATATATTTAATCATTAAAAAAAGTTTGTTGTAAAAAGAACTAAAATGAAAATTATTTTGAGTTATTTCTAATAATTGTATTCTTTAATTTATTTACAATTATTTACGGATATTTGCAGTATCTACATTTAAAAAATGTATAAATGATAATAAACAATCATTATTTATCTCTAGCCTAACGCTTTTTTATTGTTATTTAGTTTTCAATATTTTCTTATAATCATTTGTTTTTTCACAGTATTATTCTACTTTTAAAAAAAGAATTTTCATACAAGGTGATAAAATATATTACCATAAGATAATATATATATATATATATATATATATATATATATATATATATATATATATGTTGCATATCACAAGAAAATTTCAATATCAAAACTCATTCTCTAATGTAAAGAATAAAAAATTAAATTAATAGAATTTTGAAATTCTGATATGGGGATACTCTTTATAAATAACTTTTTAATAACTTTGAATAATGGTAAATTTTTTAAATAACTTGTGGAATTGAATGCTAATTAAATTTAGTTTTAACATGAAGATAATTATTCAAGTTGGAAATGTACCTTAGTGGAAATCGAATCTGTGAATAACTGGGAATAACTGTTATAAACTGTTTAGTTTGAGACAGGAATAACAGTTATTCCCAGTTATTCCCAGTTATTCCCAGTTACTTCCAGTTTAGTTAAGAAATAATTTAAAAAATCAGATGGACGAATAACAGTTATTCTCAGTTATTTTCCGTTTAGTTTGAAAATAATTTTAGAAATTAGAGGCACTATAAGACTTATTCCTAGTTAATTTCAGCTATTCCATTTATTTTCAGTTATTCTCAATTTCGTTGAAAAATAATTTTTTTTTATGGTTATTTTTTCTATTTCTCTTTCCTTAGTTTAACTGGGAATAACTGTTATTCGTACCTCAAATTATTTTTTTCAAATTATTTTTAAGCTAAACTGTAAATAACTGGGAGTAACTGAAAATAACTGGGAATAACTGGAAATGACTGTTATTCCTGTCTCAAACTGAACAGTTTATAACAGTTATTCCCAGTTATTTCCAGTTATTCCCAGTTATCCACAGATTCGATTTCCACTAGGGTATTTAATAAAATAATATAACTATTTATAAATTATCACTTATAATAATAATTTTTTAAACATTTCATTCATAGTTTGAAATAATATTAAATATACGATTATTATTTTAATAGTTTTTATAAATTATTATGTAAATTTCATAAGTATATATTATTTAAGGAGATGTAAAATGGACAATACACTTGCGCCGATAAATATTGACTATATTTCCATTGTATTTTAAAATTTCGAATAAAGAGATTCATTAGCATATAATATGTATCACGAAGATTATTCAGTTAAATTTTTAAATAAATCTATTCATTAGTTATTGAGGAGTTTGAGTTCCAATTTTATTTACTAATATTTTTCTATTTGGAATCAGAAATCTAAATATCTTGAAAATTAATGATTAAAATAATTTGAAAATTTAAATAAACAGTCATCATGGTACATACTACAAGTTAATACATTCCTTTCATGAAAATTTAGCAATAGAATGGAAAGACAGTTAAATATGACAATTAATCTTTATATCTTCTTATAGTGAAATATAATCAAACTTTGACAACAAATTCAACATAATGAGATAATTGTACTTTCAATGATCATATTTAATACAAATTTTAGAGTGATATTACAGAATATTATTTTTTTCCGCATTTATAATAAGCGTTTCGCAAATAATAAGTAAATTATCTTTTGAAATGTTTACTTTTTTAGGGAAAATTTTACTTCTATCTAGACAGTTCATAAATATAAATTTATAATTAAAGACATAATCAGAAAAATTTATTTATATTTCATATATTTTCCTATCTTTATAATTGACTATTAAAAAAAAATTAATATCAAATAAATAATTTTTTTGAATTATATTTCATAAAATTTATGTCCAAACGATATTAAAAAACATATTTTTATATCATGTGATGATAATTTTTCATATGAGGTAATTTGATATATTTTAAAAATTAATATCTTTCTCTTATTAAAAATATTATTGCTTTAATGAAATGAATTTTAATATATTTAATTGTTAACAATTTTTACATAAATGACAATTCATTTAAATACTAACACGTGTACAAATGAAAATGTAATTAAGGTTAAATGTATGTTATTCATAAAAAATTGTTAACAAGTAACTTTTTATATAATAATATTTTCATTAAAACTAATTTAAAGAGTTTATTCTCTGAATGATAACTGAATAAAATTTTAATTTAATAAATTTAGTGATACAATTATAAATATATAATATTTGTATAACTGTTAATTAATATATATATATTAAAAAAATAATTATTACAATAGATTGTAGTTAAATAAAAATGTTCATTTTAATAATTATAGCGTTCAAATTTATTTTGATGAAAATGTTATTTGATTGACATTTACAGTATTATTTTAACTATATTTGAAAGGTTACTTGTCATCAATGAAAAAATATTTAATTTTTTAAATTAATAATCTATTAATATCAAGAATTCTAAAAATTATAATATTTATGATGTGCAAACCTTACTTATAATACATACACTTTGGAATATTTGTATCTCATTAAAATTTTATATTAGATGCAAAAAGGATTCTTAAGTAATTGCAAATAGTTATTTTATTATTCTGAAATATTCAAATTTAAAATTAACTAAAAATGTGTATTTTTATCTTATGATTTTTTTATTTAAATTTCGTATTTCATATATATAAAATACATTTATGAAGATATTTTTATTAGAAACTAAAATTCAAGCTATAGTACTAATTGAAATTATATCGACACTCTTTTTTCAAGTACCTTCCCTGTTAAAAAAGTTCGTACTAATTCAGTACTGATTTCACATTGAAATCAGGACTTGGTTAACATTGAATCAGTGTAAAATCAACATAAAATTTACACAAAATCAGTACTGCGCATGTCCTGAAAATGGTTCCATAATGCAACACAAATAAGGTACAAAATTCGAGCCTAATCGATATTGAATCAGTGTGAAATCAGTACTGAATTCGGGAAAGAATATTCGTATATGAAATGAGAGAATCAACTCAGTACGAAATCAGTACGTAATCAGTACACCATTTCAACAAAATTCGTACGAATTATTTTCGAAATACGTGACTTTTCAGTTCTCAATCAATGCCAAATCAGTACTGTATTCGGGAAAGAATATTCGTATACGAAATAAGAGTCAGGACGTAATCATGATTACATTCTGATTTTGTACTGAGTCGATTCTGTGATTTCGTATAAGAATATTCTTTCTCGAATTCAGTACTGATTTAACACTGATTAGGAACTGAAAAGTCACGAATTTCGAAAACAATTCGTACGAATTTTGTTGAAATGGTGTACTGATTACGTACTGATTTCGTACTGAGTTGATTCTCTTATTTCGTATACGAATATTCTTTCCCGAATTCAGTACTGATTTGGCATTGATTAAGAACTGAAAAGTCACGTATTTCGAAAATAATTCGTACGAATTTTGTTGAAATGGTGTACTGATTACGTACTGATTTCGTACTGAATTGATTCTCTCATTTCATATACGAATATTCTTTCCCGAATTCAGTACTGATTTCACACTGATTCAATATCGATTAGGCTCGAATTTTGTACCTTATTTGTGTTGCATTATGGAACCATTTTCAGGACATGCGCAGTACTGATTTTGTGTAAATTTTATGTTGATTTTACACTGATTCAATGTTAACCAAGTCCTGATTTCAATGTGAAATCAGTACTGAATCAGTACGAACTTTTTTAACAGGGTTAGTACATGAATTAGATATACTTGATTTGGAACCTATTTTAACAATACTTTCCTTTTTCCGTGCAGTTGTTAGTTCTAGTAAACGTCAAATACTGTTCTCGATTATTTCATGGTTCGTGATTGAAACACATGATTAAAAAGAATGAATTCTTTTTATATTTTTTCATTGATTCTAACGCAATTTAGTTGAACAAATTCTTAATTCATCATGTGACCGATTCCATCTCAAATCATGCAGACCGACTGCACCTATCTCTCCGAACTGCTTAAAAATTTTTTATATTATTCTACTTTAAAAATAAGCGTATACGTATTTTTTTATTTTTCAATATCATCAAAAATGCAGTTTTTATGCACTTTTTAAAAATGACTTATAAATTTTCAATTCTCAAAAATCGAAAATTTTTTTTTTTTTTTAATCGTTTTTATCCCTGTAGTGATCTTTATAAATAAATTTAGGCTCGTTCAATGCTACAGAGGATGCTCTTTTAATTCCACCGTCTTTTATTTTTTTTAACAAAAAAACGGAAGTGCAATTGCACTTTTTGTAAAAAATGAAAAATGCATTTTTCTCAAAAAAGCCATTTTTTTTTTGTCTCAAATTTTTTTTATGGATAGGTGGCCTTAAGACCTATATTTTTATCGGTGTGGAATTTGGAATATTTTGGTTTAGTAAGAAATATAAAAAAAATTGAGAAAAAAATTTTCATATTCACATACAGTGGGACCTCGATAACTTGCCGCGCACGGGGCTGTAGGGAAACAAAATTCTCAGAAAAGGCCAGTTACTGTGAAACCCCTCTATTGGCAAGCGCGCTATATCTTTCTCTTTCTCTCTTATAGTTTAGGCGAAGAGGCGTGGTCAAGATATATAGTCAAAGTTAAATTGAATAAATTGAATTTTAATGCACAATACTTTTATGCACTTAATTAAAATGGCAAAAAATTAATTTATTCAATTCTGCACTAAAGATCTTGCACTTTTAAAAATATAAAAAAAAAAATTAAAATTAGAAATTATGCACAAGATTATTGTACACGATAAAATATTTTTTCAAAATAAAGTTATTATTTTATGCATCAATGATTATGCACAATGCACATTTACCCTTTTAACAATCATTTAGAGGGCACGGTGCATATACATTGAGCACAATATTATCTGTCTTTAAATAAAATGTTTTTTCTTTTATCATGCAAAATATTTTCATGCACAAAAGCAACGGTTATTGGGCGTACCAAATTTCTTTTTGGCGCGACGATGATTGTGTACTAATTTATTTCTATTTATTGTATACAGTATATGCTGCACAAATGTAATCATAGATGGCGTTAACTCGTAGTTTTTCGAATTTCAGGAGGTTTTCCCGTTTGCAAAAAAAAGTTGCTTAACCATTTGAAGCACACATTTTTCTATTAGGAGTTATTCACTGAAAATTGGTATACAAGGGTTTTTGGGGTCGCTGATTACGAATCTGATGTTAGCTTTATTAAATTCTGTATCCAATATAGCGGATTTAAGATGGTGGACAATGATTTTCCTCTGCCGTTTTGAATTTTCAAATTCTGACACCGGATTCGTATTCAGCGACCCTAAAAACCCTCGTGTACGAATTTTCAGAAGAATAAGACCAAAAACATGGTCAGAAATGAATTTTTCCCTAAAAATCACGTTTTTTTTTGCATATAATTGTTTATAAACAAAAAACCATTGTTATCCAAGGTATGTGCAATTTTTCTACATGTTCCTTAACATCTTAGAGATGAACAAAAAGCAAAAAACCCATTTTAAATCCGTTGTAAAGAGAATAAATAATGAAATAATGAAAGAATTTAGGTAGTAAGTATACTTACCACTACGCTTCGAAGAGTTAAGAGCAGGTCGTATATCTCTGTCCTATTCTAATCAAAGAATTAATTTGTTTTCAAAAACTAATAATTGTAGCAAAAAATAAGGAGAAACCCCCATCTTGTATCATAAAAAGCAATATTTTTTTTTATGAGGAAAAATTATTTTTATTGATTCGTTTTGAAGAAAACCCTGAGAAACTTAAAATGTAGAGGTTAAGATAGATAATTTAGTTTTTCAAAGTTTTCTTAAAAACGAAGCGATAAAAATGTTTTCTCATAAAAGAAAATATTGCTTTTTATAATTCGAGGTAGGGCTTTCTTTTTTTTTACTACAATTGTTAGATTCGTAGAAAAATTGATTTTTTCATTAGAAATAGATAGAGATTTACGACCTGAAACGTTTTTCTAATATATTTTATCTCATTGAAAACGAATATCGAGGGGCTTAGTTTAAAATTGTGATGACAATTATAAAGTATGAAATTTCTAATATAAATTTTAAAATCATTTATTCGGTAAGTTGTACAATCTTTTAAATAAAATTGTTTTACGTTAAACCAAGATTATTATAAGCGTTCAAAATTTTATAAATTTAACCTACGTTAATGCAGCTTGCGACTTTTCAGTAACGACCAAAAATTAACTTTTTCGATCACTTGATATATTTTTGTTTTAAAAAATTTTTTTGATTTTCAGAATTCATTTTTCAGCACTTTGTTATGCTGATATAATCGTTGTTGTATTTAAGGTTGATATATTTTCTAAATTTTTATTCTTCTGCAACTTTTGAACTAACTAATATTTTTAATACGTTTCTTTTGAAATCAAAAGGTTTTTATCTCAACTTTCACTTCGTTCCAATAAAAGTTTTGTAAGATAATATAAAATCTATACAATTTTCTTCCAAAAACCTTAAAATTTAAACAAAATGACTTAATTTATTACAGATATTTGAAGATGGAAAATCATTGGGGGGGGGGGTTAGTAGATGATAAATAAATAAAAAGATACAGCTAGATTTGCCCTATTTTTTTATAAACAACGATCAAAGTCTGAAAATAACGATGTTTTGCCCTATAATTTTCAAATGACGTTTTAGAGAAAAATATAAATAAAAGTTATAGGCATTAAGAAGACCTAAAATTTCATTATTGGGTACGTGAAAATCGGTCAACAACTTTTCCGGATAATCGCGAAAAACACTCATTTTTACACTGTTTTATAAATGTTAATAACTTTTATAATAATTGCTATAAGTGATTTATAATACATTCTCAGTGAGGCCATTATGGGTCTTTATAAGCATAAAAAATTTCAACCCGATCGGTTTGATAGTTTATGAATAATTGCAATTGTTTATCCCAAAGAAGATTTATTTAAACAATCATAAGACAGAACATTGTGAATTTTCCGACATTTAACAAAGTGGAATGGATTCTTCAAAGTTTAAAGTATAAGTTAAGTCGAAGAAATTAATAATTTTTTTAAAAAATTATTGTTAAACAGTTAATGTAAAATTAGGCTATTTTTTTTTGCTTATAAATAAATGGAATAACTTTTTGGTTTTTTGTCATACGGACTTCTAATTAGTCTCATTTGATAGCTACATTTTTTTTAAAATTCATATCTCCGTAATTTATAAACATTAAGAGTTGAAATTTTCAGGAAATTTCAATGAAGACTTATATTTTTGAATGCAATAAATAGTTATACAATTAATGCCATGAATATGATTTTCTACATCCTTAAAGTGATAGGTACATCTGCAAGATGGTCTTGGTGAGAGTGGCTTCAGCTTCGTTTTCCGCGCGGCGAGTGTTAAGATATCGTTGCCTCGAGCGGGGACCGCGAAAAAAATGCAATATCTCGGCTTCTAGACGACGTAGAACCTTCTTTTTTTTATTAATCTGGGGTAACTCGAGGAAATATTAAGAATGGGCTTATTTTCTGCCCCCTGGAAAATTGGAAAATGCCGGAAAATCTTCAATTATGTAACCATATGAAAATTTTCAACATTAATACTTACATTTTCTTATTATTATAATTTCTTGTAGTGTTTTAAAGCTTTTAAATAATATATTTTTAATAATTTAAATATTTATTAATTAATAAAACGGCCTTTCCTTTGTAAATAATATTATGTTTTTCAATCAAACATAAAAATGACTGATTTTTTTATGTTTTCTATATTTATATTCTTTATATATATATATATATTTTTATTTATATTAAATTATTATTCGATATTATTATTATTAAAACATATATCACAATAAAACTATTATTTTTTAATTAAATATAAAAATGTTTTTTCTTTTTTTTTCTTTTATTAATGTGAATTCTATTTGTATAACATGTGTTGTAAATGATACTAATTATTTTTAATGTGTTAATTTTAAATATTTACAGTCGTTTTCAAAATAAAATTGTAATATTAAATATATTTTTGTACAATAAATGTTTAATAATTTTGTAATATAATTTTTATATTTATTCAATTTCACATATTTTTTCATTATCAATTTCCTATTAATAATTTTATGCAATTTTAATAAAATGATCATCGCTAATTATATTATGGTTACAATATATTTTATAAAATATTACCTGCACAAACTTTTATTTAATATAGATCTCTACATCAAAATATAATGATAGAGTAGTTTATTAAATTGAATTATAATTCATATATGAAAATATATTTTATTTGATGATAAAAGTATACTTTATAAGAAAATATTTCTAATTGAAGAATCTCTATCAAAAAGTATAGTACTCACTTAGTTGACAACGTTTATTTATTTATTTAAAACATGTTTAAAATCAATAATATAATAAATATATTTGACAAAAAAAGGAACAATTTAATATTCTCATGGAAAACAATATTACGCTTTAATAGATATTCATATACATATTGAAATACAAAGACCTTTACTAGATATTCATATACATATTGAAATACAAAGACTTTAATAGATATTCATATACATATTGAAATACAAAGACCAAAGCTATTCTGCAATATGTACATTGAATTCAATTAAAGCATTATCTTTTTTTTCAAACAATTTTTCAATACTTCAAGAACATAATTGAATAATAATAAAAAATACATAAAAAAATCAGTCATTTTTATGTTTGATTGAAAAACATAATATTATTTACAAAGAAAAGGCCGTTTTATTAATTAATAAATATTTAAATTATTAAAAATATATTATTTAAAAGCTTTAAAACACTACAAGAAATTATAATAATAAGAAAATGTAAGTATTAATGTTGAAAATTTTCATATGGTTACATAATTGAAGATTTTCCGGCATTTCCCAATTTTCCAGAGGGCTGAAAATAAGCTCATTCTTAATATTTTCTCGAGTTACCCCAGATTAATAAAAAAAAGAAGGTTCTACGTCGTCTAGAAGCCGAGTTATTGCATTTTTTTCGCGGTCCCCGCTAGAGGCAACGATATCTTAACACTCGCCGCGCGGAAAACGAAGCTGAAGCCACTCTCACCAAGACCATCTTGCAGATGTATCTATCACTTTAAAGATGTAGAAAATCATATTCATGGCATTAATTGTATAACTATTTATTGCATTCAAAAATATAAGTCTTCATTGAAATTTCCTGAAAATTTCAACTCTTAATGTTTATAAATAACGGAGATATGAATTTAAAAAAAAAAATGTTATCTCCGTTAGTATTGATCGTAGAAAATACTTTTTTTTTTTTAAAATGCGTTTTTGAAATAGCTATCAAATGAGACTAATTAGAAGTCCGTATGACAAAAAACCAAAAAGTTATTCCATTTATTTATAAGCAAAAAAAATAGCCTAATTTTACATTAAGAGGAGGTCACGTATCTCTGTCCTTTTCTAATCAAAGAAATGATTTTTTTACAAAAACTAATAACTTTATCAAAAAATGAAGAGAAAGCCGCATCTTGCATCAAAAAAAGCAATATTTTCTTTGATAAGAAAAAATTAATTTTATCGCTTCGTTTTCAAGAAAACCTTGAAAAACCAAATTGTCCACCCTAACCTCTATGATTTGAGTTTTTCAAGGTTTTCTTGAAAACGAAGCAATTAAATTAATTCTTTCTTATCAAAGAAAATATTGCTTTTTTTGATGCAAGATGCGGCTTTCTCTTCATTTTTTGATAAAGTTATTAGTTTCTGTAAAAAACTCAATTCTTTGATTAGAAAAGGACAGAGATACGTGACCTCCTCTTAACTGTTTAACAATAATTTTTTTAAAAAATTATTAATTTCTTCGACTTAACTTATACTTTAAACTTTGAAGAATCCATTCCACTTTGTTAAATGTCGGAAAATTCACAATGTTCTGTCTTATGATTGTTTAAATAAATCTTCTTTGGGATAAACAATTGCAATTATTCATAAACTATCAAACCGATCGGGCTGAAATTTTTTATGCTTATAAAGACCCATAATGGCCTCACTGAGAATGTATTATAAATCACTTATAGCAATTATTATAAAAGTTATTAACATTTATAAAACAGTGTAAAAATGAGTGTTTTTCGCGATTATCCGGAAAAGTTGTTGACCGATTTTCACGTACCCAATAATGAAATTTTAGGTCTTCTTAATGCCTATAACTTTTATTTATATTTTTCTCTAAAACGTCATTTGAAAATTATAGGGCAAAACATCGTTATTTTCAGACTTTGATCGTTGTTTATAAAAAAATAGGGCAAATCTAGCTGTATCTTTTTATTTATTTATCATCTACTAACCCCCCAATGATTTTCCATCTTCAAATATCTGTAATAAATTAAGTCATGAAATCGATGTTTTTTACGTAGAATGACTGGACTACAGGAAATTTCTGCCAAACTTGGGGGCGCCACCAAATCCCATGTATTTCTATATCTATATATATTATATATATAGCACATTTTTCATATGTATAGATATACAAACAATGTTAAAGTTTTACCCAGGTTTTCGGACGAAAAATTTAACCCAGAAGAATCCTTCTATAAGCGTCTATCTTCTATGATATGAGTCAGGATATTGACGTTTTTATTTTAAGAAGTTTAACATGTCGTCTTACTAAAAATTGCGCATTTTTAAAGAATAAGTAACGACGCGTTCTTATAGACAGTCTTTGTAACATAAAATATATTGCAAGTTACTTAAAGAGTACTGTTACTTTTTAGTGATCTTATGAGTAAAATTTTTGTTTATAAACTAATTAAAACAATATATATTAAGTTACTCAAAAGTAAGTACTTTTTTACGACCTATTCATGTAAGTAGTCAATGTTTTGAAGATTGAGTAATTTTTATCGCTCTGAATGTCATCGTATATTTATAATATTTTCATATATTTTAACATTAGCATGTAGAAGATGATTTGAATGTATGGCAAAAGTAAGTATAATTATTCATGATTTTAATATATTAACATGTTATAAGTAGATAAACAAGGAAGATTCTAGCCCATGGGGATTCTAGCCCATGGGGATTCTAGCCCACTACATTTGTAGCCCACTGTATTTGTAGCCCACTACTTGTCGCGACAGGTTAGAATTTTAATAACTCAAGTTTGTAGCAGCTTTAATAACTCAAGTTTATCACCGCATTCGTAGCCTACTACTTCTAGAGAAATGATATCAAATGCGTAGATTGACTCATTTTATTCTATCCTCTCATGAAGGCACATCGCGCGCGCACATTGCTGTACGCAATATTTCTTTTATATGAGAAAAGGAGAGGGGATATTAAAGTCATTGTTTGATGTATTCTTGCTCCGACCTCTCATGAGAGAACATCGCGCGCGCACATTGCTGTACGCAATATTTCTCTTATATGAGAAAAGGAGAGGGGATATTAAAGTCAATGTTTGATGTATTCTTGCTCCGACCTTTCTTGAGAGAACATTGCGCGCGCACATTGCTGTACACAATATTTCTCTTATATGAGAAAAGGAGAGGGAGTATCAAACACGAGGATTAACATATTTTTATTCCGACCTTGCATGAGATTGAACGCAAATTTTTTTTTATGCAACCACCAGAGCATCACGATCTGATGCATGCATTAATGAACTTCTTATCGGTCCTTTTCAGGACCACAAATTCTTTTTAACGTATAGCAAAAATATTCTAAAATATAAAAATTATTTCAACCCTTATAATAAATCGGCCCTTTTAAGAGCCATAAATTTTTTTCAATGTAGAGCAAACTATTTTAAAATATTTTTATCGAAAAAAAAAAAAATTGACTTAACGTGGGATCGAATTCACGATCTTTTGGACGCGAAACTCTCGCTTATTCCTCTAGACTACGAAGTCATACTTTAAAATTTTATGTTTAACTTCGCATACATTTATAATTAGAAAACAAATAGTTTTCTACGTTTGAAATATTTTAGTTCTGAGAAGAACTGGTTTACAAAACATGTAATTATGAAAAGATTTTTAAATATCAGTAATAAACTTTGAAAGCCACGCATCAACTCAGAGGTGTTATGAGAGTGCGCGTGAATAGCAAGCAGCTATCCCGCACCAATGAGAGTGCAGCGCAATGAATCCGAATTCTCTACAAGCAGCTACGCCGCACCAATGAGCGCGAAGCACTCATAATCGGATCCACTCGGCCATTACCGTCTCAAGACTGAATACAGAATAATCCGAAGTAAATTGCAAGAAACTATGCCGCACCAATGAGCGCGCAGCGATATGAATGCAAGTTCTTTGCAAAGAGCTATGCCACACCAATGAAGCCATTATCGTCTTAACAACGAATACAGAGAAGTCCGAAGAACTTTCTCTTGTAATGTTGCTATAAACTTAATAATTTGCAACATTACTTATGAAAATAATTTCTATACTTATAATAAGTATTAAATCGGCCCTTTTAAGAGCCAAAAATGTATTTAATGTAGGGAAAACTGCTTTGAAATGTTATCAGTCCTTTTCAGAGCCACATATTTTTAACTTTAGAACATGTTCTTATGCTTTAAACAATTGTTCTCCTCGAAGGACAGATTACTTTACCATACGCATTTTCGTATTTCAGAAAATGTCTGGTTCGCTTACGTTTCCTTACTTACCACTCACGTTTTCTCAAATAACCCTATTTCAAAAATGTCTAATCTCTCTCTTAGTTCGTTAACTTTCCCAAGACTTTGCCACTCGCGTTTTCTCAAATGACTCCATTTTGAAACGTAGTCTCTTTCTTTGGTTCGCTAACTTTCCCAAGACTTTGCCACGCGCGTTTTGCTACGTGTTCTTACGTTAAAAAAAAAAATTATTATCCTTAAAAGGATAGATTATTTTACCGCACATGAATTTTAGAACCTAAAGTTATGTAAGAAAACACGAGTGGCAAAGTTATGGGAAAAATGAGTGAACGCGAACCAAAGAGAGAGACTAGACATTTTTCAACATAGGCTTATTTGAGAAAACGCGAGTGGCAAGTAAGGAAATGAAAACTACGCATTTCTTAAAATACTGAAACGCGAGTGGTAAGTAAGGAAAAGAAAGCGAACGCGGACCAAAGAGAGAGACTAGACATTTTTCAACATAGGCTTATTTGAGAAAACGCGAGTGGCAAGTAAGGAAATGAAAACTACGCATTTCTTAAAATACTGAAACGCGAGTGGTAAGTAAGGAAAAGAAAGCGAACGCGGACCAAAGAGAGAGACTAGACATTTTTTCAACATAGGCTTATTTGAGAAAACGCGAGTGGCAAGTAAGGAAATGAAAACTACGCATTTCTTAAAATACTAAAACGCGAGTGGTAAGTAAGGAAAAGAAAGCGAACGCGGACCAAAGAGAGAGACTAGACATTTTTTCAACATAGGCTTATTTGAGAAAACGCGAGTGGCAAGTAAGGAAATGAAAACTACGCATTTCTTAAAATACTAAAACGCGAGTGGTAAGTAAGGAAAAGAAAGCGAACGCGGACCAAAGAGAGAGACTAGACATTTTTTCAACATAGGCTTATTTGAGAAAACGCGAGTGGCAAGTAAGGAAATGAAAACTACGCATTTCTTAAAATACTAAAACGCGAGTGGTAAGTAAGGAAAAGAAAGCGAACGCGGACCAAAGAGAGAGACTAGACATTTTTTCAACATAGGCTTATTTGAGAAAACGCGAGTGGCAAGTAAGGAAATGAAAACTACGCATTTCTTAAAATACTGAAACGCGAGCGGTAAGTAAGGAAAAGAAAGCGAACGCGGACCAAAGAGAGAGACTAGACATTTTTTCAACATAGGCTTATTTGAGAATACGCGAGTGGCAAGTAAGGAAATGAAAACTACGCATTTCTTAAAATACTAAAACGCGAGTGGTAAAGTTATGGTAAAGTAAGCGAACCAAAGAGAGAGATTAGACATTTTTCAAATAGGGTTATTTGAAAAAACGTAAGTGGTAAGTAAGGAAACGTAAACTACGCATTTCTTAAAATACTAAAACCCATATGGTAAAAAACTCTGTCCTTTTAAAGACAATAATTTTTTTAAAAGCGTAAGAACATATTCCAAGTTAAAAATATGTGTCTCTGAAAACGACTAATTAGAAATATTT
Source organism: Anastatus disparis (assembly GCA_017163975.1). Classification (NCBI taxonomy): domain Eukaryota; kingdom Metazoa; phylum Arthropoda; class Insecta; order Hymenoptera; family Eupelmidae; genus Anastatus; species Anastatus disparis. The sequence continues at coordinate 967,493 of JAFFSR010000390.1, forward strand.
TTCAAAGCAGTTTGCCCTACGTTAAAAAATATTTTTGTGACTCTGAAAAGAACCGATTAGTGGTGGCTCTGAAGGAACCGAATTAAAATGAAATCGGATTTTAAAATTCATAATAGTTTTCTACGTTAAAAATATTTGTGGCCCTGAAAAGAGCCGATTTAAAATAAAATTATTGAATTTATATATATGTATATGATTAAAAATTAGAAAGTTTTTCTGCGTTAAAAATAATTGATGGCCCTAAAAAGGGCCGATTGCTGGCTCTGAAAAGAGCCGATTAATAGAGGCTCTGAAAAGAGCCGATTAAAATAAGCGCCGCCGAACATTCCTTCTTTTTTCATCATCGTCATCTCTCGGTCTTCTAAGGTATTGGATTTCACACACCACCTGTGGTGATGGTGATGGTGATGATGTAATATCTATAATCTCCGGTTCATGAGCCGGAGATACTAAATCAATCATCTCCGGTTCATGAACCGGAGACGAAACGTCCATAGCCACATCCCACGGGCTGACACGCACTTCCAACAACTCTCCAGGTATCTCAACGTACTGTTGTACGACTGGGTCATACAACCATGCTGGTGGCGGTAAAGCGGCCGAAGGTGGTGGTGAAGCTGGCGACGGTGGTGGTGGCGGTGGTGAAGGTGGCAACGGTGACACTGGTGACGGTGGTGGAGTCTCAAACAAATTGAGATTGAAGTCATCCCAATTAATGTCAGCCATGTGCTCTTCGATTATTTCGAGAATCCGTTCAATTTCTTCTGCTCCTAATCCGAAATCCATGTCTAAGCGGATTACAAAAGAATGCTTGAATTCGCGAAACGCCAGCTAATTTATATTATCTAAATAAGATCGCGCGGACCTCTTCGCAATGTTTAAGGTGGAGGCGCGGGAGGGGTTAAAGTCAAATAAGGTTATAAATATGGGTGCGCGAGCAATTAGCACTTATTATCACATCAATCAATTCGAAGGAAGGAAGCATCATCGGAGAAGTCAAAGAAGAAGATACAAGCCAAGCAATCAGCACTTATTATAACATCAGTCAACTAGAAGGAAGCATCATAGGAGAAGTTAAAGAAGAAGAAGATACAAGCCGATCAAAGGACTTTGGAAAAGCCAAGAAAAAAAAAAAATTACAATCTGTTCTTTTAAGAACATAATAAATTATCAATATCGGAACAAAATATTCATTTTAACAGTCCTTTTTAGGACTTAGAAAAATTTATTAAACTGTCCTTTTAAGGATAAGATATTTAAGAAAAATTACAATCTGTTCTTTTAAGAACATAATACATTATTAATGGTGGAACAAAATATTCATTTTAACAGTCCTTTTTAGGACTTAGAAAATTTATTAAACTATCCTTTTAAGGATAAAAATATTTTTACGTAGAATTAAACAATTTTATTATATTTATTAAAATCTTTTACAGGTTTAGAAGTATGAGTTAAAATTTTATTAACTCTTTATAATATTGAAATAAATATTCCAATTATAAAATTAATTAATAATTTTTAAAATAAATTCAAAGTGCGTGTGAAAAGTGTTTGTGAAAAAGTGATGTGAAAAGTGAATTGTTAAAAGTGTAACTTAAAATGAAATTGGGATTGAGGATATATATAACCCGTTACGCAACGAGTTATCTCATTCTTCTTCGCGATGGAAAGTCAAAGGCATCTTCCGGTTCTACCAGCTCCATCCTTACCAGTGCTGTGGGGAGGTCTACCGCCAACGCCACCACTTACACCACCTTCGCCATCTTCGCTCAAGAAATTTTCGTGGCCAAGGCCTCTTCTACAACCACCACCACCATCACCGTTTTCATCAATCGCTGAGGCCTTGGGTGAGGAGTTAATGGCTTTAGCAATGGAGCCATTATATTTTACTCCTCACATCACGGCCTTTCTGGAAAAGAGGAAAAAGATGATGGAAGTAGAAGAAGAAGAAAAAGAAGAAGATGGACCATGGGTCAGGAAACCCACTCGACCTAAGAAGGTGCCAACTGGAAAATGGAGGCCTCGTTTGTTCGGTGTCGACATTTTATAAAAATTTTTGGACAATCGGCCCTTTTCAGGTCCATCAATTATTTGAACGTGGAGTAAACTGTTTTAGAAGTATGTTCTCTTTGAACTTACTTTTAAAGTAATAATTTTTAAAATAATTTATTTATTAAATTAAAAATTTTTTTTTTTTTTAATGTGGTAAGAGCCCCTCTCTCGCTCTTCACCTGTGAGATCCTACCCGTTCATGATAAGTTATTGTATCAATAAACTTATCATAAACTTACGATCTCTCCATTTAAGAATTTTTTTTTTTTTAAGTATACATAGAATGTAATAAATCTTTATTTATCATACAATAATTTTTATTACATGGACATTCTTCTTCTTCTTCTGATACCATCAAAGAATTGAACGAGGTAAAACTACAGTTGTCATCTACTTCATCAACACCTTTTCCACTCCCGAGAAGCCATTTCTTCAGCATTTGAACATTCTTAAATGCACAAGCGGGGTTTGAACACTGATGGATGGTGCATGTCGGAGTTTCATCATTCTCTGCTAGTGTTGAGAAAGATGGACAGCCGCTATGCTCAATATTACAGATTAATCTGAAAAAACAATTTATAAATAAAAAATTTTTTTAGTTTTAAATAATTTACTTACTTGTCACGTAATATTTCGGCTACCCATTTTCTCTTCTCTTCTCCTTTCACCTAAATTCTCGTCGCATCTTTACAACATTCTTTTAAAGTATCTGTAAGTCTTTCGTAAGGAATGTCTCCAGAATTCCAAGGTATACCGTGCCAATATTTTTCCAACCATTTGTTAACACTTTTGTATTCGCTTAAAAGATATTTCCAAAGATATGGCGATTGGAAATTGAAGACCATTGGTACCGAATCATCTTCGAGAGTAATTATAGCAACTTCTTTGAATACAAATTTATTCAAAGACCTTTTGAAGCCTTGGACGTCCAGTACGATCTCCATCTCGGTAATGAATGATACTTTTATAATATCGTTCACACTTTTATATTAGCACTAAAATCTCTGATGAACCAATCACGACACTTTACCCCCCACTACGTAGCTCTGATTTTCCCCACCCCAATACTCCCACTCCGCCACCTCCCACGCTCAACTAAGAGTGCATATAAGCAGCTGCAGACTCGCGGATGGATCATTATTCATCAAACATCATCAAGTAACATTAAAATCTACAAGTGAAAATTAAAAGTAAAAGTGGACTTAGAAAAAAAGTGAAAGTGGACTTGGAAATATTTAAAGTGAACTTTGAAGATTTTACAGCGAACAATAAAGTGGATATATAAAGTGAATTGTTAGTTAATTATAAAACTGAGTTCATCATGTCAGAGTACTACATAAATACAGTGAAGAATTTGTGGAAATCTTTGCATTACGCGGCAAGTGGTACAGCTGATAGTAAGGACATTAAAAGGTGGTTAGAGTTGGTAGATAAAGTGATCGAAGACTTACAAGTTGTGTTAAGTGAATCAACGTTGACACGAGCAGAAAAACAAAAAAATGAAACGTCACTGAGACATCTTATAACCATTCGCGAAAGACTATTAGAGTTTGTTAAGAGAGGTGGTCAGCTTCAGGCTGATATTCAAACGCCAAGTGTAGAATGGAAAGATTTTCAATCAGCCTTCGCTTCTCGAATGTTGTCGGGTGTGATTACCAATCTAGGACATTTAGGACTAGAAACATTCATGAAAGATGCTCTTCCTATTTTTGAAGAAAAAGTGAAAGATGCTCTAGCTCTACACAACGCCATCTCTGTCAACCTTGAACTTGCAGCAGAATATATTTTACAGAAAAGTGATTCGGAAATAATTGAGGTTAAATACTTTAATACAAAGAATACCTCTATTTTTGAAAGCAGTGATTTGAAAAAGTGGTTCCAATTCAATGCAGTGGAATCAATTCAAGCGGCAATGGAAGAGTTTCAAGAGCGCGACTCTGGCTGGACATTTCGTCAGATTTTAAGTTTAAGTGTAAGCATAAATAAACTTAATCCTATGAGAGGAAGTTCTTACATTGACTTACCTGAAGTGATGGAAAAAAAGAAAGCTTGTGTCAATGTGCAAAATACGGATAACCAATGCTTTAAATGGGCAGTTCTTTCTGGATTACATCCTGTAGGACATAATGCTCAACGCGTATCGAAATATAGGCAATACGAGCAAGAACTTGATTTCACTGGGATAGAATTTCCTGTAACGCCAAAACAAATTCCTAAATTTGAGCGGCAAAACGATGTTTCTGTCAATCTTTTTATCTTGAAAAAGAATGGTAAGTAAATTTTTTTAATTTAAATTATTATTACAAGATTAAGAAATCAGTGTATACTTACAGGTGAAAGATTTGACGTCTCACCTTGCCATGTAACAGCAAATAAAAAAGAGAAGCATGTCAATCTTCTGTTTCTGCAGGATAAATATTTCGATGAGGAAGAAGAAGAAGACGAAAACAAGACTCTTGACGATGATTTCGACGTAGTGCCTAGATTTCACTACGTTTGGATAAAAAATTTATCCCGATTCGTGCGCTCTCAACTAACGAATCACAGAGCAAGAATGTATATTTGTGATCGCTGTCTACACTTTTTTAGAACAGAGGATCAATTAAAAGAGCACGAAGTTGATTGTGTTTTAGTTAACAAGTGCAAGATTAAACTTCCTTCAGTGAAAGATAACATTTTGAAATTTGAAAATCATAAACATAGTGAAAGAGTGCCATTTATTGTGTATGCCGATTTTGAATGTCTGCTAAAACCAGTGCAAGATGCGCGTGCATTCCAAGAACATCAGGCTTACAGCATTGGTTACTACGTCAAGTGTAGTTTTAACGATGCTTACTCAGAATATCGGAGTTACAGACAGCTAGAAGAGAATAATGTGACTCCTGCTCAATGGTTTGTAGCGGAATTAGATCTCCTGAGATGTAAGTTAGAGCGAACGTATGGTAATCCTAAACCATTAGATCTCACAAAACAGGAGCAATTTCAGTTTGAAAGAGCGAAATTTTGTCACATATGTAGAAAATCTTTCACAGACAAAGATTTTAAGGTTCGAGACCACTGTCATCTCACTGGAAGGTATGTTTTATTGGGAAAAAATTTTTATTGCTAAATTTATCTTTTTCTAATTTATCTTTTTCTCTTTAGATATCGTGGAGCAGCTCATCAATCGTGTAATATGAATTACAAGGATTCACGATTTATTCCAGTTGTATTTCACAACCTAACGGGATATGATTCTCACTTTATAGTGAAGGAGATTGCTACAGCACCAAACTTTAAGGGTCGTGTTAGTCTCATCCCAGAAAACAAAGAACGCTACATCTCTTTTATTAAACACGTTGAGGAGAGTGATGTTAATTTTAGATTTATAGATTCTTTTCGCTTTATGGCATCTTCTCTTGAGAAGTTAGCATCTTACTTGGGTAAAATGGATATTGTTCCCAAGGAATTCCAAGCCGATGGATACACGACTGAGCAAATGGAATTGTTAAAGCGAAAAGGAGTATTTCCTTATGATTACGTCACTGAATTCGACAAGTTGAAGGATGCATATCTCCCCTTTAAAGAGGCCTTTTACAGTCAGTTAATGGATTGTGAAATCAGTGAAAGTGAGTACGAGCATGCGCAGAATGTCTGGAATACATTTAACATCCAGACGCTAGGTGAGTACTCAGATCTTTATCTCAAGACCGACGTTCTCCTCTTGGCTGATGTGTTCGAGAATTTTCGCTCGACTTGTATGGAAGCCTACGGTCTAGATCCTGCTCATTATTATACCACACCTGGTCTTACATGGGATGCTATGCTTAAGCATACAGGAGTACAGCTTGAACTCCTCACAGACATTGACATCCTCATGTTTGTAGAGAGAGGAATCAGGGGTGGTGTGAGTCAATGTTGTAATCGCTATGCTAAAGCGAACAACGAGTATATGGGAGAGGAGTGGATTCTAGATGAGGAGTCGAAGTACTTGATGTACTTTGACGTCAATAACCTATATGGATGGGCCATGACGCAGTCACTACCTTATCAAGGTTTTAAATGGGTGGAAGAGCCTGAAAAATTGAACGTTATGGCTGTTGATGATGACGGTCCCATTGGCTACATTCTAGAGGTGGATCTTGAGTACCCTGAGTCTATACATGATGCACACAAAGACTTACCGCTCTGCCCAGAACATCGAACTGCTCCAGGTTCGAAACAGACAAAATTAATGACTATTCTCTATGGAAAAGAGCGATACGTTATTCATTTTCGTGCTCTAAAGCAAGCACTTGGTAATGGATTAGTGCTTACAAAAATCCATAGAGTCTTATGTTTCGAGCAAAAACCATGGCTCAAGTCATATGTAGACTTGAATACTGAGAAGAGAAAACAAGCCAAGAACGAGTTTGAAAAACTCTTCTTCAAGCTTCTCATTAATGCGGTCTACGGAAAGACTATGGAAAATGAGCGCAAGCGCGTAGATGTTAAGCTTGTGAACAAGTGGGAAGGACGCTACGGAGCTGAGGTTTTGATAGCTAAACCCAATTTCCATAGTCGAAGCATCTTCGATGAGAATCTTGTAGCGATACAGCTTTCTCGCACAGAAATCAACATCAGGAAGCCGTTGTACGCAGGTCTCAGCGTTCTCGATCTATCAAAGACATGTGTGTACGATTTTCATTATTCTTACATGATGGAACGACTCGGTAATAAGTGTAAACTTCTTTACACTGATACCGATAGTCTCATATACGAAGTAAGAGATCAAAACGTGTATGAGATGATGAAACAAGACATCGAAAAGTTTGATACATCTGATTACGTCGAGGATAATCAGTTTGGTTTGCCTCGTGTAAACAAGAAAGTCATCGGTGTAATGAAAGACGAGTGCAACGGAAAAATAATGACAGAGTTCATCGGCTTAAGAAGCAAAATGTATTGCGTTAAGATCCAGAATGAAAACCCTATCAAGAAAGCTGAAGGGGTCAAAGCCATGGTGGTAAAAAACGTCATACAGTTTGACGACTATCGACGTTGCCTGTTTGAACAAGAAACTATAGCTTGTCAACAGTGCAATATTCGATCAAGACAACATGTCGTTCGGACTGAGAAGGAGAAAAAGGTGGCGCTCAGCTCCAATGACGACAAGCGTTATCTGCTGGAGGGGAGCACAGATACCTTGCCGTGGGGGCATTACCAAATACCTGTAGAGGGGGTAGCAGAAGAGGGGATCGCTGCTCAAGTAGAAGGGGAACCACTACTTATAGAAGACAACGAGCCCGAAGAAGTCATTCCTTCATCAGAAGAGCCACCAAGCAAGAGGCAGAGAACTCAGTAAAAATTTGAATATTTAAAACAGGACTTTGAAATTTTATCAAGAAAAATTTAAGGTAAGTTAAAATTTTTATACTTAATGAATTTCATACTCTAAAGAACTTATAAAATTCTTTTCATTTTAGATGGATCTTGCTCAATTGAATGAGATTGCTCGTGGAGGCTTTTTGCCCACTAAGAAGGTAGCTGAGTTGGAGAAAAATCAAGATTACCTAGTGACTGAACTAAAATCAGTCAAAACACGGTATGGTGACCGTTTTGTTGCGGATTTAGATGGTAAATGCCGCATTTTTCTCCCAACTCGAGTTTCCTTGGCCTTAGAGAAGGATGAGAACTTCCATTATAAGTTATTGGATGCCATTCAACACTACAAGTTGTTTGTGAAGTATTTGGGCGAGACTAAGAGTGATCTCGAGTTCTCCTTTGCTTAGGCGCATGGAAGTTAACGGAGAGGTATACGAGTCACGGGTGCACCTCCTACTTCGAGTTTACTCAGAGTAAGGGGTTCACAAGTGGTGATTCTTGGTTGTACCTCACAGATGGGAGCGAAGGTTGGGGCTCCCATCACTTCCTAAACAAAAAATGTTTTTGTTTGAAGCGCTTAAGATATAAATACCCTTGCTCTAAAGTTAATGTTTCTTCTACAGATTACGCATTTTTCAACTTTACTTGCGCATTGATCACAACAGCAACAATGTCCGCACGGTAAAAATGCTATCTCTATTCCTCTATCGAAGCAAACTTTACATTTATTTTGTAAAGAATTATCTGTAGGAATTATATTTCGAAGGAAACGGCAGCGACTATTCCATTTCTTATGTTCTGATAATGGATCCTCACCAATTTCCCACCTACAGATCTCTGTAGAGCATTCAAAACAACGGACTTTGTCAATTTCACCTGTATAATAAAATCCTGCGGTGGCCAGATCTTTTGGTTTTAAAAAAGTCAAAGGCCAGTTTTTAAAACTGTCAAGACGACTTTGCTCCGTATGATACACGAGTACTTATTGGACTGATGTTTTGTCGATCCAACTATTATGAGTTCTATCAAAGCCGAGCCACTTTACGTATACTTGATTCCCACGTCTCTTTAGAACTTTTTCTACAAGATAAACGTCTGGATACTTGACTTTCTGAAGTTCTTCCTCGTAAAAGCCACCAGCGATTGATTGATCTTGATAGTCTTTGAGACGGTACGTTCTTGGCTGCGTTGCTTTAACTTGTTCAATCGTGAATATTTCAGCAGACCAATTAGGTGTGTATCCTTTTTCGAATACTTGTTTCAACTTGCTTACTCGTACTTTATCACCAACTTTGAATTTCGCTTTTTTTCTCACAACTTTTTGAGCAAATCGTGCGCGAAACTGAGATGCATTTGCAACTGTAATATCTTTTGGTTTAGCACCAATCGTTCGATGTTTTGTATTGTTGTAAGATTTTATCAGATCAGGTAAAATATCGATCCATTTATAGCTACCACGTAAGCTAAACTTCATCCACATTTTGTGTTTGAGAGTACGATTGAAGCGTTCGCAAATGGCTGCTTTGAGATTACTATACGTTGAGTATAAGTTGATCTTGTATTGTTGCATAAGATTTTTAAAATTAGTATTATAAAACTCTTTGCCTTTATCTGTTTGTAAATTTTTTGGAACTCGTCCTTGACGTAATATAGATTTCATCGCAGCAGAGACTTCTGCTCCGGTTTTTTGTTTCACAGGAACGGCCCATGCGTATTTGGAAAAAATATCTATAACTGTAAGCATGTATTTGTAGCCTTTGTTATCTCGAGAATAAGGTTGCATCTCTACAAGATCAGCTTGCCAAGTTTCATCTAAACCTCGCACATCAAATGTTCGACGGGGGTAGCGACGTCTGGCAGGTTTATGAAGCTCTTCTACAACTCTTTGATGTTCCATGGTCACGGAGTTAATGATTGCTTAATTACAGAAAATTGGCTTTTATACTATTTGATTTAATTTTAGCATCTTGCATCCAATTTTTAATTAAGTCGTATAGATTTTCAATGTTTACATTAACTTTTTTTATCCTCTCATCATACTCATCCTTTAACTTTTGCAGTTCTAATTCTGATGTGCTAAGATCATCTCTTAATCTAGCAGTGACTATGTATATACTCTGGACTTCAGATGTAATCAAACCTTGCAGTGTATTAAAATTAACTGCATCATTCGATTGCTGAGGAGTGGCAACATTGCATAACCTCTTATTTTCTACATCGAAATGTCCATCTTTTGTCAATTTATAGCCAATTCCGGGAGGTCCTCGATTACCCTCGCTTCGTTTAAGATTACGTCCGAATACATCGACGCTCATTTTGATAATGTAACGAGTTTTAACTTGCAGCTTAATATATATAGCCAGCTTCACGTAACTCTTCGATGATGGAATGAATCTCGTTAGTATGACTAGGATTACCAGCTGCTTTTTCAGCAACCAATAAACGCAGTCGATCAACTAGCTCGTTTGGATCATCCCAGTAGACATAATCAAACTTGGTATTTTTTCTTGCAATTTTATATCTAGGTAGCGAACCTCCTTTTTTACCGAATAGAGGAGCAATAATGCTGGTGAACTTTTTACTAGTATTCGAACGAATTCCTTCATTGTTTCTGAAACGTTTTTTATGAGCATTTGTCAGTTCCAGGATCTTTTGATAGTTATCTAAATCTTTTTGAGTTACTAATTTTTGAGATGGATGCTTCTCAACAAGCAATTCGTACAATCCTCGAGTTTTTGGGAACTTTTCAGTTCCTAATTGCACATAAGTTTTTTCAATATATATTGGTGTATTACCGAGAAAAAGTTTATCACCCTCCCTACGTACACCATAAACTTTATCCAATTCTCTATATTGCAAATCTTCTGTAAAATCTTCGCTAGCAGATTCAAACGAGGTCTCAAGAGAATGCGAGGAATCATTTTGTATAGTATGCTCCAATTCTTCATCGGATTCAGATTTTTTAACTTCAGGTAGAATAATTTCTTCTTCTTCAGGAATAAGTCTTCTTCTTTTTCTCTTGCTTTCAAAAGCAATCTCTTTAAGTGGGTCAATGATGGGTTTAAGAGTTTGTTGAACAACTCTTTCCGTAATTTCTTTCCATATTTTAACATGTCATCTTGCGTTTTACGCATTTCATGCTTGAATAAGTTGCTGGGTAGGCTTCTTGTTTAAGGTCTGCCATGTTACCTCTTTGAGTTTAAAATATTATATCTCGCTAAGTATGGTTATTTTATAGCAACAACAAACCCTTCGATATCACCAGCTTTAGTGACTTCTTGTCAACTTAGAAACCATTTTTTCTATCCAACTTTAGAATTTCTTTGAAACGTAAAATCTGTCGGTAATATCGTCGTACAAATGTCTCAGATTAACATCATCTTGACGAAAGATAACTAAGAGATTAACATTATCTCTTATGAGATGTTTTGGGATTCGAGCATAAGACTGGCAGAGGTAGAAACAATCAACGTTCTTGTGTCTACCCATACAGAAGTATGCCCTGATGTGTTCTTGTTTTTCACAAGCTACATCGTCGAAAATCATTATAGAATTTGGAAGAGCGTTATCCGGAGATATTACTGATTCGTGTTCGCTAAATGGAAAGTATTGCATACCTTCCAGTGACTCTAAGAGCTCTTTCAAAAACTTATATTTGGCTTGATTAAGAGATTTCGAATATACGTAGACATTCTCAAATTTTAGACCATTAGGATGTGTTATCAGTGCTAGTAGGCTATTAGTTTTGCCACAATTGGATGGTCCGCAAAATACACCTCTTATACTATCTGGAAGTAAATTTCCATGTTTCTTTGATTTATTTTCTTGCTCCGAAATAGCATCAAAATTTGCTATCGGAAGTTTTACAGACTGCTCTTTGAAATTCATCTCGACAGACACGAACTGCAACTGTTCGATTAACTATAAATACGCTGCTTATATACCCAATGGTTTAGTTATCCTTTGAACTTCAAAGTGTTATGATCATATATCGACGACGTGGTCGTGGTTTGCTTAATAAAATCATTAATAATCTCCCACTGGAACTTCATCTACCGGGATATCAATATTGTGGACCAGGGACGAAATTAGCCAAACGTTTAGCTAGAGGTGATCCAGGAATCAATCCACTCGACAAAGCCTGCAAGGAGCATGATATAGCTTATTCACAGAATCGTGAAAATATTGAGGTTAGAAATAGTGCTGATAAGGTTTTAGGAGAAAAAGCTTGGGAAAGAGTTTCATCGAAAGACGCTAGTATTGGTGAGAAAGCAGCTGCATTCGCTATTGCAAACGCTATGAAAGTAAAATCTAAACTTGGAATGGGAGCAAAAAAGAAGAAGACTCCCTCTGTTACTCTTAATAAAATAATTAGAGTCGCTTCTAAATCTATGAAACCTAGTAAGTGTGCTCGTAAAGCTATCTTCTCTGCTTTAGAGGCTGCTCGAAGTGCTGTTAGAAAATCAGGTGGTAAACATAAAGTCAGAGTACCTCGCAGATTATCAATTCCAACTAAAGTAGGAGGATTCTTACCGTTCCTCATACCTATCTTTGCAGGTCTAGGCGCAATTGGTAGTTTAGCAGGTGGTGCGGCTGGTATAACTAAAGCAGTTAATGATTCAAAAGCTGCTCAAAAACAATTAGAAGAAAAACAAAGACATAATCAAAAGATGGAAGAAATATCTTTGGGTAAAGGTCTTTATTTAAAACCTTACAAGACAGGACTTGGTCTTCATATAAAGTCTGGTTTAAAAAAAAAAGATCCTCAAAGTAAGGTTACCGCAAAGAGCTTTGACAGATTATGATCTCATAAAGTATGCTAAAATACTAAAAATTCCAAATTTTCGAGGAGTTTTTATGCGAAATGCTTTACCAAAGAGTGGACCTCATTATCACGAAACAGCGATTGTTAATCTCGATGATGTAGATGGTCCAGGTACACATTGGGTAGCTTATCGAAAACGAGGCAAAAACGTTGTTTATTTCGATTCTCTCGGAGACCTTCAACCACCATTGGATTTAATGCTATACTTGGGAGTAGATGAGGTCAAATATAACTATGAGAGGTATCAAGACTATGATACATTTAATTGTGGTCATTTATGTTTGAAGTTTTTGAGTAAAAAACTTATAAAAGGAAAGTCAAATTAGCTATCTCTCATTATCCATTGAACAATCATGGAAGATTCATTGACGCTAAGTTTTTCTAGTACATCATCAGTGCTCGAAGCTCAGTATTTTCCTCCGATTGAACTTTCACCCGATAAGAACTATGTTCTCGGATTAATTGGTCTTTCGACCTTCAACTCAATACCTAACATCGATAGTGGAAATAATAAGTTCTACGTTGGTGAGGAAGAAATTTTATTACCGACTGGAAGTTACGAAATTAAAGATATAAAAAATTATCTTCGTGAGACACTAGCATCAAAAGGAATTTCAATCGATATAAAACCCAATAATAGCACACTACGTTGTGTTATAACCTGCAGTCATCCTATTGATTTTCGACCGCAAGATTCCATAGGTTCATTGTTAGGTTTTACTCAACGTGTTCTTACAGAAAAAATCGCTCACGATTCTGATTTACCTGTAGCTATTTTGAAAGTTAACGCACTCCGAGTTGAGTGCAATATAACCTCTGGCGCCTATATAAACAATCGACGAGTGCATACCATACACGAGTTCTTTCCTGCAGTCCCACCGGGATATAAGATCATCGAAGTTCCATCTTCAGTCATTTATCTTCCGATCAGCGTTAAGAGCATAGATCACATTCAAGTACGGATAGTCGATCAAGACGGACACTTGATTAATTTTCGAGGAGAAATTATTACAATAAGATTACATCTTAAACAAACGTAATGGGTATCGTTTACAACACTAAAGTTGGTAGAGGCTATATAAGTAAGTCAACATGTCGACCAGTCATCAGTCGTCGAACGACAAAGAAAGCGCTAACACGGCAAAACATTCAGTTCCTAAGAAGTCTCGGACTAAGAATCCGTGGTGGAAAGTAACTTGTATATTCTTCTGTTGTTTTCAAAAACATGGAAGGAATTCTGAGCATACAGTCGGGAGTAAAGTTCGATGAATCAGTTGAACATTATGAGGTACATGCTCATCAACCTTATTCCGCATCTTCATTTAATAATAGTGATGAGATTCGTATATCTATTCAACATCAAGACTTATGTCTTCTACCATCCCGTAGTTCACTCCATATTTGTGGTAGAATCGTGAAAGCTGACGGAACCGCGGTAGCTAATACGGTCCTAGTAAATAACGCCATCTGTCACATGTTTGAAGAAATCCGATATGAAATCAATGCTGTGGAGATTGACAAATGTAAAAATGTTGGTTTAACTACACTTATGAAAGGATGGCTTTCCTTTTGTTCTAGTCAAGAGTCAATTCTTGAGAACGCTGGTTGGGTTGATGTAGAGGAAAATCTAAAAGTAAACGACGAGGCAGGTTACTTTGACTTATCTATTCCTCTGAGTATGATTTTCGGTTTTGCTGAAGACTATCGTAAAATTGTAGTTAATGTAAAACATGAACTTATACTGACAAGATCTAGGAATGATTTGAATGCGGTAGTTCAAACGCATCATGAAAATAGATACGAAGATTTTCAGATCAATTTGCAAAGAATAGAATGGCTTATGCCCTATGTAATATTATCGAATGCTTACAAACTTCGCTTACTCAATCATATTGAAAAAGATAAACCGATTGCAATGAGTTTCCGCAGTTGGGACTTGTACGAGTATCCGCTACTTCCAACCACATCAAAACACGTTTGGACTGTTAAAACTTCTAACCAATTGGAAAAGCCACGTTTTGTTATTCTAGCTTTTCAAACGAATCGAAAAAATCTAAAAACAGCCAATGCGAGTCGCTTTGATCACTGCAACATAAGTAATGTAAAGCTTTTCCTTAATTCGCAATACTATCCATATGGAAATCTAAATTTAAATATTGAACATAATCAATTTGCTATGTTATACGATATGTATGCTAATTTTCAACCTGCGTACTATGAGAAAGATGCCGAACCACTCTTAAAAAAGCAAGATTTCATTGACTATGTGCCGTTGATTGTAATCGATTGCTCGAAACAAAATGAGTCTCTGAAAAGCGCTCCTGTGGATGTTCGCTTGGAATTTGAATCAAGAAATAATATTCTTGCTGGAACATCAGCTTACTGTTTGATCATACACGATCGCGTAGTCGAGTACAATCCTGTCAATGGTAATATACGAAAACTTGTCTAAGTGGTGGGGGAATAGTTATAAATTGAATGTTCATCGTCAAAAGAGTCATTCACGATGGAGTACTTGGTCGATATGCAAGGCTTCAAGCAGCCTGGTAATGACTATGTTTTAAAAGAATTGGCTATAGTTCCGTTGAACGATGATTCTGATCCTGTCGTGCTACTTTTTAAAGAACCGTTTCCTTGGCGAAGACTCACAGAGAAATATAAGACGCAAAACAAATGGTTTGAACAATATTATCATGGTTTGTCTTGGCGTTCTGGTACGATTCCCTACACCGAAATACGAAACATTCTTAAAGAAGCTCTACAAGATGCTAGCAAAATTTTAGTGATGGGAAGTATAAAGAAAAGATGGTTAGAACGTTTCAAGTTCAACATTACCGATGTTACAGAGATGGGTTATCCACCACTGGATAAGATAAAGCTAGTGACTGTTTGCCCCCATCACGATGGAATGTATAAAGCTTGTTGTGCTCTACACAACGTCAGACTCATGAAAAAATATTTTACTGAGAGTCGTTTGCCATTGGAAATAGCTATGGAGTGTAAGTAAATGATTACATAGAGCTCTCATCACTATAAAAGTAGAAGCGTGTCATGACTTGTATTATTTCATCATGGGACAAAGTCCGAGCACCACCGCTAAACCTAACGAGTATACTCCTCTTATCGATTCTTCTAAAAAAGAGAAGATGTCATGGAAGGAGCATTACGAAAAATATAAATCACAAATACCACCCCCAAATATCAAATATAAAAAACTTTAAATCGGCTCTTTTCAGAGCCACAAAAAATTTAAACGTAATCAACTATTTAAAAATTATAAACTTGGGTTATTAAAGTTGCTACAAACTTGAGTTATTAAAATTCTAACCTGTCGCGACAAGTAGTGGGCTACAAATACAGTGGGCTACAAATGTAGTGGGCTAGAATCCCCATGGGCTAGAATCCCTATGGGCTAGAATCTTCCTTGTTTATCTACTAATATAAAAAAGACTTATGAATTGTCAAATGATATACTCATGAAAAAATCTTTAAATGGAAGTAAGATAATGTTACCACAAGTATTAATGCAAGACATGGTACCCGGTTGAAAAAAAACACATAGTTTTATTACATGATTTTATCATATGGTTTTATTATGTGGTTTTATCATATGGTTTTATTACATGTTTTTTGGTTTCAATTTATCATATGATGAAAGTATATGATAAAATCATATAATATAACCCTATGATGAAATCGTACAGTGAAACTATATGGTAAAGACAAAATAAAACCATACACACGGAGAGAGAAAGCAGTTAACAGCTACTCAAAAAATTTGGAATCATTACTATTTTTGTTCGACAATAATTAAAGGAATAAGAATAAATACTAATCTATATTTTGGCGTCACGCAACAAAAGTAAGGTTACGATTTTACAAATGATCTGAGAAAACTAAGGACTGAGGAGATATTCAAGTAACGATATGTATGTATGTATCGCGACGATAGTTGTCGGCAAGAGAATAAAAAGTCTGCGCGCGCATAGAATTCGCGTAATACATACATGTGTATCACTACTTGAATAGTTCCTCTGATTACTAAAGAGTTAGGTAGCTAGTGATAAAAAGTTAAATGAAGAGTCAAACTGAGAATTATTGTCTGTAGTTTGCCTATAGGCAGAAGTTAAATGAAGAGTCAAACTGAGAATTATTGTCTGTAGTTTGCCTATAGGCAGACTGCAGACAATAATTCTCAGTTTGACTCTTCATTTAACTTTTTATGACTAACTATCTAACTCTTTAGTAATCAGTCCTTAGTTTTCTCAGATCATTTGTAAAATCATAACCTTACTTTTATCGCGTGGCGCTAAATTATAGATTTGTATTTATTTCTTTACCTTTAATTATCGCCGAACAAGAGTTAGTAATGATTCCAAATTTTTTGAGTAGCTGTTAACTGTATCTTCTCTCCGTGAATATGGTTTTATTTCGTCTTCATCATATAGTTTCACTATACGATTTCATCACAGGGTTATATTATATGCTTTTATCATATACTTTCATCATATGATAAATTGAAACCAAAAAACATGTAATAAAACCATATGATAAAATCATGTAATAAAACTATGTGTTTATTTTCAACCAGGTAATAAATACAAATGTAATATATGGACATATAGGTCCGAAGAAAACACTCAAAATACTATCAGAAAGTTTTCAAGCTCCTAACCTGAGGAAGAAAACATATTTAATAATGAAAACATGCGAAACATGTCAAAAAACAAAATGGTTAACTGTAAAATACCAATCAAAGGTAGAACCAATTTTAGTTAATAATAAAAATCAAATGTTGTCAATAGATTTTTTCGGACCATTGCCCACATCTACGAGTGGTGTTAATCATATATTAACTAAAATAGATACTTTTTCTAAGTAGGTAGTTATGTACCCCATAAAGAAGGCAAATACTATAACAGTAATTAAAAAATTGTTAACAGATTACATACCCAAATATGGTAAACCAGAGGCAATAATAACAGACCACGGAACCCAATTTACAGGAAAAAAATGGAAAAAAATGTTAAAAAATGAAAATATAAAAATGCTGTTCTCATCTATTCGTCACCCACAAAGCAATATTGTGGAAAGAATTTACAGAGAGTTAGCGAAATTTCTCAGAACTTTCTTAACAGATCATTACAAAAAATGGGCATCATATGTGCCAATATTAGAAGAAATCATGAATTCTGTTCATCATGAGACTACGAAATTCACGCCACTAGAATTACATTTTAACAAAAAACCAAATAGGTTCTGGCACATGTATTTCAACATAAAAGAAAATGATGTAGATTATAACAGAAAAATTTATTAAGC
The DNA here is from genome assembly GCA_017163975.1 of Anastatus disparis. Classification (NCBI taxonomy): domain Eukaryota; kingdom Metazoa; phylum Arthropoda; class Insecta; order Hymenoptera; family Eupelmidae; genus Anastatus; species Anastatus disparis. The sequence continues at coordinate 985,035 of JAFFSR010000390.1, forward strand.
TAGAGAAAACATGCACAAAGATAGAAAAAAACGTGCAAATATACAAAACATGAGAAAAAATCATTATCAATTTAAAATAAATGATAGAGTTTTGGTAAAAGCATTGAATGTATCGAACACAGAAAACAATAAAATTGCAAAATTTCTTTATATATACGAGGGTCCATTTATCGTAAAGAATAAAATAGCAAGCGATACGTACTTGCTAATAAATGAGAAAAACAAGGAAAGAAGGAAATTCCATTTGAATAACCTCAAACCTTTCTTCGAAAATTAAAATTCATGTAAGGCAAAAAACAATAATGAAAACTAATACAATTAAAATAAATAACAACACACAAATAAGGAACATTATGGTATGATGAAATACAAGGTATAATCATAAATCAAAACAAAGGTTGCTTCATTGACAAAGTAACAGTGGAAAGACTTAGGAGTAAGCTGTAATTTTGAGAACCACCTATTAAAAATTTTAACATATAAAAGTTAAATCAAAATTATAATTTAAAAAGATAATAAAAAGAAAGTACTAAAAAAGAAAAAATTATAAGTGAATCTCTTAACGAGTTATATTGTCCGTGTAAATAGTAGCATAAATTTTTTTTGTGTAGTATAAGTAAAAATAGTAAAATGTACAGAGTGAACTCATACCCGTACAAAAGAAAAATGAACTTTAAAACACACCCGAACAAGTTCCGGCATTCTGCAACGAGCCCGGATTTGTACGTGAACTGCAGACATGTGGAAACGCAGGTAGATAAAAAACTGTTAGAAAAGAAGAGCTTGAATATTGTATGGGATGAGTCATTAACCAAGATCATAAATTACGAAGAAAAATTAAACGAATCGCTAAATGGATTCAATCCAGAAAATAATTTCAACGTAGTAGCAGCAAGACGGAGAACACAAGCCAAAAAAAAAATAAAACAACAGAAACAGAGACTGAGACCGAAGGTTCAAATACATCAGAAAAAAATAAAAAAATAGAACAAATATACAACATAGAGAAGTTAATAACAATACCACCGACAGAAATGGGCCAGGAAGTATACTTAATAAATTACAACAAAAACAAGGAAAAAATAACACTAATACATTGCCAGGACGACACACAACCAACGGCTACAGCGAATGGGAATTGCATCCAATTTAGAAGATTTGGCTGATCCAGAACCAAATTTCGACATCTTTCTACGCAAAAGACAACGATATAGAAAAAAGTAAAACAAAAAATTAGACTAAAATGCAAATAAAGAAAAATTACGTAAAAGCTAAAAATTCAATGTAATAAATTAAATAATGTTAAAATCAAAGAAAAAAGAAAAAGAAAGCTATTAAAATTAAACTTGAAATTAAAAGTACAATAAATTGATTAGTTGGCTAGTTTGTCTGTGTGCGTTGAAGAAATAAAGTTCTTCGCACATATTTTCTTTTCAAAATCAATAAATTATTTAAAATAAAAAAGAATAAATTAAGTACAAAAATCTAAATATGAAAACGTTTATTTCAAACGTTAAATACGTGCGAAACACTTTATTTGGTGGGCATGTTATAGCCCACACAAATTGAATAAAACTAAGAAAAAAAATTGTTTGTAAAGTTAAATAATAAGGGAATCATATAATGTAAAAAGAAAAAAGATAGAAGCAAAATTACGCACAAGCAGTCATAGCAATGCTTCTCATCATGTAAAAAATTTAATATACGGAAATTTATGAAATAAACTGCATTTTAAATAGAATTAAAACCACTTTATTTCAGGGGGGCATTGAGACCTATCAATTAGATTTTGCATTAGCAGAAGCATTGCTACGAGTGAGTGTGGGAGGAATTATAGGAAGAACCGAACGCGCTTACATGAACGCGCAGATATACGCCCCGATTTCTAACACATATAAGCGTGTTCGGTAATACATACATGTATCCTAAATATCAAATACATGAGATGAGCATATTATAGCGTAATATAAAGAAAATAATATAAAGGAATGTGTTGCGAATGGTGGAAGATGATCCCCGCAATTTGGCAGAGAAGGCAGCAGTCAAGCGCCTAAAATGCGAACCATCGAGTTTCAGCGAGAAGCTAAACTCGTCACTCTTGTACGGATCAAACTTTAATAGAGATCTCTTTTGAATTTGAATACAGAGTCGTTGAATGTTCTCTTGCTATTCAAACTCTTATGGCAGCAAAAGAAATGCCAGATACGCATTTCCCTACCTGCTCGAGCTTGAGTAGCATTTATATGAATAGTTTGAATCTTCGTGATTTTAAATATTAGATAGTAGTGAAGTGGTGAATTTTCCTTCACAATTTGAAATAATTATTCCCATCGTTAGTGCATAAAGAGGCTAAGTGCACAAGTGAACTGGGCCTTGCATCGACGAGCTTTCTCGTAAAGCTTTTTGCTTAGTGTATGTACGTTCTTGCAAGTGTGTTACTTGTATAGTCACATAACAAAATAAAAGATTTCAAATTGATTGATTACTATTTAAGTTGAGTTAAACGTTTTTTCCGTTTCGTACTTTACTTAAAAATTAATTAAAAATTTATATTTTTCCATAAAATAAGATCATTTGTTCGTTCTTAACCCTTTCAGAACGGAATTATTATTTCATCATGAAAAATTCTGATAACCATTTAGCGATGATAAGTGTTCATTTATTAAGCAATTTTTGCGATAAAAAAAATTTTTTTTTTTGTTTTTTCTTTTCAAGTTTTCTCAGTTTCTATCAAAGATATAATAACTTAGGCCCTCAGTTTGAGATCGGAAATAGTCCACTTCAATCTAATACACATATTTTTTTTACGAAATTTGAAGCCACTTTTGCACAATTTCAAAAAAACCAAAAAATGTCAATGTACATTGTAATGTACATTGGTTCTGAAAGGGTTAAAATTATTGAACTCTAGTCTTACATTTTATTGAAAATGTATCATTCAATAATTGTATCAAACAATTTGATTGGACCAGAACAGAGTTATACAACCGCCTCTCAATGGCCCCATTAGAAATTTATTCATTGTTGTATAAGAAACCCATACACTTTCTAGTTGTCTTACTTCAATTATTTATGTTCAAATGATATGAGTATAAAATAATCAAAAAAGTAAATATTACAATGAAAAATGGAGAGATTACTTTCTTACTTATTTTCTGATGATATAATTTCTAAAAATTCAGACTGAACATGTTTAATAGAAGCCATATAATTTTAATTTTAATAGAAATATTTTAAAAAAATATAAATAATATTTCGCAATATCTATAAATGTATGGCCAAAACATTGCTTATACATTACAGGAATTTGACAAAAAATATTAATCATGCCAAATAGAGGTAGAAAATACCGAATTCGCCAAGTTCAAATATATTAGTGATACATAAAAATACATCAGGCATATATACATGGATCAACGATAGATGTCCAGTGTCTCGCTAAATGTATCACTGATATTTACCGTAAACAAATACCAGTAATTTAAAGTTAATCATTTGTTTTGGACATGTTTCCTGAGACCATTTTTTTATAGTATTGGAAAAAAAATTTTTTTTTCACAAACTCTTCGAACATTCCTACAGGGTATATGCATACACACACATAAACTAACAAACATAAACATAAACGCATGCACACAAAAACGTAAAAACATACATAAAAAATAAACAAAGAGATATACAAATACCCACACATGCATAAACATACACACATAAACACATATGAACGTATGCACGTGGACTTAAACATATACACATACACCAGTACACGCACACCCATACACATGCACATGAACACATGTACATACACATACACACATACACAAATAAACATTCACACATACAAACCAACAAAGAAACATACACAGATATACAAACAATAATGAAAATACACATATACACATACACTTACGCAGATACACATACACATACACATACACATACACATGAATACATACACATACACTATTCCACATATACACATGTGCATATATACTCATACACACATACATACATACACATACACTTAAACACATAAATACATCTTTATAAACAAATACATATACCAACATACACAAACAGACACACAAATACAAACATACACATATGCACATATACATACACATACACACAAACACATACACACATAGTCATACACATATACACATACAAGCTAACACATACACATATACATACATACACATACACGCATACACATAGGAACATACGCATAAACACGAACACATGAACACATAAACATACACACATATACATACACAAATACACATTTATACATACAGACATACACATACACACATAAAAACATACACATACACACAAATACATACAAACACACAAATATGCACGTACACATACACACATACACATACACATATACGCATACACACATACGCATACACGCATACACATACACACATACATACACACATACACATACACACATACACACATACACCTTCACACAAACACATATAAATATACACACATACCACGTACACATATACACAAATACATACAAACACACCAACACACGTAATTACATGAACTTACACATACACACATTAACATATACATACACATGGACACACACACATACAAATACACACATACCCATACACGTATACACTTTCACACATACACATACACAGATACCTGTACACACATACACATACACACATACACATACACACATACACATACACACATACACATACACGTATACACATACACATACACACTTACACATACACTCATACACATACACACATGAACATACACACATACAAACATACACATACAGACATACACATATACACACACATACACACATACACATACACACAAACACCTACACACATACACATACACACATACACGTACACACATACACATACTCAAATACACATACACACATACACAGACACACATACACATACACATATACACATACACACATACACATACACATACACACATACACATACACACATACACATACACGTATACACTTTCACACATACACATACACATACACAGATACCTGTACACACATACACACATACACATACACACATACACATACACACATACACGTACACACATACACATACACACATACACATACACACATACACAGAACACACATACACATACACATACATACACATACAGACATACACATACACATACACACACACACATACACATACATACACATACACACATACACATACACACACACACATACACATACACATAATACACATACACATACACACATACACACATACACACACACACACATACACATAACACACACACATACACACACACACATACACATACACACACATACACACATACACATACACACATATACATACTTAAATACACATACACACATACACAGACACACATACACATAGACATATACACATACACACATACACATAAACACATACACATACACACATACACATACACATACACACATGAACATACACACATACAAACATACACATACAGACAGACACATACACCCACATACACACATACACATACACACAAACACCTACACACATACACATACACACATACACGTACACACATACACATACACAAATACACAAACACACATGCACAGACGCACATACACATACACATATACACATACACACATACACATACACACATACACATAAACACATACACATACACACATACACATACACACACATACCACATACACACATACACATACACATATACACATACACACAAACACCTACACACATACACATACACACATACACGTACACACATACACATACACACATACACATACATATATACACATACACACATAAACATACACACATTCACATACACACATATACATACACACATACACATACACACATACATATATACACATACACACATACACATACACATACACACATGAACATACACACATACAAACATACACATACAGACAGACACATACACACACATACACACACAAACACCTACACACATACACATACACACATACACGCACACACATACACATACACAAATACACAAACACACATACACAGACACACATACACATACACATACACACATACACATACACACATACACATAAACACATACACATACACACATGCACATACACACACATACACACATACACACATACACATACACACAAACACCTACACACATACACATACACACATACACGTACACACATACACATACACACATACACATACATTTATACACATACACATACACACATATACATTCACACATACACATACACAAATACACTAATACACATACACACATACACATACACGTATATACATACACATGCACACATACACACATACACATACACACATACACATACACACATACACACATACACATACACCTATAGACATACACACATACACATACACGCATACACATAGATACACAATAATTTCAATAAAATAATTATAGACCTATATCTTATTGCGTAGGGAATAGGGAATACTTACTTCGGCATTTTGCAGTCAACATGCTCTATCCTTGCTATATTCCTTGGTTGCCCAATAGGTGGCGACCGATGTTGTCTTTCACTTTATTAAACTGGTACGGTAGCAATACTTATACACCTATGATATTCCGTAACTTTAGCACAATAAATTTTCATTGCATATTCTCTAATCACAGAGTAATATTACCTTCGATTATTTAATGAAATATTTTCCTATTCCATTAAGCAGAATAAAAAATTAGACAATTTTTTTTAACTTTAGAAAAAATTTCATATTTTATTCAAGGAAATTTTTCATTCCTCAAATATTTATTAGCTCATACGTGAGAATTTAACCCTTCATGGTTAATAAAATAATTTTAAAAATAACAAATAATCATGTATGTATAGCGATTTTTCCTAAAACTTTTATTCCAAATATATTAACAAAAAATATAAGATATTCGACCCACTTTCAGATCACGCTAATTGTATTCAAAATACAATTTTCTATAGATTTTTCAAGAAATTTTATGATTACAAAACTTAACCAGTGTCATACAAATAAATTTTTTCTTTCATTTATTAACACAATCGCAAATAACGTTGATTTTATCATCCTGTGATATTTTCAAACAAATATTTCACCAAATTTTCGGAAAAAATACATTTTTTCAATATTATATATATTCACCGATTTTATTCAAGAAAAAAGGTTAAATTGTCATTTTTAGTTTGAACAAAAATTTACATATTCAAGAAAAAAAATTTTTTTCAATGAAATCATTGATTCGAAAATTTTTTTATTTTAATTTCATATTTTTTCCATTTTTCAATAAATAAGTGCTAAAGGTTGAATTGTCATTTTTAGTTTATGTTTACTACAATTGACATAATTATGGAAGAAAAAAATATTTTTTTAATGTCATTATTTTTCAAAAATTTTTTATTCTTATTTCAGATTTTAGTCATTTTCAAATAAATAAGTGCTGAAGGTTTAATTGTCATTTTTAGTTTATGTTTACTCAAATCGACATAATCATGGAAAAAAAAAATTTATTTTTAATGTAATTATTTTTCAAAAATTTTTTAATGGATTATATTTTTGGTCATTTTTAAAGATAAAAATTAAATTATTTTGTACTTTTTTCATGTCACTTTAATTTTAATAACTTACGATTTTTTTATTAAAAATGACACTTCGTTCACTTCTTAATAGGTGGCGACCTGTTTTGCCGCTCACTCTACTAGATTAGTACGGTATAGGTACTTAAATCGCGAGGATAGTTCGAACAGCTTATCGGCAATAAATTTTTATTGCACTTAATCCCTACACTGAGAGAAAATTCATGCCAATAGAGCATGTAGTCTACGTATCCAAAGTTAGTAAGTAATATCCTATGCTTTAATAACAGCGCCATCTACTCTTACGAGGTTTGTGCTATTCAAAAACTGTTTGTTTACATGCTTTAGTAGCTCCCCACTCTAATATCCTTCGATAGCTAGCGCTGTATCCTCTCATGGGACGTGAAGGAAGTAAACGTGGCTTGTCCACTATTCTTTCCTTACTGCTAACTATGGCATTCTTCTATTGCTCAAGTCGCCTCCTCTTTTGGGTGGCGAAGCGAGCAAACACGGCTGGTCTATATCCAAAATCATGTTGCAAATTTCGTTAACGTATTTTCGTAGCATGAATCTTTTATTTCTTTTCTTTTCTTTTTTTATGAAGGGAGATACGTTATAAATATAACCTGTTAAACTTTTTGACTTTAAATAATTTATTTTTAACTTAAAATTTAATTATTTTAAACCGCTGGGGGGCAGATAAGCATGTACGATTTTACGCCAGAGATATTTCGAAGTAGCGTTGGTCTAGTGCGTAACGTTCGCGCTTTTCCTTTTGAGTACGCGAGTTCAACTCTTGGTTAGAACCACTTTTTTTAAACTTTTTTTTTATTATTTCAATAATTTTTATTGCTTTTTTTTATTTTCTATTTTTTTATTAATTTTAAAATCTATTTTTTCACAAGTTACTTAAAATATGCTCGTTTTTTTTATTAATATTTTTAAATAGATTATTTCATATAGAAAATAATTTAAAATATTAATAAATAAATAATAGTGATATTTACAATACTATAGTTCAATTTTGTCTTTATAAACATATTTCAATATACAATATATATTATAACATAAATAATAATACCTCAGTTTTATTTATTTATTGTAATTTATTGTAAATTTTATAAACCAAATTATAAATAAATTAAACTATACTATTATAAAATAAACATCACTATTATTTATTTATCAATATTTGTAATTACTACCTATAAAGAATAATTTACTTTTAAAAAATTTTCATTGAAAAAAACAAGCGTACTTGTGAAAAATTAAATTTTAAAATTATTAAAAAAATACAAAATCTAAAAAAAAATAAATATAAAAAGGAATAAAAAATATTAAAACAATAAAAAAAAAATTAAAAAAAAAGTGACCCTAGCCCAGAGTTGAACTCGCGTACTCAAAAGGAAAAGCGTGAACGTTACGCACTAGACCAACGCTACTTCGAAATATCTCTGGCGTAAAATCGTACATGCTTATCTGCCCCCCAGCGGTTTAAAATAATTAAATTTTAAGTTAAAAATAAATTATTTAAAGTCAAAAAGTTTAACAGGTTATATTTATAACGTATCTCCCTTCATAAAAAAAGAAAAGAAAAGAAATAAAAGATTCATGCTACGAAAATACGTTAACGAAATTTGCAACATGATTTTGGATATAGACCAGCCGTGTTTGCTCGCGTCGCCACCCAAAAGAGGAGGCGACTCAAGCAAACAAAGGATATGAGAGTGGGGAGTCATCGAAGTATACCACGCGAGTCATCAGTGAATGCCGTTCATGCTTTAGTTACTCTCCATACCATCTTTTTTAGTATAAGGTAATCCAATACTAATAGAGCTTCTCACGGCCTGTCATATTTGTATCAATGTTTTATATGCTCGCATAGATGGCAGTTCGCATGCTCTATTAGCATGAATTTTCTCTCAGTGTATCGTTGTTGAACATTCATATTTATTAATGAATATCTCTTTCACGATTTTGATTTGCTAAAAAAATTTTCTATCATCAATTTAAATATATTTTTTGACTTATTGGTACTAAATTGAACATATATCGAAAAATAAAAAAAAAATTCAATGCTTATTTTTTCTACAAAAACAAATTATTTTAAATGAAAATTCATTCTATTATCACATGGTTCACAAACAAAAAATGTTGTGTATTCCGAAGTTTTGTAAGAGTACGATTTAATAAATAATAGTTTTTGAGATTCTATTTCTATACCTACCGACTTCTACCCAACTATTGCGCGGGCGAAGTCGAGTCGGGGGATGCTAGTTAATAATATTTATAGATATAGTAGTTAATAATAGCATACAATGTTTCTTCTTATTATTTTGTATAAAAAAATATTTTCTTCTAATTCATATTTAATATTTAGTATTATCTAATTAAAATTTAAAAATAATTATCATACTGAGATAACTAGACTTATTCAATATAATTCAATATAAATGTTAAGAGGAGGTCACGTATCTCTGTCCTTTTCTAATCAAAGAATTGAGTTTTTTACAGAAACTAATAACCTTAGCAAAAAATGAAGAGAAATCCGCATCTCGTATCAAAAAAGAAATATTTTCTTTGATAAAAAAAAATTAATTTTATTGCTTCGTTTTCAAGAAAAACTTGAAAAACTTGAATTGTAGAGGTTTGGGTGGACAAATGTAAATTGAATTTGTTTTATATGTACAATTTCTTCAAATGAACACTTTTTCAACATAAAACTGTTTTATTTTATTTAAAACATAAATATGTAAAAAATTTAATATTATAAGAGAGAACAATATAGTTTATATCATTTGCGAACTCATTATTTTTTTTCAAATTTTTCATTATAACAAAATAAGTAATCTATTCGTTTCTTTGTTTGAAACAAAATATTTTTTGAATGACTTTATTGAATTAGCGAAACTTTGGCATATCCTAACCTTTTTAGAATGAAAATGTTTTCAAAAGCGAATGATAAGGATTACTTAATTTTATTGCTAATATAATTTTATTATATAATATAATCTCATCAAATATTATTTTATATTATCGTTCTTTAAAAATAAACAGTTGTAAATAATTTTATTAAGATAAGCCCATGTGGAAAAATACGCTTTGACACATTAATTCTTTTTTTATTGATGAAATTAATTAATTTTTAAATCAAATAAAATTAATTTTGTAGGTTAATTTATAATTAAATTTTTATCTACAAGTTCCTTTTTACTTTTGCACATAAATTTACAAACAATTTGAAACAACTAGCCATTCATAATTAAAATTCAATGATAACAAAGTAGTTTAAGAGGAGGTAACGTATCTCTGTCCTTTTTTAATCAAGGAATTGAGTTTTTTACAGAAACTAATAACTTTAGCAAAAAATAAAGAGAAAGCCGCATCTCGTATAAAAAAGCAATATTTTCTTTGATGAGAAAAAATTAATTTTATTGCTTCGTTTTCAAGAAAACCTTGAAAAACCAAATTGTCCACCCAAACCTCTACAATTCAAGTTTTTCAAGTTTTTCTTGAAAACGAAGCAATAAAATTAATTTTTTTTTATCAAAGAAAATATTCCTTTTTTGATACGAGATGCGGATTTCTCTTCATTTTTTGCTAAGGTTATTAGTTTCTGTAAAAAACTCAATTCCTTGATTAGAAAAGGACAGAGATACGTTACCTCCTCTTAAACTACTTTGTTATCATTGAATTTTAATTATGAATGGCTAGTTGTTTCAAATTGTTTATAAATTTATGTGCAAAAGTAAAAAGGAACTTGTAGATAAAAATTTAATTATAAATTAACCTACAAAATTAATTTTATTTGATTTAAAAATTAATTAATTTCATCAATAAAAAAAGAATTAATGTGTCAAAACGTATTTTTCCACATGGGCTTATCTTAATAAAATTATTTACAACTGTTTATTTTTAAAGAACGATAATATAAAATAATATTTGATGAGATTATATTATATAATAAAATTATATTAGCAATAAAATTAAGTAATCCTTATCATTCGCTTTTGAAAACATTTTCATTCTAAAAAAGGTTAGGATATGCCAAAGTTTCGCTAATTCAATAAAGTCATTCAAAAAATATTTTGTTTCAAACAAAGAAACGAATAGATTACTTATTTTGCTATAATGAAAAATTAAAAAAAAAATAATGAGTTCGCAAATGATATAAACTATATTGTTCTCTCTTATAATATTAAATTTTTTACATATTTATGTTTTAAATAAAATAAAACAGTTTTATGTTGAAAAAGTGTTCATTTGAAGAAATTATACATATAAAACAAATTCAATTTACATTTAAAATTCGAATTTGAAGTTGGCACGTACCAAACTATACATTAGCATTAATGCCAACTATGAAACATGGCTTCTTGCACGGCCATTGTATTCTTACAGCTGATTGCATCTTTTTAGAAAAATGTAATTTTGCTTTTTTGCGATATGATTTATCAAACCAAGTTTCCGCCCTTCATTTTTCAAAAATAAAATGATCCTGAATAGGAAATTTCCCTACGAAACACGGTTTTTGAGAAATTTGATTTTTTCGAACTGAGAAATTTGTTTTTCTAATTATCTTCGATTAACGCTTTTTTCCGCTAATTTTTAGAGTTTCCGCCCTTCATCGAAATTAAATGAAGTGATCTATAAAAGGAAAACTCATTCCGGTGTATAGTTTCTTCAAAAATTGTAATTTTATAAAATTATAATTTTCGATCGGTAAAGTAGCGTGAAACCATACCCTTAACATAATGTTCAAATACGAGTTATTTTATTTTATTCGATTAGACTAAAGAGTGTTTCACCTTAGTCTCAGATTAGGACCAAATTATAGATAAAATTTTCTTCTGCCAAATAGTATATATGCAAATATAAAATACTCATAATGTGTTAAATAAATATTTGATAGTAAATAATTACTTAATTATTTTGAATTTTTGATACATTCTTATAGTGTAATGTATGTATTTTTTTTTAGTTATCCGTACAGCCAGTTGAATTCATCAAAACATTTAAAATGATTGGATAATGAATATTAATTCATTCGATTAAGTATTAATTTTCTAACACATATTATGTGTATTTTAAGTGAACATATTTATAATTTCCTCAGAATTACATTTCAAATTTACAAACTTAGACCCTACATTGAAACAACTCGTTAATTACTCTTCGTAAGGTTTGATGAAATTGGAAACAACTAAATATCTTTAATACGGTAACTGTCACAAGTTATTAAACTGAGAATGACAAATTTGATATCCGAATTCTGTATAATGATAATGTCAATTGTAATATCGACTGTGGTGTAACAAAATCTTTTTATCATGATGTAAAATTTGTACTCTGCATGATATTCACAATTTAATATTGAGTTAACTTGATTAATCATTTTTCAAAAAATTAGATTTTTGAGCTGAATACAATAGCTAAAAATATAGAAATATAACTACATATACAGTCGTATAGCTATTTTTGCAGCTATTCTTTCAGATATTTGTACAGCTAATTTAATTAGATATCTTTTTTTGACGGAGGTTATATTCTAGTGATGAAAATAAATTAATGAAACAATTTAGATAATGTTTATGATTCTTATTTTGGCTTTGAATATTTTAAGAGGGTATAAACATATTGGAACCTGAAGAATAAAATACAGGTTTTTTAATTAATGTTTAAATTAATTTTAAAATATTTAAAATACTGCTTAAAGTAGACATAACTACCTTTATTTCAAGCTGTATTGGACTTATTTTACTCCAGTCATACTCCCATGATCACTCAATGAACCTTCAATTCCATAATTCGTGAACCGTAAGGCTTCTGATGACCTAATTTTTACCTTAATTTTGGATTTTTTTATATTCATGCAAGAATTAAATTAATACTGAAGCCAAATCCATTTGGTGAAGTCATATTAGTTCATTAGGTTATCAGAAATCTTACGGTCTAGGAATTATGGATTTGAAGGTTCATCGAGTGATCATGGGAGTATGACTGCAGTAAACTAAGTTCAATAGGACTTTAAATAAAGGTATTTATGTCTACTTTGAGCAGTATTTTAAATATTTTAAAATTAACTCAAACATTAATTAAAAAACTGTATTTTATTTCTCAGGTTGAAGTATGTATATACCCTCTTAAAGGCGAAATGTTATTATTAATTGACTAATTTCATCATTAAGAAGAGAATTAATTTATTTTGAAAATTTAATATAATGAGGTTGTAAAGTCGCATATTTCTTCCAAGGATGAAATTTGTGACCAAAGTTAATGAAGTGAAGTGGGTGTAGTAAATTCTTGAGGGAGAAGTTGATTTTATTCTCAAATCGTATAATAAGTTTTATTTCAGTGGCAGCTTACGAACTTACAAGCAGGTCCAATCATAAAAAAATTGAAAGTAAAGATTGATAGCTACAATTTTATGAATTTTATAGTGTATCAATTTTTATTAAAATTCTATATTTTTCTAATCATTTGTATTAGTTTTTTTAATAATAAAATATCAATATTTTATCAATAAAATATTTTTTAAAAATTCAAAAATATATTCAATTTTATAAATTCCTAATTTAGCGTAAATAAAGTACTTTACTCTCGATAAATTTTCGAAGTCAGTAATATTGTTTCTGCGAATGAATAAATTGATCATTATTGTAGAGAAAAGAAAAAAATAAATTTATTTCTTTGTTTATTAAAACAATTATACTCAGATTCTTCATAAGATTAATACGTCATTATCTATTTTATCATTAGTGACATATCTATATTGCAAAAATCCAAACTAAATTTTTTAGTTGTTACAAAATCTGGATTTCCCAACCATAGTTATTTTTTCGTTTGTGATATGGCTTTAATGAAAAGTACCAAATAAAATATATATCCCCTATAAAAAAATGTCTGATAGATAGATAGATAGATACTATTTATTGTATATCATATTATTATACAAAGGGCGTATAATACAATTCATAAATATAATATTAAGTATTGCACATAAACAATGAATAAATGTAAAAATATTGCACATAAAACAATGTATAAATATAAAATATTGCACATAAAACAATGTATAAATACAATATATTGCAATTGATATCACAGTCAGTTACTAAACCTAATAATACTGAATAAGTAAGTCACAACAAAAGAAGTGATATCACAGATATCAAAAAAAAAATATAGTAAAATACACGCAATCCTATAAATTAAAAGTCAGTCATACAATATCTATCAGTCATAGTATATAAAATTTTTAATTTAAAATACAAAATGAAAAATGATAAATAATGCAATAAAATAATAAAGCGTATGCAGTAGCACAAAAACGCAGTCAAAATAATAAAAACAAGTAGAGCATTCACTCACTAACCATTCAGCCAATAAATACAATCACACCTTAAGCCTATATAAGGGACGTCACATTATAATAAATTAACATATAAATAAAAAATAAAACTTAGTTTACTGAAGGTCGAGCAAGTACCCCCTCAGAGCCGACTTAAACCTGCTGAGCGATGGAAGATTCTTTATATCAGCAGGCAGGGAGTTCCAAAAATGCGCACCCTGAACCTGAAAGGAATTCCTTCCAGTCTCAGTACGCATGTAGGGCACCGCGAAATCCTTAATCTCTCCCCTAGTGGCTACCCTAGGTACATATCTAGTGAAGAGACCCACTAGATACTCGGGAGTATTCATGCGCACGATTTTGTACATGAGTACAGCCATAAAATACTGTCTCCTCGCATCAGTACGCAGCCAACCCAGCGCAGCTCTATGTGGAGAGATATGATCGCCCATTCTCACGCCTAATACATATCTCACACATGAATTTTGTAGTCTTTGTAATCGTCTTTTCAACCCCTGTGAGGCATCGAGCAGAACTACTGAGCAGTAATCGAGATGTGGAAACAGCAGGGCGGTTGCGAGTTGTTTGCGCAGAGCCTCAGTGGTATACCGACGAAAAAACCGTAAGCCATACATAGTTCTATTAAACTTCTTAGTCAGCATATTAACATGTGGCTCCCATGATAGCTTAGAGTCAAGCACAACACCAAGGCTCGTAACGGTATCAGAGAAAGATATGCCGACACCATCCTCAAGCTCAATCGTCCTTGGCTCACCAGCATAAAAGTCATTAATAAATCGACCATTGCCAAAAACGATCGCTTTAGATTTGTTTGCATTTAGTGTGAGAGAAGCATCAACATGATGACATGTTTTTCAGGTATTCTACACCATTTTCAGTAAATTGGTAAGTATTTTCAAACATTATCTTTATATACTTAAATTTAGAAAAAAATTAGTGACAATTAAAAAAAAAATTTTGTAAACCTACAATTTTGGAAAAATTAGATAACATTTTTTGAAAAAATTTCTTAACTTTAAATTTTGAAAAATAGTTTTCAATCGACCAAAAATCGTTTAAAATACTTAAAAACAGAGAAAATCATTACATGAGATTTTTTATAGTCATTATATATTTTTTTCGATATGCTGCGCTCTCTATTCTTCGATTTTGCTATATTTCAATAGCTTAAGAGGCGGTCGGAACCAAATCGGTGACTTGCGGTATATATCAAGTCAGCATTTTTCGCTTTACGATAATATTTTGTATATTTTTATGGCTTAAACTATTTCAAATTATTCTTTATATACATGACTAGAGGAAATGACTATATTTTTACCATATGAATAAGTAAATAAATTATTATAAGCATTTATTACAAATATCAAACTGACTTGACATATACCGCATGCAAAAAACTGTCGTGTCGATTGTTAGGTGGCATTTTTCGCTTTATAACAATATTTTGTATATTTTTGTGGCTTTAACTATTTTAAATTATTCTTTATATACATGACTAGAGGAAATGACTATATTTTTACCATATTAATAAATGAATAAATTATTATAAGCATTTATTACAAGCACCGAACTAAGTCACCGATTTGGTTCCGACCGCCTCTTAAGTATAGCTTTAGTTTTGTTCTAAACCGTACGTTAGTGCTAAACATCCTTATATATCAATTGTTCATAAATATTATATAATATTGTAAAGAGATCAGTATTAAACATTGCTTCAGTAAGTATATTATTTTGTATTTTTATTACATGTTATGAATTTATACAAAACATTACGTTTTTAATAGACTGAACTTTCTGTTCTTGTTTAATAGCGTTTTTCATAATTTATATAAAATCTGTTGACTGTAACAAGAAAAAATAGCAACTATCGCTAAATACAATTATAATAATTTAATTTCATTATAATAACATTATTAACACGTACTTTTCAAATTAAATAAGACTAATAAACTATTTTTGACATAACCTAACCTATAACCTTTTTTTAAGAAAATTTTCTTGTATCACATTTTATTCGAAAACTATACCATGAAATTATTTTCTCGTCATTATATTTACTTGTTATACATTTTATGCAAGATTATATATTGCTGTAAGGTTCTTGTAAGATTTCAGTGAAAGTTTCAATCCTACAGCCTCAATCCTACATTTTTCATGAAAGATTCCCACAATATCTTTTGGTTAACGTTTCGACAAAAAATTTTGCAAAATGATTTACAAAATATTGTCTAAAGTTATATTGGAAATTATTGAAACCTTACTGTAAGCACTGCAGAAATATTTTATTTAAATATTTCAGCAACATTTTGCAGCGACCTTACAGAAATATTTGAGAAAAATATTTGAGAAAAATATTTTAGAAAATATTGCAATATTGGTCTTTGTAATTCTTTAATAGAATTCAAATTTATGAATGTACATTTAATACTACATTGAGATATACATAGGTACAGTTAAAAGTATATGTAGTAATGTTGAAGGTCTGTCAAAAAAATACAAAAACTAATGTTACTTTATTGATTTGTTAAATAGGCTTAAAACATAAGAATATTCATTTAATATTACGTAAAAATATACATGGGTACCCTTGAAAATATATATTGTTATGTTTAAGGTGTATCGAAGAGCATACAGCCAATGTTGATCTTTTTATGTTCAATGGAATTTGAACATAAAAATAAACATTTAATATAATATGAGAAAATACATGAATATTCTTTAAAATGTATATTCTTATGTTAACCTTGTGTTGAAGAAGTACATTAACCAATGTTGGTCTACGTACTTCTTCAGTTGACTTCGAACATAAGAATACACATTTATCATAATATGAAACATACATGATTATTCTTTAAAATGTATATTCTTATGTTAACCTTGTGTTGAAGAAGTACATAAACCAATGTTGGTCTACGTACTTCTTCAGTTGACTTCGAACATAAGAATACACATTTATCATAATATGAAACATACATGATTATTCTTTAAAATGCATAATCTTATGTTAACCTTGTGTCGAAGAAGTACATAAACCAATGTTGGTCTATGTACTTCTTCAATAGACTTTAAAAATAAGAATATACATTTAATATAACATGAGCATATACGTGAGCGCACTTAAAAATCTATATTCTCATGTTTACGTTCTATCGAAAAAGTACTTAAATCAATGATGATCTATGTCTTTTTTTAATGGATCTTGTAACGTTTTTATTTCCCGCGGGTGGAAAATATTACATCTTTACCTCCTGTTGCCAGACGCTTCAGTGAGTGACCAGGGTTCGAGGCAGGAGGTCGGTTAGGACGGACGGTGGAAAGATAAAGGATAGTAAACGGGTTGACACGTTTGTTTATGCTAGGGAGTACCAGAGCTTTATTGTACTCTAAACTCATCTCTTACAACGACGTATAACAATAACAATGAAAAGTAGTAAACTAACCTAAATTATACAAATCAAAATAACTAACCTAATATATGTACGCGAGATACAAAGAAATAAAGATTGAATTTAATATAAGCCACTTGACGGCTTTTATGCGCCTCTTGTTGGCAACGAAAATAAATGAAATCAAAAGTAATAGAAATAAACTTTTCTTTAATAATAAGTCAGATTAGACTAACGGCGGTTAACGGCCTGGACGATTCTAATAAACAAACAAAGTTATAATAATTATAATATTAATAGACTATTTTATATAACGGTGGGTGGACTACACCCTTAATGCGGTGACACGGAATATGGCTGAAGGCCTACGATTCTTTAATGCGCGGCAGATGCATAATTCCGGCGGCGGCAATAGGTGGGAAGCACCCTTAAAGCTAACTTAATGTTACGGTCACAATGGTGGAAAAACACCTTGAAGCCACTATGGACTTAGCTTAGACAAAGTGTCTTATATACGGGTCGGCGCGGCGGCTCGGCGGTATATAACGGTTTGGTGTAAATCAACCTTAATATCAAATGTTAATTAATAATGAATTAATAAAGTTACTGTTTACAAAAACGGCCGGTACGGCAGTTCGGCGGTATAAACTAATACAATCTTATGTTACGTTAAACTAATCTATTATATACAGCGCGGTCGGTACGGCGGTACAGCGGTACGGCGGTACGGCGGTGCGGAAGTGCAATGACGGTTCTCTCGGTCGCATTTTATCTAAGTCAGCGAGCGCACTCAGCAAAGATTAATTGCGGCTCGACTTGCTTCTAATGGTTTGATACATTAGAGCGAGCGAGAGAGTGGCTTTTCTTATAAGGCGTGGGAGCCCCATATAAGAAAGCCAGTACTGTATACTGCTTTCTCTCTCTAGGCCAGCGAGCGCACTCGGCTAAGAGAGAGGGAGAGCACAGTACCCAATGCCTCGACTCTTCGCTGAGCCTTAGCTCTTATATCTCCTCGAGCTTGCTGTTCCTCTTGCGAAAGCAGCAAAAACTGACGGCACCTGGCGGTTGAGCCTGTTACTATCGTGCCTCGCGGAAGATTTGAATATCCTGTCTGCACGATTATGAATAATCGTTGCAATCTTAAACATAAGAATATATATTTTTAAGTGTATCGTTTTTTAAAACAAAGCTTCAATACTATATTTTCACAGAAAATTTTGTAAAAGCTTATATGTTTCAGAAAAAAAATATTTATTTTACAAAACATAATAGTGACCTTCTTAATAATAATATGTAGACATTAATATTTTACTGGATTAATTTAAAGTTTCTGATTTTTATATTAAAAGAATTTCATACAACTTGTACATACGTCAATATTTTGTTCCTTTACCATAAATATTAATGTTACTTATGTATAATTAATTTATTTTAATAAATTATTTACTATGAATGAAAATTTTATATGCTTGTGTATGCATTTTTTATTGAACCGTTTATAAATATATTGAACCATAAAAATGTGATAAGCACGAAACTGTGATTATAAATCATCAAAAAAGCCCTTGTTATCATTATAATAAATTGAATTTGAAACGGTTCAATATATTTTTTGACATTCTGTGCGCGATATTCAATTTCTCTTTGCCTCTGTAGTGTACGCAAAATACTGTATTCGGACAGACTGTAAGTTGAGCGTGCGCAAAATGATTGAGCGTGTGCAAAATGAATTCAAGGAGCGCAAAATAAGAAACAGTATGTTAACTAATAAAGGTAAAATTAATAACATAATAGTTTTTTTATAGGTCAATGGATGGATGGGCAGAGTTGAAAATAATTTTCACCTTTATTTTATAGTTATGTGAATAATCATTTAATATTAAATGAGATCTAATATATTTTCATGAAATATAAATTGGATTTTCCTCTAACTGACGTATTATTCAAATAAAGCGCAAACGTAAACGTATCTATCTCACTTTCATAGTGTTGCTAGAAGTGTTAGATTATGGCGTCTAACAAACAATATGCATAAAACGCTTTTACATAATAATTTATTGTGACTCTCACAGATAATCAATGATCTTTGCAAAATGTATACATTTTTAAAATGTTTTTTATGCTATGTAAATAATTTGAACAATATTTGTTTTTTAATTAATTTGCATTTCTTAAAAGAATGCTGTAAAAGTGAGGTTCTGAATAAAACTATATTTAAAATTATTAAATCTTTAATAACTTTTCTGTGTACTAGTGTATCGTAAACTTCCAAAAATTTTCATCCTGTCATCTTATATCCAAAATAGGGACCGTTTGGAAAGTCAAATTAACGTTTACTTTTTATTTTGATATTTGCTTAAAAATTAAGTTTTTATTTATATTAATATTGTTTTACAAAAATATTTTATTTTGTTGTCAAATAACAATAGAAAATAAAAATATAGAAAATAAAAACAGTTGTTTTTATTTTTTTTTAAACATAATTATTAAATTATTTATTATTATTTTTAAAATAAAAACTAAACAAAATTCATTTTGAAAAAACTAAAATTCAAAAAATATAAACGAAATTTTTATACGAATTTATTTTGAAGTTTTTTTGTTTATACTGTAACGGTTATTTTGCCCGTTACAAAAAAAGAATTAGCTATTAATTTAATATTATTTTTAAGCTAAATCTATAAATTTTACTATTTGCAGAGTTGCTGAAAACTATCATATATATGTTAAATTTTACGTAACAAACTCCGATTGTGCTAGCTAGTCAATCCTATTGATAAACGACAAAATCTCATGCGATATACTTGTCGCTTGCTGCACACACTGCGTCTCTCTCTCTCTCTCTATCTTACCTGATCGAGAGACGCATTGCCGGTAGCGCAGTTTTCCTTCGTGAAGCAAATTCCAAAATACGTTATATTAAATGATATGATATTACGTAACTAATCAATTTATAATTGCTCACAAGGACCGCGGAGGCGTCGGAGTAAGCAACGGGAAATATATTTTATGTTATATATAGTCAGGCAATATAAATTAATATAAAGCACGATTTAATAGAAAACGAGATTAATTTATTATAAGAAAAATATAAATACAAAGATAAAATATGAATTAAACGAAAATGAAATAATATAATATGTGAAAATAATGTACGCGTCCAATGAGAGAGTGAGCAAAGGGAGGGCGCGTCGCGAACTAAATCGAACTCGCTTATGGCGCTGATCGGTTATATAATCGATAATACAATTTACCCGAACAAGCATCTCCCGAGGAAGAGACACCTGGGTATCGCACTGTATATTTATACTTACAGTAACGCGCTGGCCAGCTTACACTAATTACCTACGTGCACGTAGACGCCGCTCGCTCGTTACCGTAGCTTCTCCCCTGTACGTAACCAATACGTAGATGCTCTGACATAGATCGGGGAATACGTCGCTTCCCGATCGTTGAATTTTGCTGAGCTCTGCCAACGTGGTTGCTTGGCGTAGATCGGTGGAATCCTACACACGCCGATCAACGTATTTGCTGGGACTTAATGGCAGACCGCTAAGACGCGCGAAAAGTGGTAGAGCAAAACTCTACAGAAAGAATTTCTGAGAGTTCAGAGCTCAATTATTTAAAAAACTACAGCTGATTGTAGAAAAATGCAAAAATGAAAAAAATCTCAAAATTGTCAAAGCGATTATTTTTTTTTTAATGTCGTTTAAAAAATGTAAGTAAGCTAAAAAGAAAGTATTTAAAGAATACTTTGAAATGCTTTTTTTAAATTTTTTCTAGGATAAAAATTGAAGAAGATACGCTTTTTCAAAGGCGGAGCTAAAATTTGATAACCTGCTCAGAATTATTGCCCGGTACTGTATATGACTTTTTTAATGAAAAATATTTTGTCGCTATGTTTGTACATTTTTCAATAAGAAGCGAAGAATAATTATTTACATAAAATGATTATTTTTAATGAAAAACATGATTACACTGATAAACATCTTTTTAGTGAAAATATTATAAAGTATAGTAAAATAATTTACCGAAACCATAAAATATAGTGGGTTATTGGGTACAGTATATAAATTCAATTAGTTAAAATAAGTGTACAGAAATTTAATTATTTTAACCAGTAATATACTTGCTAATAAATATAACAATATTGTATTTTTACTCTTATACTATAAATAATCTTCTGTACTAAATTTGTATAGTAATAATTATTTATATGGGAAGTATATAATGGTTGGGCTCAATAAAAACAAATCATATAAATTAATTATTTTGTTAAAGTTAATTTTTATGATTTAGTTAGTAACATAGTATGTGCTACTATATTTTTTACTGAACCTAACTATAATATTTTCTTTTATTAAAACTATAAAGTCTAGTAATAGCCGTATTAAAATATATTGTATGGTAATGTTATAGTAACAGTTACAATAATTTTTTCTCTATGTATCCTTTTTTTATAAAAATCATGTTTCATAAAATGTATTTAAATTATGATAAACATGTTTAAACTTTTTTATTTAACATTTTTTACCTAAAAGGTACACGTCAATTGCAGATAGAAAGCAGTACAGGAAATAACATATCTTTTTATTTTTCATTCATAGTTTAGTGAAATTAGTCGAAATGCATAATAGTATTATTAAAATAGGTAGAGATTTGAAACATTTGGCACTACCATATTTTTGTATTCTTTTGTAATTGAAAAATTTAATTTTTTTGCAAAAAATAGTACCTAAAGACAGAAATTAAGAGGCACATTTAATTCAGATAATAAAACCTAATATTTTCTCTGATGATAATAAATTAATTTTATCACTTCTTTATATGGAAATAATAGTAAACAGCTTTAAGTAACTGTTAAAAAATGTCAGAATTAAGACATAATATTTATTTCCTGTTATTTAAAGTTATTTTCAGATTTTTACTATTGTTCACAGTTATTACAATTTATTTGCAGTTATTTAAAGTTTTTTACAGTAATTTGCAGTTATTCGAAATTATTTACATTATTTTTACATTTTCAAAAATATTGGAGTTAGTTAATAATTAAAGTTATTTATAATTAATTACAGCTATTGACAGTCATTTAAAATTATTTACAGTTATTAACAATTATTTACGAACCCAACCAAAACAATTTGTTTATTTCTGCTTTCAATTCTTGATTTTTGCAAAAAAATTAATTTTTTAATTATAAAAGGGCAGAGATGTATGAGCATCTTAAATGTCAATCATATAAATAGTTGTTTTTGAAACAAAGTTCAATGACTTTTATTAATAGAGATATGAAATTTTAATTTTAAAGGTGATACGTAAACGATTAATTTGAAATATATCTCCTCGAAGTCTAATCAGAATTACCTAGCTATGATATAAGAAGTATCAAGTAAAAATTTTTCAAATTTCCTTAAATCAACAACCCCATTTTCTTAAAACAATTCATTATTTATTTGAATGGTAAAATATGTAATCGTTTCAAATTGACTATTTATTCAAACTAAATAAGTATTTACTTTTACGGACTAAATATTTGATTGGATTAGGAATCTCATTCTCTTAGAACAAAAATAAACGCATTTGAGTCAAAAAAAGTTTTACTTGCTAAAAGTTGACAATTTATTAAAATCAGATAAGTATTTGTTTTTAAGAAAAAAATATTTAAAATTATTAGACTTTTTTTTAAAGTTTAGGAATATTTATTCGAATCAGAAAAATATTTAGTTATTTAAAGCCAACTCGTGCTTTACAGAGATATGTGCAATGAACGAGACCTAAATGTCATATCTATTATTCAAATGCCATTTTTAAGATAAAGAAATAAAAATTGATTTGGCCTCATTAGATTTTTTAAATAGGAAATTCGATACAAAAAATGATACTCGAATGAAAACTCTTGTTCAACGAGAATCGGTCTATTTTACATTTTACACTTGCATAGTTTTTAATAAAGAAATAAATTGATATTTTTAATAAAAATTTTATGGTATATATATAATATATACATGTGCACAGTAACCTTTCAAAATTTCCGGAAAATTTATGGAAAAAAGGTAATTCCTTAAACAAAAATATTTCCGGTTTTATTCCCTGGTAGAAAATTAACGATATTTTATCGGCAACGTGTTAATCAAATGGGGGCAAAATTAGCTGATATGTACTCTTTTACAGTGTATTAATTATTAAAACATGATTATTATCTTAAGAATAGACAGCTTGATATAAATATGTAAGCCCTAACATGTTATTATTTGTTGTTGTTGAGTTATTGTCAAAATATTGTTTTTGTCTAGGATACATTGGTTAATTCTGGTTGGAAACCGGAGAAGATTTCTACCAGGGTTAAGTCTCAGAATAAAAAAAGGATGGATAAAATAATAATTTGTTACTGATCGTAAAACTTTGTTTGTTTTATTTATTTTTTTGTTCCGTTTTAAATAGTTTTCAAATTTCATAAATTAAATTTGTTCAGTCGCTTGTAATTATTAAAAAAATGAAAATATGGGAAAAATTCAACAAAAATCGAAAAATTTCTTTAAAAAATTAAAGTTATTTCAAAGAATTTTCTTGCTAGAATGCTTTTTAAAAGAATTAGGCTTGATTAAATATTATGTTCAAATGAAGATCATATAAAATTTGTTTAAACTTAAATAAATTAATATTACCATGATTGTTTTCTGGAAATTTTTTAGGGCACTGTATATATACATATATAAATTTAGACTTATTATTGCTTATATTTAATGAAATTATCAACTTACTTAAACGAAACATCTGAAATTATCCGTTTTTGAATCCTTTAACAATAGAAATCTCATATCTTTAACAGTAAAAGTCTTTGGAATTTTCAAAAAATCGTTATATAAAAAATTTGTTTATTTTTAAAGATTTATTCATGAATGTTCTCATTTTTTAATATGGGATGAAATTATTATATATTCTTGACATATAAATTTATCAAATTTTTCATAGCTCTACCCGTTTACAATTGCATTACATTTTAAGCTTTCTTCGTTTAGTTTTTCTGGATTATTATAATATAATATAAAATTGTCGAAACTCTCTATCTTTTTTCAATTGTTAAGTATATTTGTTTTAAATAGGATTTGGTTTAAAATGCAAAAAAACATTTGTGCACACATATGCGAAATGGTTTTTCACATTTCAAACTAAATCTCGCAAATATTTAATGAGTAATGCCAATTTAAATTAGAAAAAAAACAGTAGTTTTCGAGTTACGATCATTTTAAAATAGCTCAGTTGCTTCGACCATTTTTAATCGGTTTCCGAGAGGCCGCCGTATTTCTGTCCTTTCCTAATTGAAAAATTGACTTTTTTCCCAAAATTAGCAACAAGAGACAAAAATAAAGAGATAGTATTGATGTGTTTAATAAAATGAAATATTTTCTGTAATTAGGATAAATTAATTGTATCGCTTCGTTTTTAAGAAAAGTTGGAATAACTTAGAAAATTAGAAATTAGTGTCAAATAATGGGATTTTCAAGTTATTCCAACTTTTCTTGAAAATAAAGCGGTGAAATTAAATTATTCTTATCAGAGAAAATATTGCTTTCTATTATACGAATCGAAACTATCTTTTTATTTTTGCCTCGAGTTATTAGTTTTTATAAAAAATAAATTTTAAACAGATTCGGCAAAACAGGTAACTGTGTCGGTATACGGCTGACTCTTAAGAGCAGGCCGGATTCGCTGTCCTTGTCTAATTGGCATTTTTGTTATTTACTCAAGTTTTAATGGGTGTATCTTCAAATTAAAGGTCGAGCGCAATAGATATTATTATTATGAACATCTATGCACAAGAAAAAAAATATTTACCAGTTTGTTTTTGAGAAAAGTAAGTAACGCCAAAGTAAAAGTTTATGTTTATAATATTTTCGCGTTACTTACTTTTCTCAAAAACAAACCGGTAGATATTTTTTTTCTTGCGCATGGATGTTCATAATAATAATATATATTGCACTCAACCTTTAATTTGAAGATACACCGATTAAAACTTGAGTAAATAACAAACAACTCAATTGTTACTCGGTCGGTATCAGGTTCTACTCCGGCCTACCGTTAAACCTTTTTTAAACAGGCTCGGAGCTTGGAATTTATATTAGATAAATATTTTAATATACATATATTTTTTTCAGTGTATTTGATTTCGAATACTTGGAGCTGGCTAAAAGGTAAGTTATTTTTTAAATATTTTCTTTTCAAAAGCGCCTCTAATTGTGCTGCTACAAGTGTTTTACTTTGTGCTGCTGAAAGTGCATTTCTTTGTGTTGTTAAAAGTGCCTTATTTTTTTATGCCTAAAGCGCCTTACTTTGTGCTGCTAGAAGCGACTTTTTTGAGCTACTGAAAGCGTCTCTCTTTGTGCTGCTCGAAGCTCCTTATTTTGTTATACTAAAAGCGCCTTATTTTGTGCTGCTGAAAGCGACTTTATTGGGCTATTGAAAGCGCCTCACGTTGTGCTGCTCAAAGCTCATTATTTTGTTATACTAAAAGCGACATTTTTGGGCTACTGAAAGCGCCTCACTTTGTGCTGCTCGAAGCTCCTTATTTTGTTATACTAAAAGCGCCTTATTTTGTGCTGCTAAAAGCGATTTTATTGGGCTACTGAAAGCACCTCACTTTGTGCTGCTGAAAGCTCCTTATTTTGTTATACTAAAAACGCCTTACTTTGTGCTACTAAAAGATCCTTACTTTGGGCTGCTAAAAGTGCCTTTTACTGTGTGTCTAAAAACACCCTTTATTTTTTCACTAAACGGGCTTTGAATTATGTCAAATTAAAAAAATGAATCGAAAATACAGACAAGAATGAAAGAAAGATCCTATACTTTCTCCTTGGCTAAGTAAACATCCTATTGAAGATAATAAAGCTTACTTTAAAGCTTGTTCAATTGGATTTGAGCCAAGAAAATACATACTGAAGAGACATGCACAATTTAGTGACATACATGTAAAAAAATGATAGGTTTTCAAAAAATAGTAATGATATAATTTTAAATACTGATATAGGAATAAACAATAATACTTTACTAGATAAGATTCCTGAATACGATCATGATAGCGATCTTCTCAGGATTGAACATGAAACAAATGATTTTGGTGCTAATACTATCATGAATGAGGGAAGTACGAATGTTTCTTTTAAAAAAAATGTATCAACCGAAGTGTGTAAAATACAAGATAAGAATGATATAAATACATATAAATATGTACGTAAATATAAATCAGAATGACAGGATAAGCACAATGATTGGCTACAACGAGCTACGGGTAACTGTCTTAGAGTAAAATGTATTGCGTGTAACTGCATGCTTAAAGCACAATTAAGTGTTTTAAATGCTCATGCTAAAACCAAAAAGCATAAAATAAATACAAGTACAGGTAACCTTTTTGATAATTTCGATTTTCAAAAAGTAATAGCTTAGCGCTATGATTGTTGACAGAAGTTTGTCATTTCTTTTTATAGATCATTTAATACCGTTTTTGAAAACTTTAGCTTTTGATTCTTCGGTTATTCTAAATGTGAATTTAAATAGACAGAGAGCTACTTACATCATTAATAAAGTTATAGCTCCTGTATTTAGACAACGAATGATAAACATTCTGAATAATACCAAATTTAGTATTTCGACAGATGAAAGTACTGATATCACAAATCAGCAGTCATTGTGTATAGTTGTCCGATATTTTGATTTAAAATATGGCAAAATTCGTGATACTCTATGGGATCTCGTATCTATATTTGACGGCGATGAATATCGTTCAGCAGATGCTGAAACGATTGTTGACAAAATCGTTTCAACTTTCAAGAATGCGGATATTCCGTTTGGTAATATTATCGGATTTTGCTCAGATACCTGCAATCTGATGATGGGGTTGCACAATTCTGTTTCGCAAAAATTAAAGCAATTAATTCCTGGAATAAAAATAATAAAATGTGGTTGTCATATACAGCATTTATGTGCACGAGATGCTATCAAGCTAATGCCATCTGATTTTGAACAAATTGTGCATTTTGTGTACAATCATTTTTCTACCAGTTGTAATCGATGCGATCGTTGGGCAGTAATACAAATTAAATCAGATTTGAAAGTCTTGAAAATCCTAAGACCTGTGACAACAAGATGGTTGTCATATTTTTTATGCATGTTACGTATTTATCGTCGTTGGACTGTCTTAAAAATGTTTTTCGAAGGTAAATGTCAAGATCATCAGATAAAAAGTGATCCAATGTTCGTGGCGAAAACTTTATTTCAATATTTTGATAATGCAATAAATGAAGTAAACCACTTATTTTTAGTTTCAGTATACTTAAAACTGTACAGAGTTCATTTAAAACTGCAATTAGAAAAACCACTGATTTCCGAAGATACAAATGTAGTTAGAAAACTATACTTGGACTTTTTGAAATTTTATATGAATAATGATTACATACTTAATTCTGAATTAGCTGAAATAGATCCTTCTAATGAATTACAATGTAAACTGATTAATGAAATTATTTTAAATGATGACATTGAACAAGAACTCGCTAAAGTACAAGATGAAAATGAAAAACAAATTTTTCGCAAATATTGTTATGATTTCCTTTTACAGTTTTGTTTAGAATTAAAGCAAAGGTGCCATTTAAGTGATCAATCCTTGATTTATGCTGTCTGTTTTCATCCAAAAAAAGCACTCGATGACGATTTCCATATAAAGCATCCAAATTTAGATAAAGTTATTAAACTTTTTTCATCATTAACTAATTTTCATGATGGGAAATTGATTATTCAAATGAATGAGGAATGGGCTGATTTGGTATTATATAATTTTCCTCAACATATAACTAATGAAAACAACGTTGACATTTTTTGGGCAGAAATCCGTAAATGTGTAAATGAAGAAGGTATTCAATTATTTAAACATATAGCTAATTTTGCTTTGAATATTCTTAGTTTGCCACACTCAAACGCTTCTTCGGAAAGCGTTTGGAGTAAATATAACAGAGAAATTAGTAAATTCAGAGGTAATTTAAAATTTCAAACGATTCGAGGTATCCTTTTATTATCGCAATATATTGAAGATAAAGCAGGATTAATGGGTTTCGAGCCGACGTACCATATGTTCTTGCGAATAGTAAAAAATGTAGGTGATGATATTCCAAGAGATAGGTTTATTGATGATTCAAGTCAATACAAAGCTATGGAAATCACAAAAGATTATTTAGAAAAATGTTTAGACGATAAATTGCTTAGCTTTATTATAAATGAAAAGATATCAGATATTAAAATACACAAGAATGAAAAGGTTGTTCCAAATCAAAAAATCAAATTAAAAAAAGTTATATCGAATAGTGAAAATACTATTGTTGATTCTAATAATAATAATAGTAATAATAATAATAATAATAATAATGATCATAATAATGATGATAATAATAATGATGATGACGACGACGAGGACGACGACGACGACGATGACGACGACGACGACGACGACGACGACGACGACGACGACGACGACGAGGACGACGACGACGACGACGACGACGACGACAACGACGACGATGACGACGACGATGACGACGACGATGACGACGACGATGACGATGACGATGACGATGACGATGACGATGATGATGATGATGATGATGATGATGATGATGATGATGATGATGATGATGATGATGATGAAAATCTGCAAACAGACTGCTAGGAGTTTCTTGGGCCTGGAAAAAGATACAGGCAGAAGAAAAACTACGGTTTGTGAGGGGTTACTAGTTCACGTCTAGCGACCCTCTAAAAATCGCATTCTCCTTACTCTCGAATGACAAGTCATTTGTTGAGGAAGGCATACTCTAACTTGACCACTTAGGGCGTTTTCCCACCCCGGGATCTGTTTATCACATTACTTTAGGGTGGCGCCGGTCTTTGATCGTTTCAGATCTTTTCTCCTGGTTTCTTTGGTATTTGACTAGATTCGTTTCCTTAACCTACAAGGGGTATAAAAAATAAATCTAACGCGTTTCATTTTTGCATGCATGCATAGTCACGCGCGTAAAGAAAAACTCAAGTTTGGAGTAAAGTCCGGTGACTCTCTCCCGCGACATACATTCCTTGGGAGTGCAAAGGGACGCTCCAGGAGGATCTGCTTTGTTTCCCATCAGAACATCCATACTTCCGTCGATTGCAGAATCAGGGAGGCAACATCTACCTAGAGGACTGGTTCTGTTAAGGGAAGCAAAATTAGTCCTTCCTAAATCAGTCTTATTTCTCGTGGACTAGAATTGGTCTTATGCCGCACGTGGGGCTAGCCTATCTATCGCATCTGACTCATACTCACTCTCGGACGCGCGCGGTATATTTACGTATATGGAGGGAGCGAACCCGCTGGCACGCTGACCTCCCGCGACAGTCACACATCAGCAAAGTCTTGCTTTTACGCATTTTCACACATTTATATGGTGCACGATTTGGTTTTCTTGTTTAAAAAGAATCCTCGTCGTCACCCTCGTACCCCGAATCTATGGGACCGGCTAATGTTTCTTGGTTATGTAGAAACGTCAGCATGGCTCCTGTGGTATCATTTGTACTTCGATCAATTTCCCTATCTAAATACGTTTTCTTCTGTCTAAGAACGTTTTCGACAAAAAGTGTCATAACATCCCATTTTTCTTCAGCCGAGATCATTTCGCTTATAATTGTCTCCGGCATTAGTCGTCCGACTATTTCCTCGACCTGGCGTCTTTCTTCATTTCACCAATGGCAGACTAAAAACGTATGATACGCACCGTCGCGATCAGCGAAACAGAAGATGCAGCCCGGGTCCTGAGCCTTTCCCATTTTACTGAGATAGGAGCAGAAATACCCGTGATCACTGAGAAACTGGGTGTGGTAATAGTTTACCTCTTCGTGCTTTCTTTCAAGCCATGGAGCCAGCCTTAATGAGTGCCTTGGTCCATCGGCCTTTTTTCTCCTGATTCCATGTTTCTTGCCAGGTTTCCATGGTTACCTGTCTTCCTTCTTTTTGGATTATTGCAGTTTCTTCTTCTTGTTTCTTCCGTTCGTAGGTTCGCTTGCATTCTAATTCCTGTAATTCGATAGGGATGATTCCTGCGATGACTAGTACCGCGGGTCCCGAGACAGTGCGATAGGCGCTGGTGACTCTGAGAGCCTCTCTCCTTTGAACAGAAGATAATGTAATGCGTCTTTTTTCTCATTGAGTCGGCCCATATTTCGGAGCCGTACAATAAGATGGACGTTGTAACTGACATTAAAAGTCGTCGTTTGCTTGATTTTGGGCCGCTGGTATTAGCCATAAGACGACTTAACTGCAACGTTTTCTTTATCGCTTTGTTGGCGACGTATTTTAAGTGCGAGAAAAAGGTTAGTTTTGCATCTAGCTTCATGACAAGATACGTTACTTCCCTCGTTGTCTGCACTACGTTTGTGCCTACTGTCATGGGAAACTCGATGTTAATGTGTTTCCAGGTTAAGGGCACTATTTCTGTCTTGACCATCGCTAATTTGAGACCGCGTTTGACCATCCATTCGGAGATTCTTCTCATCGCCGTATTCAGTATGTGCTGCGCAATTTTCGCGTTTTTTGCGGTGATGACTAAAGCGACATCATCGGCGTACGCGAACATTTTCACTTAATCTGGCATTGCAAGTCTGAGCAATGCATCAAACAGAATGTTCCAAAAGTCTGGGCCGAATATTGACCCCTGTGCCACGCCTGCGCTGAGGTCCTTTTCACGCCAGCCTTCTTCTGTCTCATAGCGGAGGATACGGTTTTTTAGGTAGTCACGTATCACTCGCGTAAGGTATTCTGGTACATTAAACTCTTTTAACGCAACAAGGATGTCAGGCCATCCTGCGGAGTTGAAAGCGTTTTTCGTATCTAACATGACGAGGAACGCGATCAGACGGGAATGATGGTTTCCAGTACATGCTTCTCTCGCTACATTCACTACCTCTTCTACTGCATTAACGGTAGACCGCTTTTTCCTAAAGCCGTACTGGTTTTCGGCGAGATCGCCAGCCGCCTGCACGGCTCCTTGTTATCGCGGTTTTAGCAGCCTCTCGTATAGCTTCCCTGCTTCGTCCAACATGCACAGTGTCCTGTAGGACGATGGATGCCGGGGATCACCTCTCTTTCCTTTGTTGATCAGCGAAAGACGTGCAACCTTCCAGGGGATGCTAAACACACCCGTCTGGAGCCACGCGTTATACATGTCCAACAAGAGAGATGGCGCTTTCACCGCTATGCATTTAAGGACCTCGGATGGTATTCCGTCAGGGCCAGGTGTCTTTTTGTTCTTCATCATTCTTGCAGCGATCTGTAAATCTCCGCTTGTAAAGAGCGGGATCTCTCCAGGTTCTTCTGTATTCTTCTGTTCTTTGAGCGGTGGATGTGTAGGGAACAGGTGGTGAACGATGTTTGCCATGGTCTCTCCTTCGAATGGCAACGTAGGGGGAGCGCAGAGCTTTTTCGTCACTATCTTATAGGCCATTCCCCATACCTCTTTGTTGACGTCTTCGCTCAGGTCCTTTCAGCATTGTGCTTTGCTTCGATTGATCTTCTTACGAAGCTGTCTATGCACGTCTCTGTATTAACCTCCGCAGAGTCGGCGTTTTCAGTGGCAATTGTCGCATCCGGTAGATTGTCGAATTCTTGCTGCAGTACTTGGACAAGTTTCTCAGAGTCTAGCTTGGCAACGTTCCATCTGACTGGCCTAGCCACATTTCGCCTCGATGATTGGGATCTATCATGGATTTGAAATGTGATGTACTGGTGGTCACTTCCATTGTATGTCTCCAGCACTTTCCAATCTGACACCTTACGTGAAAGATTTTCTGATGCGAAAGACACGTCAGGAATCGTACCGCTAGCCCCTCGTCTGAATGTTGTAGTGCTTCCGATGTTGAGCACTGTTAGGCCGAGTCTGTCTGCCATCTCCATGATGTATCCTCCTCTGCTGTCCTTCAGTGGCATTCCCTACTCCAACGCTTTCGCGTTAAAGTCTCCTGCGACGACGACGTCGCCTTCCATTCTGAGGGCAGTGTCTTCTAGCAGATCCAGACGTCGCCTGAACGTGTCTGCTGTTGTGTTTGGTGTAAAATAATAGCTCACAAATGTAACGTTTCTGCTTTCGACCCATACGAAGCCTTCTCCAGCATCATCTGCGTCTACTCTGATGTTATTTGGGTCTACGTAGATCGCTGCAGTGCCAAGCTTGTCTCTAAACCAGATCTTAACGGTCCAGTTTGTGTCCTGCTTGCTTATCAAGAGCACATCAGCCTTGGTCTCGAATTTGATTTGAGTGAAAAGGCTGTTGGCTAGGTCGCTTCTGTGTAAGTTGGCTTAAAGGACCGTTATACGGCCCATTATTAATGTTTTTGTTTGAATCGGTTTAGTGTCTCGCGAAAGACTCTGCATTGACCTGACCCAGGGATGTGTTTTCGCTCTGCCGAATTTACTTCCCGTTCGGTGCATAATATGCACTGAGCATCAGTAGCCTCGCAGGCCGATCCCTATGGCCCTCTTTTCCACACTTGTAGCACATCTTGCTACGGTCAGGTCCTCGGCAGTCACGCGCCTGGTGACCGTAGTTTAGGCACCTAAAACAGCGCTGGATCCTTTGCCAACTTCTGATTCGGCAGCTGGAGTAACCGATCTTTATCCTAGTTCTAGAGAGCAGGAACGCCGCTTGGTCTTGTTCCATCTCTACAATGGCCAAGCGGAGCTCTCTGCTATTGGGGTTGGTCAGTGAGACGCTAAACTCCCCTCCTTCCTGTTGGCCTTCGGTAAAAACAGCTTTTACGGCAGTCTTTACTTTTTGTACTGAAGCTAATCAGTCGATGTCCCTTATCTTGACCGTTTCTTTTGGGCACATCTCTTTGACAATTCCCGTTTCACCTACCGTCCTTTTGAGGAAAGCACCAAATGTCTCTAGACCCTTAGTGGAGCCCAACTCATTTAGGACATCCCCGGCCCTGGTCTTCCTTATTCCTCTGATGTTGGTCGTTGGGCTCTCAGCGATCAAATCTTGCCGGATGTTCTGCAGAACGTCGCTGTAGGTTTTTCCTTCTTCTGGTTTTATAAGGACGGTGGCAGACCTCTTTTTTATCTTCCTTCTCCTTTTCTTCTTCTTTTTCAACAGCTGCTGGGCAGGCTGCTGTGTCTCATTGGCCGATGTTCTGGCCACTGATGGACTGTTGTTGTTATTCTTGGGCTGCTGCTGTTTCTGCTGTTGTTGACGCTGCTGCTGCTGTTGTTGTTTCTGCTGCTGTTGACGCTGCTGCTGCTGTTGTTGTTTCTGCTGTTGTTGGCGCTGCTGCTGCTGTTGTTGTTGTTGCTGCTGCGTTGCATTCTGGACTAGATTTTTTGTAGCCATCTTCTTCTTTCTATTTTGGACGACCTCAAACGGATCATCCAGACTCTCAGGGCGGTTCTTTTTTAATGCTCGCGATTCAGCATTGCTGCCTGAATCAAGCGAGGCATCCTCTAAAGTCCGCTTAACTGAGGAGCTTGCTTCGAGTGTCTCGGTCACCTCCATCTGTTCAGTGACCGTTCTCGCCTGAAGCAAGAGAAGATGCTCCGTTTTAAGGGCATCCACGTGATCGATAAGCTCTGGTAGATTATTCTCAACATCTTTATGCATGTTAGGCATCGACCTAAGAGATTCTCTGAAGAGCGCAAAAATCTCATTCATTCTCTGAGATCTTTCTTCCATTGTTAAGCAGGCGATCTCTACCCCTGGCTTCTTTGGGGGATCAGCCTGCGAAAACTGGCCTTCGTTATTTTTTGGGCTATTGCTAGCCGCTTCTGTTTGGTTTTTGGTTTGTGTTGTTGTGGAATTTAACATATTAAAACGTATACTTGGCTTAAGTCGGTTCGCCCATCATGGGAGCTCTAGGCGCAGTGGAGTCACTATCCCCGCCTGTGAGGTGCCCTAGTTAAGGATGCCGCAGCCGAGAAGCGGTTTTCAGGTGGTCTACCCTAGCGACACCGAGTGATTCTAGAAAAGATGTTACGGGTTAGGCCTGCGCCATATTGATGCTGAAGGTTTTACGTCATACTTATTGAGTGGGCGACGTCTGATCCGTGTCGCACCAGGCCCTAAACTTAAGGCTAGACGTTATGCAGTTCTCCTGCGCAGACTTGGTATAAGGAAATACTGACCAAGTTATCCTTCGCACCTGCGCCTGTACGGACCAATTTCAACCCCTTCATGGGCTCTGGTTACGCTAGTAGAAGTACGTAGGAGTTCCTAACCGACATGTGGTTTCACGGGACCTTTGCTCGTCACAACTTTCGCCGAAGAGGGGTCTAACTTTTACCCTTATTACTAAACAGAGGTCAGCAAGTCACCACTAACGCACAACCCTCGTAGTCTGACGGGAATATCCATTGGCCGGCAGCCGCAGCTCATTCATACATCCATTCATACTATGTTGCTTCTTAGTACACGTAAAGACGGACACAAAATTTCAATGGATTGGAAGTTCCGTGAAGCGGAAATCCCTACGCGATCATCCAGATATCCTTAGCCATCACTTAGGATTGCTAGCGATATGTGTATCGTGCTTAAGCCTCCGCCCTGCCACCACATCGTAGGTGCACACTTACAAGGTCAGCAATATGCGGAGGGATAACAATAATAATAATAATAATAATAATAATAATAATAATAATAATAATAATAATAATAATAATAATAACAATAACAATAACAATAACAATAACAATAACAATAACAATAACAATAACAATAACAATAACAATAACAATGACAATGACAATAACAATAACAATAAAAATAACAATAACAATAACAATAACAATAACAATAACAATAACAATGGCAATGGCAATGGCAATGGCAATGGCAATGGCAATGGCTATGGCAATGGCAATGGCAATGGCTATGGCAATGGCAATGGCAATGGCGATGGCAATGGCAATGGCATTGGCAATGGCAATGGCAATGGCAATGGCAATGACAATGACAATGGTAATGGCAATGGCAATAGCAAAAGCAACAGCAACAGCAACAGCAACAGCAACAGCAACAGCAATAGCAATAGCAATAGCGATAGCAATAACAATAACAATTACAATAATAATAATAATAATAATAATAATAATAATGATAATGATAATGATAATGATAATAATAATCATATTTATAACCAGGATATATATGATGTCATCGATACTGAAAAATGTGACGATACGGATAGTCATATAATTAATCAGATATCTGCAGAAATTTTAGTAATTAACGAGACTGAAAAATGTGACGATACGGATAGTCATATAATTAATCAGGTATCTGTAGAAATTTTAGAAATTAACGAGACTGAAAAATTTGACAATACGGATAGTCATATAATTAATCAGATATCTGCAGAAATTTTAGAAATTAACGAGACTGAAAAATGTGATGATACGGATAGTCATATAATTAATCAGATGTCTGCAGAGATATCAGAAATTAACGAGACTAAACAATGTCACTATACGGATAGTCATATAATTGATCAGATATCTTCAGAAATATCAGAAATCAACGAAGAAATAATGAAAAACGGATTAATTTCCAACTTTCATCATTATAAGATAGAATTAACATATTTAGAAAAATCAAAAAACAATAAAACTATATTACGAGAAATAGTATACACAGTTGGACAATATTCCAGAAGTGAATTTAAGTTCTCACAGAAACAAACATTTTCTTTATTTTTTATGGCGTACCATACTTTAAAATCACCAAAATGGCTAGATGGTGACGCCATCAATGCATGCGCTACCCTATATGAAAGAAATTGGATAAATTCTATGTTTATTTCAACTACCGAAACTTATGTATTTCTCAATGATACTTGGATTCCAGCTCCTGGCAAGAATTGGTTGATGTATCAAATTAAATTTCCAACCACTGGAAAAATATTTATGCCGTATTTAAATGTGGGCCATTGGCGTCTGTTTACGATTTATATAGATAAGAAAGCAGTCACACTGATTAATCCTAAAGAAGTTACTCAAGAAAATCTTGCCGGTGGAGGTCAGAGAGTATTTAAATATTTTAAAAGATATCTACAATCGTGTCAAATATATGAAATAAATAATTCTTTGATATCTATGTTGGATATCGAGGAATGGAAATTAGTGTGGTTTCTTAGCAATCGACCATATCATGTGGAGAATGATGACTATAATTGCGGAGTTTACGTAATTTATTACATGGATGTTATTGGTAGTGTGAATAGATTTGATAATTTGATGAGTCCTTTGATCCGCACCAATATAGATTAAAATCATCCAAGATGTTAATAGAAAAATCTGAAGATATGACGCAGACTTGTCAACTGTGTTTTAGACAGAGGAAAACCAAAAGAATAATTTGTAATAATTGCCAAAGGTTTACCCACGTCCATTGTTCCAGAATAGAAAAGTTCAAACACAATGACCCGTGTTAATTGTGCTGTGAGTATAAAAATATATCTCAATGAAGTATAAATTAATATAATTTGATAGAGAACATTATAATTAAAAAAGCTAATAAAGAGGTTAAGTACACAGATGAAATTTATTATAAATATTTTTCATAGTTTAATTTTGAGTAATTATCTATTATGTTTTCATTTTTATTGATGTGGAGATGATAAAAAAAAGAATATTATATTTATATTTAATGCGAGCTTCTAAAACGATCCATGTAACGCAGGTTTTAGAAATATTTTATTATTCGCAGACCAGTCCTAAAAGTTCCAATATTATTTCTATATATATATATGTTGCGTAAATATTGGGAATTTGGACGATTTCCACTTACGTGTACATAAAACTTGTTACACGGAAGACTTTGTTCCATACTTTTTAAAACAAAACAAACGCAAATACACAATTCTCTGTTATTAGTTGGAGTTGTGCCTCCCTTCCTCCTCTTTCCACGCAATAAGCCGAAATTCCGAAATATAAGTAAAGGATCTCAATCTCTACAATCCTCCCTGTAACCTACGTTACAACTATCAAATGTTACATTTGATGACTAATGAATGTTAATTTGTAATTTCAATTTTGTTATCAGTCAAAATACATAATTTATTATTATTTAGAATGTTCATCATCCCTTCTTTATGTACGGAAGCTATAACTTTATTGCTGGTTAAAGTGATTCTTTGCCAATAAAAATTTTAATTAGTTGAAGAATCAAAAGCTGTTTTTAAAAATTATATTAAATGATGTACAAACGGTACTGACAAGCTTCTGACATCATAGAACTAAATTTTATTTCAGCTACTGCTTTTTGAAAATCGAAATTATCAAAACGGTCACTTATATTTATTTGGTGCTATTTTAGTTTTAGCATGAGCATTTAAAACAGGCGATTTTGTTGCAAGTATACAGTTACATATAGTATATTTTACTCTGAGTCAGCTACCCATAAATCTAGAGCTATCGTTGTGCTTATCCTGCCACTTTAATTTATATAATTCAGCCGATAAATATTGTTTAAAATTCATGATGGTGTTCCAACCAAAATCATTTGTATCATGCTTAATTCATACAATATCGGTATATCATAATCATTTTCCAGAAATCTGTCTTTTAAAATATTTTATGTCATTTTAACTCTGAAATTGCAACTTCGTTGCTCTTTCTTGGCTCTCATGGAAAAAAATACGGTTCGCAACTGATATGAAATGACTTTTTTACGAAACTCGTTTAACGCTCCGTGTGCGAAATATGGTTTCTCATGCTTATTTTGCATGTGCGAAGCGTACAATTTTTTGTACGCATACTGAGGATGAGTTTCTGAAGATGAACAGCAGCGTGCTCGAAACGTTAGACGGTTTAAGAAGATTGGATTTCCTAATCAATCAAGGATTCTGGGTGGTGGGGGCAGTCAGATTGTCCTTTAATTAATTTATTTTATTTTCAGGATTCAACAGAGTTAATTTTCAAATTTACATTTCAGATTCTTCGGAAGGTGATTATAAACAAGGACATTCTGACTGCCAATCATTATTTATAATATATTATTTATTTATTGTTACTATATATGTTTTTATTTTTTATTTGACTGTAATACTGATAGAAATATTCTTTAACTTAATTATTCTTCAGTCGACCTAAGTATTGTTTATAATTTTTAATTATTAATTAATATTACATAGTTCAATTTTTTATGAATCAGAAATTTCTTAATAAGTAAACATAAATAAAAGTTTCTAATTTGCAAATATTTATGATTATTTTATCAGTTGCTTGTCTAATTGTCACTCTCGCTGTACCCAGGTGACAAATTAACTCGTCTCGCTCCGCTTGATTAATAACCGTTACAATAATCGTGTTTCCATCACTATCTTTTCTTTAAAAAACGATGAAAGAATTTATATTTTTGTTTTATTTATTGACGAAATTTTTATAAATTGAGATAATTATTGTTTATATTAAGTCAAAGAGTTGCATACAGTATTAGCTCTTGAAAAGGATTCAAGTTATAAATTGAAACGTGGAGAAGTAATTAGAATGAATAAAGTTCATAATTTGATAGCCATTTACCAGTAATTCTTTATTTAACCTATATATTATTTCTTTTTTCTAAAAATATTTCAATTTCTGTACAGTTTACATATTAAGGCAAATGTACAAGGATTTTTCTGATTTTATTTTTTTGACGTCATGCACATCACTAAATCAAGAATCTGAATATTTACAAGGGACATGTGTGTTTGAATAGCATTAGCTATGTACTTTTTTAATATACAAACCCTCGATTGTACATGCCTTTTTAGTATGTGTTTTCCTGACTCAAAACCAAACAAACTTCACTGAAAAATAAATAGGAAGCTTCTGCTTTGTTCCCAAGTAGATATTGCTTGGCAAACTCAAGTAACTAATTTCTATAAGTTTATTTAGTTATTTTTAATAGCTAAAACATTAATAATTAATCTTTTTTAATTAAATTGAAATTATATTATTATAATAAAGACATCTGAAAATTATTAATAAATTTCAAAGTCAGGTAATGTTTGTTGAAAGCAATAAATATTAAAATTTGAAAAAATTTCAACGTAAAAATCTATTTATTATTGTTATTTTGGTATTATTCCTATTAATTTAACAATAAAAATTTAGATTCGTCTTTAACATTAAGAGGATATCGTAGTTATCCCCTCTTAATAATATTTTTATTCAAAGTTCATGAATAAACGGTGCGTCAAATCATATATTCTTTCACTACAGAAAGAAAATTTATAAGATTAATCCTGAGTGCGGACAACTCAAGAAATTTATTAAAATACTACGCATAAAAAGTTATGAACAAAATTTCAATGTATAGTATTTTAAGGTTAAGTTTATCGAGATTTATATCTAATTTTCATTCAAAGTTCATGAAAAAATAACAAGTTTAAGTGATTTTTTCTTTTAACAAAAATGATTGAATTAATGTAGCTTTAGCGCGGATAAGTCATTATATTTGTCTAAATAGTTAATTTAAAGAGATATCAATCAAATAAAAAAAAGCAAAAATCAATTTTGACAATTCCGACATCCCGTTAAAGGAAACTAAATAAATTTGTAAAATTGCGTTACTTAAGTCTACTTAGCAAAATCTACTTGGATACAAAGCAGAAGTTTCTTATTTTTTTCAGTGTTTGCAGTAATTTTTATTATTTTCAGTAGGATATTTACGCAACCAAGAGGAAATTATAGAATTTTTATCTGATTCGCTTGTGTATTTTTGAATCATTTTTTTAAAGCGGTCTAATTCAAAGTACTTTTGGTAATAGAATAAAGACGCTTTGAACAGCTAAATATAAGACACTTTTAGCAGAAAAAAGTAAAGGGCTTTCAGCAGCATTATTCGAGGCATTTTAAAGAATAAAATATTAAAAAAATAATCCAGCCACCTCCGAGTATTCGAAATCAAATTCACAATCAAACTCGAAAGATGTTGCAAAGAAAGGAGAAAGCTGTAACTACTCTGACATTCAATAACAAATTCAATTAAATTAAGATTGAATAATGAATCCGTAGAAGCTGCAACTTCTTTTAATTCAAATATCTCATCAATAGTATACCTGGTCAACGGAATAAGATAGTTTCTAAAGATTCAGTTATTTGAAATAAAAAAACACCTTCAAAAATGGGGAGGAAAAAAAGAAAAGGCAGTTATCATTGTAATTAAATCATACAAGAATAATGTAATAGCTGAACAAATAAAAAAACATAGAAAAGGAAAAAAGTAGTCAAGAAATCATCAGAGCAAGCAGAAAGGTCTGATGGATCAAAAATTCAACCTCGAAAGCGTAAGAGGTCTTGTATTTCTACAGCTGCACCAAGTAAAATACGTAAACCACTCCAAGGCTTAACAAGTAATCAACTTAATTTAGTAGAGCCATTGTCTGAATTTCCAAAGTTATATTTAGTAATAACTTGAATGCACGAATAATGAAAATTATTTGCAACAAACGATACTAGATTCGTCAATTTTAAATACCCTTACCACCTTAATTAAAGTTGAGCAAATTAAATTTGTTTTGTTGAAAGCACTACCAAAGTTTTAAATTTACAGTGTTAACTATTTCGTTAAAATCATTATTTATAAATGTAACTTTAAATTAAATCAATTATTTATAAGTGTAATAAAGGTATTGTGTACATAATACTCTTAAAGCCTTAAATGTGCAGTATTAAGTTGAAAAATGATTATTTATAAGTATCACAATAGTATTGTATTTAATAAAATTAAAGCTTGAAAAGTACAGTATTAAGTTGAAAAAACAATTATTTATAATTGTGATGAAAGTATTCTACTTATTGTGATTTGCGACCATCATAAGAAATAATAATAGTAAAAAATTTAAATAAAATTAAATAATTTATAAAATGTTATAAAATAATATTAGTTTTAATTTTATAATTTAAAAGAAATAAATTGCAGTGATTAAAAATAATTAATTCATATTACTTCCTCAATGTTCTTAATTAATGATATGTACTGAAAAAAATGCTTGAAAATACTTCATTATGGCCTTGCTATTCATGTCCCACACGGTGCTAATTTTTATCCAATAATGGGGCACGAAAACTATTTTTGGATGTTTTAATTTGTTATTTATTCAAATAAAATATAATTTAAAAAAAAATATTAACCCTGGGTTTCGTTTTTTAATGAATTCATTTGTTGATTTATTATTTTTAATTGTTAGTAATTTTTAAGTACTTATCGCAATATTTATTTACTTAGGGTGCTGCTACTGTCCCAATTTTACGTTCCACTACACATGAACTAACTTAGGGCAAGACTCAAGTAAAATTGTGTTTTTCAATCAAAAAAGTTTGTTTTTAATTTTTATCTCATAACATCTACAACATAATTCATGCGTAATGTTGTTCATAATTGTTGGATCCAAGAGACAGAACTCAAACAAATCCTTTTATATTTACAAAATAACAAACGACTTTATTAATATACAGAAACAAGTTCAAATAAGGTAAAACTATTGACGATCTAAATTCCATTCAATAAGGCAGCTCCATCGGGCACGGCAGGCGACGTCGGAATGAAAGGTGGGGCTCGATTATACTGCGTGCGTCAACAATCTTTAGGTGGCGCTAGGGAAGTTTGGTTTGTTGGAGCTCCTATTCTTAACACTCCCTCCAACAGACCTCTGTCCTTTCATCCTTTCCTCATGTTGATTGTCTTTACAATCTATAGTGTCACCTGAAAGAAGATACCGCATAAAAGGGCTTATAACTTCCAAATGTTGGCATCTATTTCTACATCTCCATACGTAATTATGTACATATAAATCTTAATCCAGCATGTTACGTCTTAATTTACATTTCAACTTCTTAATTTTTAATACCCTTTATTGTCTAAAACAATAAAATATTTTAGTCTGAGTATTCTACTTCTAGAATAATGAAAAATTGTCAGTAAGTAATGGTTATGACATGATGTTTGCATTATTTTGTTGGTCAGCATCCATTCGTTGATGATTTTTCCTTCTATCAGACAAGACTTTCTATAGTTACCATGTAACTTCTATTTCCTGTTGGTTCTTCGACTTCTAAATTTTATTTGATCGTTTTAACATCATCATAGATTTTAATTACGTGACTGTCGTCTATCTGGATACGGCCATCTGTTGAACTGTCATCACCTTACAGTGATTGGGGTCCAAAATCTTTCCAATTATATGTTGCATAACTTTGTTGATAGATACCAGTTTCTGGCTTGCATCACAAATGATGAATTCAGTTCGACAGACAGAGAGTGTAAAGTATTTTGTTTGTGGCTTCTCCTCGAAATCGTATATCCAAACAATCTGATAATATATTTTCTTGTAGATGAGAAGTCGTAGAGCTAGCATCTCCCATAGGTTTCAGCATCTCTCCTTGTCTATTAAAGGTCAGTCCTTGATCTGCTGCACTTCTGAGATATCTTAATATTCTTTTGACTCCTAACTAGTCACATGTGAATTTTGTCTGCTTCCTTGATAAGTAATTCACCGCATAGGCTGCATCAAGTTGGGTTGTTTCAGATAGGTGCCATAAACTTCTAAATATTTCTGTTTATAATATATTCTTAACTACGTCTACTTGATCTCAGATGTGTTTTCATTTCTTATACTCTCGGTTTCTGATTTTTCTTGTAACTGTGAGTATCAATTTAGCTTTGCACTCCATTACATCAAAACGTTTTAACATCTTTTCTGTAAGTCTCTTTTGACTCAGATGCAAACTTCTTTTTATGTAGTCTCTGACAATATTGATTATTAGGAAACGTCTATGTTTTCTGCAACTTTTCATTTCGTGAACTAATTTCTTTGATTTTTGCACGTCTATTTCCTGATAGTACTGCATCATTTGCATACAATACAATAAAAACAACTTATCGTTCTTTACTTGAGGTAAATAGATAACATTTGTTTACTTCAATTCAGTTCTAGTTTTAAAACTCCTACTGGGAACTTTTTGTTCCAACTTTTTGAACTTATTTTGAGTGCACAGAAGTATTTCTGAAATCCTGAATATGTCTGACATCTTAGTTTTTTAGTTGTAGGTGAGCACGTCTGGAATCTTCATCTATACTTCTATTTACAGGGTCCCATTTTAGAAAGCTGACATTGCATATAATTGTTCAGCTTT
This sequence comes from Anastatus disparis, assembly GCA_017163975.1. NCBI lineage: Eukaryota > Metazoa > Arthropoda > Insecta > Hymenoptera > Eupelmidae > Anastatus > Anastatus disparis. Next base: position 1,029,644 of record JAFFSR010000390.1, read on the forward strand.
TAGGTTATGTCTGTTTAAAATATTTAAAACAGATAATATCAAAGGCACTCAAGAATTGGAGCATATGTTACTCTCAGTTCATACGATCTTTTGCTTTTGAAGCCTTTAGAGACTTATTTTGTTTTATAGTAAGTATTGCCAGTTTTATCAGATTTCTTTTTGAATACTTCTTTGAAATTATGTTAATCCTTTTTCCAGTTGATTCATTACGGGGTGAGTCTGCGATTTTCCAAACTTCTTTCCCATCATATAATTTTATTATTCTCCTTGTAGCTGCTTGACGATTCCCTCTTTCAGTTGATTGCATGACATCTTTGTATGTACTTGGGTTTGTTCGACATTCACTAGGATTTGATTGCTCTTTTCAGACATTTTGGAACTGTTTGTTGTTTGATAAGGTCCTCTACACGTGTTTCCATCGATCTTTCTCGTTTGTGGATTTAGATGGTTTCTAGTTTCTTACTTCTGGCTGTACTTACATTTCTTTTTCTGTCACATCTACCTGGTTGCAGTCTTTTCTGGCACTTCAAATTATCTGTTCACTTTTTCAGTTTTGTTTTTGACTTTCATATCAACTTCCAGTGGTCCAAATTTTTCAATGTTGTCTTTAATTTTTATGCATCTTAGTCTATTAGTTTTTCGTTACATCTAAAGTGTCGATGCTGCTCTTGGTGATCTTTTAGCTGCTTTCAACTTGGTGATGAGTAGTCTGGTGTATGTGGTGTAGCCGAACTTCTAATTTTGTCCTTATGTAGTTTACTTTCTAGTGATATAACTTCTATAGAGATTTTGGAGTTTAATTTAGATGTGTATAGCTGTTTCCATTGATAGAATTGACTTACCTCCTGGCAAGGCCGAATTTATCATCGTGGTTTTGATTTTCGATTGAAGCGTCTTATTGAACCTCTCAGTGGTTCTATTTAACTTTGGTGAATATAAAGATCCAAAGTTACTTTCTATGTTGTCTTTAACTATCACTTCTGTAGAACTTCCTCCGGTGAATTCGATACTTTTTTTCCAGCTTTAATGTAAACCCTGTTGAAAAAAATCAGGTGATAAATCACCTGATTTATCAGGTGATTTATCATGCCAAAACATCATGTAACGATTTTTTTGGTTTTTACACGTTTCAAACAATGCTTAGTCGATTCAAAACATTTTTTGAAAATTTTTGACATTTTTGAACTTAGAAATTTTTTTGTAAAATTAGTCCAAATATTTTCTAAGACCAAATTATCTAAAAAATTTTCTAAGTTCAAAATTTTCAAAAATTTTTAAAAACTGTTCTGAATTGAATAAGTATGGTTTGAAACGTGTAAAAACCAAAAAAATCGTTACATGATGTTTTGGCATGATGAATCACCTGATAAATCAGGTGATTTGTCACCTGATTTTTTTCACCAGGGAAATACTCCAAAATCTTCTCCAAGTATCCTTCCTGCAGTCTTGAAAAACTTTTCAGGACGTCCTCCAATCTCACTCCCATTTTTGAGTATACAATGATGAATCTCGAGCAGACATTTACATAAACCTGTGCAATTCAGCTCCCTCCGGATCGAGTAGGTTCCATGACATCTTGTTCCTTTGGTTCTTGCTTCTTTGAATGGAAAGTTTTGCATTATATCCAGTATACAAAATTCACACTCTAAAAAGGTTATCCTGAAATTTAATTTATTTTAAACAGTCTAATAATTTTTACAGCTATTTTAAACATCCGAAAGTTACGTCTTAATCTTATATCTCATAGCATGCCTTCGTTTAGTGTATTTGGTTCAACTTCTATTCATTTCTCCTCTTCCCACGTAAATCCGTTAACTTCTGGGATTTTAATTTTATTGAAGTCCATTATTTTCCTGTCAACTTGATTTTCTTTGACATCTTTTTCTTTGTAGGACTTCTGACCCTTCCTCCCTCCCAATCTCTGACGGTTCTTTTGTAGAATATCCTGATGGTGGACAGTCTGAGATTGACTTAGGAAGTCCTCTGTGTATATTATTTAGGTTTTGAAGAGATGTTCCTCACAGCTGTTCCTGGTGCGTTTTCTTGGATTCTTGTGACATCTAAGAGATAGTAACGACTTGGCTTTTCTTCATATCTTTCTGTTTATTTTTTAAAAAACTTCTAAAATCTTATCAACTAAGTAAATTTTAAACTCGACATCTACAAATTTCCTTAGAGATATTAAGTTATGTGAGAACTAGGCAGCTAAGATGTTAGTTAATTTTATTATTGTTTTACCAATATTTGAAATTAACATTAGATTACCTTTATCATTTTTTATTAATATCAGCTGATTTATTTTAGCACTTCTAATAATTTTTATTCGCTAATTTACATTTGTATTAATATCAGTTGATTTATTTTAGCACTTCTAATTATTTTTAATTGTCAATTTAATTTATTAGCGCGGCTATAAATTTTTGTTAATTTAAAAGTACTTCTAATTATTTTATTTTTTTACTTCTGATTATTTCATTTTGTTGGATGAAATTAAACCTTTCTGAACTTTGTGTTCAACTGCTTTTAAATCAGTGGAAAAAAAATTTTGATTCTACTTTTAATGATTTACTGATGTGTTTAAAAGTTTGGCAAACATTGATTAATACTTTTGATTGTAAATCATTTGTATTAGTATTATTGTTACTTCTAGTGAGAGTAGACGTACTCTCATTACCATAACCTACAATATTATGTGTGTTGGGTTATAAATTTCGAAACGTTACTTCTGCATATCTATTTCTCTCTTTTTAGATGGAAGAGGTTTTGTGTCTTTGAGAATTTTTCATAGCTTCTTTTATTAGCGCTTTTTGCACCTCCCTTCTGCATCTCATTTGTCAGCTCTTAGAGCTGTCTAAGACCATCTAATAGATCCCTTTAAATCTTTTCCAAAGGTGTAGCTGGTTTCAGCTGCTGATGGTTCTGTATTTTTGAAACAATTTTTATTTATTTATTTTTATTTTTACTTGGTTTTACAACATCTATATATATATATGTTACTAACGTGGATCCACTATCTAATTTCTGTATAAATTATTGTTCAATAAAATACAGAAATTCAAAAAACAAAAGGTTTTACTTTGTTTGTCAGTGTCATCTTTGAAACTCGGTTGCTTGAGAATTCATCTTTTTGTGCTCATCTTAGCTCGACTTCTGAGATAGAGAAACTTCTTTTATACGATTCTATTTACATTTGTGTGTAACCATACAACAAGTTACACGATGCAATACATGTATAAAAAAAATATTAGTATTTTTAGTACATTTATTTTCATGCGTAACCGTACAACAAGTTATCGCAGATTTTGTACTATCCGAAAGATGGAACAACTGAACTAATTAAGACTTTGACTTAAACAAAATTTAAAACGTACCAAGTAAACTTCTATATTATAACCTCGAATACTTAACACATGTGTATGGTCTGTATACATATATCTCTGAAAGTGTAACGAAAATTATTCTATATGCACACAACCGCACAACAAGTTCTGTACAATAAAATAATCAAGAGTATAATTTTATCAAAACACTGTCATGTATCGGACACCGTATACGCACGCTATCTCATGGAAGCGTAACGAACGCAATTACACTGTTAGTGTGAGAGAGGTGATCACATGCACGTACGCAATATCCTCTAACATGACAGAGATGAAAAAGAAAAACTCGTATTTTACAAACTTCGTTCATTGAACCTAATTAATAATTCACCGCACTAGATGAAATGTTTAATTTTATTCGTATTTACTTTCTTACAAAGTAACCGTTCAGTCATTCTATCACATCTGATAAAAAAAGACACTGATAAGTTATAGACAGAGAAAAACTAAAAAAAACAAGCACGGATCAAGTATTGTTTCCGGCAAATTATTGTTCGATATAATTTTGTATTAATATACATTTACATGTATCTGTATGTGTGTATGTATATACATATGTATATTCACATCTATATACACAACTCTCTGCACGCACTTCTACAAATATACTCGATTATATTTCAAATATCTTTCTCCTTTTATGTACGTATATAAACTGAAAAATTATACATCTATAGTCAGTTTTTAGTTTGTTGAAAACATATGTAAAACTATACAACAATTTATACAGAATGTTTCAATCGATGCTCTTACTTTCGAGACAGAATTAATTAATAAAGAAAGATAAATACATACAAGTTTGACATTAAGATTTTAATTAAAATTATTAACCACAAAAAGTTTTAATTATCATCAACTTAAAAAAATTACATTTAATTTTTAAAATAAATATTTAACTTAAAACGGTTTTTACTTTTCAAAAAAAATTAATTTTGAAAGAGTACACTTTAAAAAAAAGAATATTAGACGTCTAAAAAGTACAACTTTTAAAGAGCAAAAATACATTTTAACTTCAACAAAGATTTAACTCTAAAAAATTGAACTCTTAAAGAAAATTTGACTTAAAATATTTATCATTAATTATATTTAAATATTTGAGTATTCAATATCAAAAGATCTAACTCAAAAAAAACTTCAGAGAGAAAAAAAAAAATTAATGTGTACGCCACCTGTGCTATTGCACGACTGTCCCAATAACTCAAGTGGGCCAGAACACCCATAGCATTTTGGGGCTACCTGTCCGAATAACTCAAGTGGGCCAGAACACCCATAGCATTTTGGGCCTACCTGTCCCAACGCTGAGCGAAGCAATATCCGCGAGCGCTATGCCCTATCTACTATTGAAATTTTAAATATTTTTTATATTATAGTTTTATATTATAATTTTTTATACTTAATATTCGATGAGGGAGTTTTGGATGATTGCTGCATACTGGAATATTTTTCATCTACATATTCTTTCCAGTTTACATTTTTCTTTCGTCTGTTACGAAGAAGCGGGGTATACTCTGAACAATTTTGATCAGAGGAGTCTTGATCTGAGGAATTTGGAGAGTTGCCCCCTCCCATGCTTGTTGAAGCTTGTCCCATTTTGGAATGAATGTGAAATCGGAAAGCACCTGCTATTTATAGCTACTCGCACTCCATTTTCTCGGTAATACTCTCAGTGAGAAATTTTTTCATGAGTCTTACGTTGTGAAGGGCGCAACTAGCTCTGTATGCTCCATTATGATGCGGGCAAACCGTGACAAGTTTGATCTTGTCTAGCGGAGGAAACCCCATTTCTGCTACATCGTGAACTTTGAACTTAAAGCGTTCTAACCATGCTTTCTTGATGGAACCCATAACCAAGACTTTACTAGCATCGTGTAATGCCTCTCTGAGTAATTTTCCTACGTCTGTATAGGGAATATTTCCTGAATCCCAAGATAGACCATGGTAATGTTCTTCTAACCATATGTTTTCTCTCTTGTACTTATCTGATAGTCGACGCCAAGGATAAGGCTTTTCAAATAATAGTACAACGGGGTCGGAATTATCTTTCAGAGGAACTATAGCTAATTCTTTGAGAATGTTGTCATTGCCTGGCTGTTTAAAGCTTTGCATATCCACCAAGTACTCCATCATGAATGAGACTCTTACTAACGAGTCAGCTTTTTATATTGATTCCCTCACACAAGTTTTCGTACGTTACCGCTTGCGGCGCTGTACTGAACTACGCGATCGTGTAAGATTAAGCAGTAAGCAGAAGTTCCGGCTGGAAAATTACCTCTCGATTCGAATTCCAGTCAAACATCCACAGGCGCACTCTTTAACGATTCGTTTTGCTTAGAACAATCGATTACGATTGAAGGTAAGTACTGGATGTAATGTTGCTTTCTTAGCATAGGCTCGATATCTTTAAAATAGTAAGCACTTTGAAAGTTGGCGTACATATCGTATAGCATTGCGTATTGATTATGAGGGATATCTAAATTTAGATTTCCATACGGATAGTATTGAGAATTGAGAAATAGCTTCACATTACTGATATTGCAATGATCGAAGCGGCTTGCGTTGATAGTTCTCTGACTTTTTCGATTCGTTTGAAAACCTAGTATTACGAATCGTGGCTTTTCCAACTGATTGGAAGTTTTGACGGTCCAAACATGCATAGATGTTGTGGGGAGTAGTGGATACTCGTACAATTCCCAACTACGAAAACTCATATCGATAGGTTTATCCTTCTCAACATGATTTAATAGTTGAATCTTGTACGCACTTGATACTACTACGTAAGGCATGAGCCATTCTATTCTAGTCAATTCAATCTTGAAATTCTCAAACGCGTTAGGGTGAGCAGGGTCTGGTGCTGTCTGTACGACAGCGTTCAAATCATTTCTCGATCTTGTGAGAATAAGCTCATGTTTCACATTGATTACAGTTTTACGATAATCTTCAGCGAAGCCGAGAATCATGGCTAGAGGAATCGGAACATAGAAGTAACCTGCATTGTTAGTCAACTGATGTGTTTCTTCGACATCGAGCCATCCTGCATTTTCAATAATCAAGTTTTGACTAGGATTGAACGAAACCCAACCTTTCATTAGAGTAGTCAAACCTACATTCTTACACTTATCGATTTCTACTGCATTGATTTCGTAACGTATTTCCTCAAACATATGACAGATGGCATTGTTGACTAATTTAGTATTAGCTACAGCAGTTCCATCGTTTTTCACTAGTCTACCACAAATATGTAGCGAACTGCGCGATGGAAGAAGACACAAATCTTGATGTTGTATGGCAATGCGAATCTCATCGCTGTTGTTGAAGTTGGATGCTGAGTATGGTTGATGAGCATGTATCTCGTAATGTTCAATTGATTCGTCATACTTCACAGCTGACTTTATGCTTAGTATTTCTTCCATTTTTCTGTAAACAACAAAAGAATAAACAAGTTATTTTCCACCAGGGGCGACTCGAAGGCCGAGACTCCTTAGAAACTGTATGTTTTGCCGTGTTAACGCTTTGTCTGCTCTTGGCTGACTGATGGTCGGTTGCCATATTAATCTGCTTTTATAGCCTTTCCCAACTTTGGAATTGAATACGATTCCCATTACGCTGCTTTCAGATGTAATCTGATGGTAATAATTTCTCCTCGAAAGTTAACAAGTTGTCCGTCTTGATCGACTATGCGCACTTGAATGTGATCTATGCTCTTGACGACGATCGGAAGGTAAATGACCTGTAAAGGAACTTCGATGATCTTATATCCTGGAGATACTGCTGGGAAGAACTCGTGTATCGTGTGCACTCGTTGACCGTTTATATACCCACCGCAGGTAATATCGCACTCTATTCGTAGAGCGTTGACCTTCAAGATGGATACTGGTAAATCAGAACTATGAGTGACGTCTGGTGCAAGAACGCGTTTAGCGAATCCCAATAAAGGTCCTATGGAATTTTCCGGTCGGAAATCAATGGAACGATTGCACTTTATTTCACTACGAAGAGAATTATTATTGGGTTTTATACTGATTGAGATATTTTTATGAGCCAATGTCTCGCTTAGAAAATTCTCTATATCTTCGATCTCGTAACTACCTGTCGGTAAAGTGATTTCTTCTTTTTCAACGTGAAATAGATTGCTACCTTCATCAATATTTGGTATTGAATTGAAGGTCATAAAGGCAACTAAACCAAGAACATAACTTTTATCAGGAGATAGTTCGATCGGTGGAAAATATTGTGCTTCGAGTACGGATGTTGTATCTGAAAGACTTAACGTCAACGATTCTTCCATGATGACTGTTAAACTTATAATAACTTAATATTCACTCACTTCTCTTCTTATATACGAAGAGCTCTGCTGAGAAACTTTAGACAAAGATGGCCGCAGTTGAATGTATCGAAGTCTTGGTATCTCTGAGGGTTGTACTTAATTCTATCGATACCTAAGTATAGCATCAAATCTAGAGGTAGTTGAAGATCTCCAAAACTATCGAAATATACTACGTTGTTTCCTCGCTTGCGGTAAGCTACCCAATGAGTTCCTGGCCCATCTGCATCATCAAGATTGACTATAGCAGATTCACGATAATGAGGACCGCTTTTCGGTAATGCGTTGCGCATAAATACCCCTCGAAAGTTTGGAATTTTCAAAATTCTCGCATACTTGATGATATCAGCGTCAGTGAGAGCTCTATCGGGCAATCTTACTTCGTCGATCTTTTTTTTTTAAACCTTTACCATGGTAAGGTTTTAGACGAAGCCCGAGTCCTCTCTTACTTGGCTGTAAATAAACCCCTTTACCGAGAGCTATTTCTTCCATTTTCTTATTATGTCTTTTTATCTCCTCCAGTTGCGAATTAGCTGCTTTAGAATCGTTGACTGCTTTAGCTATACCAGCAGCGCCACCTGCAATACCTCCAACTGCACTCAAACCGGCAAATAATGGTATAAGGAATGGTAAGAATCCACCAACTTTCTTTGGAATCGGTAGTGTACGTGGAATCTTGACATTTTTCTTACCACCTGCTGCTTTAACAGCTCTACGTGCACCTTTCAATGCCGATAAAATAACTTTGCGAGCACACTTGTTGGGAACTACAGATTTAGAGGCTGCTTTAATCACGTTACTCAATGTAACGGTTGACCTCTTCTTCTTTCTCATCCCCATACCGAATGTTGATTTTAGTTTCATTGCTTTACTAACAGCAAAAGCAGCTGCTTTTTCACCTATGGATGCGTCCTTTGATTTTACTCTCTGCCAAGCTTTCTCTGCTAATACTTTGTCTGCAGCGTTTCTCGCTTCGATATTTTCACGATTTTGAGAATAAGCTATATCGTGGTCTTTACAAGCCTGATCAAGAAGATTGATTCCTGGGTCACCTCGAGCTAATCGTTTAGCTAATTTAGTACCTGGTCCGCAGTACTGATATCCTGGAATGTGAAGTTCGAATGGAAGATTGTTGATGATTTTATTGATAAAACCTCTGCCGCGTGGTCGCTGTTTATAATGTACGATCATCACCCTATGAAGGTTACGTGAAGACTGATGCTTGCGCGAGTATATAAGGCCTCTATTTATACTAAATTAATCACTCTTGTTTGAGATCTAATAGCATCAACATGAATTTCAAAGAACATCCGGTTAAACTTCCGATCGTGAATTTTGATACGATAGTCGAGCAAGAAAAAAGATAAAGAGACATGGAGACTTACTTCCAGATAGTATTCGAGCTATATTTTGTGGACCATCCAACTGTGGTAAAACAAACAGTCTACTTGCAATGATTACACATCCTAATGGACTGAGATTCGAGAATGTATATGTATACTCGAAATCTCTGAATCAACAAAAGTATAAGTATTTGAAGGAACTCCTCGAGCCTATAGAAGGTATACAATATTTTCCATTCAGCGAACACGAGTCAGTAGTATCACCTGACGATGCCTTACCTAATTCAATAATGATATTCGACGATGTAGCTTGCGAGAAACAGGATAATGTGAGAGCATTTTTCTGCATGGGAAGGCATAAGAATGTCGACTGTTTCTATCTCTGTCAATCTTATGCTCACGTACCGAAACATCTTGTAAGAGACAATGTAAATTTATTGATAATTTTTCGTCAAGATGATGTTAACTTTAAACATTAGTATGATGATCATGTCAATTTGGACATGACTTATACACAATTTAAAAGCCTATGTTCACGATGTTGGAGAGATGATAAGTATGGTTTCTTGATAATTGACAAAGATAGTTCGGTTAATGCCGGTCGGTATCGGAAGGGTTTCGACTGTTTTGCTATAAATATAGCACACTCTTAGAGTGGTTAACACTTCGTGATTGAACGTCTAATCGTCAACATGGCCGACATTCGTCGAAGAAAAGATATACTACATCAACTCATCAAAGCGAGAGATGTAGTTAAGCGTACATATAATCTATTGAAATATGGAAAGGAGAATTTTGAGAAAGCGATTGGAGATACTTTTAAACCAATAGTCGATCCTCTACAGAAACTTGTTGAGACATCTCGAAATATTGAAACGAAGGAACAAGCTACCGATGCTATGAGCGTAAATAATGATAGTATTGCAGAAGAGTCTGATGAACCATCTTTGAATGAAACTGTTCGACCGCATACGGATACAGAGTTTGAATCAGCGCTCAGTGATGAAGATAGTGGTACAAATGATAAGTATATTTCCAAACTCATAAAAAATAAAGCCATGGAGTTGGATAAAATTTATGGTGTTCGTAAAGAGGGTAACAAATACCTAATAGGCGACTCACCTATTTACTTTGAAGATAAATATGTGAAAGTTAAAGATGTAAAATATCCGAGAACTGATGGTTTGTTAGAGTTATTACTAGCAAAACAGCCTAATCAAAAAAACATTAGTTCGAACGATATGAAGAATTATCGAAAAATTCTTGAGGTTACCAGTGCTCACAAGAGACGTTACAGAAGCGACGAACAGATTCGTGCTCATAGAAGCAAGAAATTTGATAACATCATTGCTCCTATGTTCAAACGTGGTGGTGGACTATTACCTCGATACAGAGTTGCTAGGAGGGATATGTTGATGGATTACGCCTATTGGGATGATCCTAATGAACTTGTCGATCGATTACGATTACTCATAGCTGAGAGAGAAGCTGAAAACCCTAGTCTTACAAACGAGATTCATTCAATCATCGAAGAACTGCGAGAAGCTGTCTATATATACTGAGACGCGAGCGAATACTCTACATTATTAAGATGAGTGTCGACGTATTCGGACGTAATCTTAAACGAAGCGAGGGTGGTCGTGGTCCTCCAGGTGTTGGATACAAAATCACATCTGATGGTCAGTATGACTTGGAGAATAAGAGACTTTGTAATCTCGCATCACCTAATCAACTCAATGAAGCTGTGAATTTAAATACTTTACAACGTTTCATACGTTTGGAAGTTCAAAGATTATTAGATTCAATATCTAGTTTGAGAAGTGATCTTAATAACCTAGATAAAATTGTAGAGATGTATAGAGATGAACTTGATAAAAAATTTGCAAAAAGTCAGACGGAAATCGAGACTATAAAAGAAGCATTATCACTGCTAGTGCAAAACAGTCAATCGATAACCATCGATGGAACAACGTCAAAGAGTAGTAGAAGAGCTTCACAAGCCAGCGCGTCGTAATTATCCGCGTCGAAAGTTCGATGTGCGAGGTTTGGACGAGACATGGCAAGCAGATCTAGTGGAAATGCAACCTTATTCTAGAGAGAATAAAGGTTTTAAATATATGCTTACAGTAATAGATGTATTTTCAAAGTATGCGTGGGCAGTTCCTGTTAAACGAAAAACTGGACAAGATGTCGCCGATGCTATGAAATCTATACTGCGCAAAGGTCGAGTGCCGAAAAATTTACAAACAGATAAAGGTAAAGAGTTCTATAATACAAATTTACAAAGTCTTATGGAAAAATACAAGATCAATCTATACTCTACGTATAGTAACCTTAAGGCATCCATTTGTGAACGTTTCAATCGTACACTGAAAAATAAGATGTGGATAGAGTTTAGTCTACGTGGTAACTATAAATGGCTCGATATCTTACCCAAGCTAATAGCAGCTTACAACGATAGAAAACATCGAACTATCAGTATGAAACCTAACGATGTCACAGCTGCCAATGAAGCACAAGTTCTCAAACGTTTTAATAAAAAAATTGGTGTGATTAAAAAGTCAAAATTTAAAGTTGGTGATAAAGTTAGAGTTAGCAACGTGAAACAGTTATTTGAGAAGGGATATACACCCAACTGGTCTACAGAGATATTTACAATAGCTAAAGTGGCAGCAACAAATCCAGTGACTTATCATCTTAAAGATTATCGCGATCAGCCGATCACTGGTGGCTTCTACGAGCAGGAACTTCAAAAAGCAATGTATCCAGATGCGTATCTTGTCGAGAAAGTTTTGAAAAAACGCGGTAATCAAGTTTATGTTAAATGGCTTGGTTTTGATGCTTCCTACAATAGCTGGATCAATAAGTTTGATAATTAAAAAGAAATAAAGAGAAAGTGGTAAGAGCCCCCACCTTCGCTCGTACCTGTGAGGAACAACCAATGAAATCGTCATTTGTTAGTCTTATATAATGAATGAATTCACTATATAAGACTAACCCATGACTCGTTTTCCTCTCCGTTGACTTTCTCTCTTTTTTTTTTTTTTTAATTTATTTATTTTTTTTTATTTACAATATATACAATTAATTAAATTCAAATTTATTATCACCAAGATATAACAAAAATAATTGGTATTTATTAGCTTTAGCCGCCATTTCTTCAAACAAACTTTCGTTTTTCTCCAATGCCTTGGATACACGGTCAGGTAGAAATACTTGAAACTCTTGTCTGATGGTAACTACGATCCTCAGACCAAATTTGGTACTGACTCGCCTGAGCTCAGTTATCATATAATTTTCTCCCTTCTCCAATTCGGATAAATTCTTCTTTGGAAGATAGGCGTTTGCGCAGATTTTATTTAGCATGTTGAAGTCCATTCTGAAAAACAAATAATGGTTCATTACATTGATAAAATATATTAAAGAGATATTTTATGAATACTTACTTAATGAGACGTTGCTTCTTAGATTCTAGGTTTCTTGCTGAGAGGCTCTCCGTTCTCTGGCTCATCGACTGAACGAATGTGCTGATCTTCGTTGCGGAGCTCCTTATGTAGGACGTTTCCCCTCTCCTGAGCAACTCCCACCTCTTCCATTTCCCACTCTTCCACCATTTCTAGAACCTCCGATTCATCTAGGACCTTGTAATGCCCCCACGGCAATGTGTCAGTGCTGTTAGCTAATAAATGACGTTTGTCGTCGTGGGGGCTAAGAGCAATTTTTGATTGGTGTTCAGTCTGAACATTATGGCGGCTGGAGCGAATATTATTCTGCTGACATCTGATGATGGTTTTATCAAATAAGCAATTATGATAATCTTCGAAGTTGATGCAAGTTTTCACCACAGCTGTTTTAACACCTTTCGCCTTCTTTATAGGATTTTTGTTTTGTATGCGAACTGCATACATTTTACTGTGCAGCCCTATGAATTCCGTCATCATATTTCCACCACACTCGTCTTTCATCAGTCCAATCACCTTTTTGTTGACACGAGGAAGTCCAAATCGATTATCTTCAGGATAGTCCGATGTATCGAACTTTTCGATATCACTTTTCATCATGTCGTACATATTTACGTCTTTGATTTCGTAAATAAGGCTGTCTGTGTCGGTATACAGAAGTTTGCACTTGTCACCAACACGTTCTTTCATGTACGAGTAGTGAAAATCGTAGATAAGAGTCTTTGAAATATCTAGTACACTCAGTCCCACATAAATGGGTTTGCTAATGGTGATCTGCGTACGTGCCAGTTGTACAGCTACAAGATTCTCATCAAAAATGGTTCTGCTATGGAAATTTGGACTAGCGATTAATGCCTCCGCTCCGTAACGTCCTGACCACTTATTTACGAGTTTAATGTCGACTCTTTTTCGCTCGTTTTCCATAGTTTTACCGTATACGGCATTGATCATTAGTTTAACAAAGAGTTTTTCGAATTCATTCTTCGACTGCTTCCTTTTATCAGTATTCAGGTCCACATAAGGCTTTAGCCAGGGACTCTGTTGAAATTGTAGTACTCTATGTACCTTCTTTACAACGAGTCCATGCTTGATTGCCTGCTTCATAGCGATGTAATGAATAACGTATCGCTTCTTATTATCAAGCGTTGTTAGTAGCTTTCCTTGTTTGCTACCAGGTGGCGCTCGATGCTCTGGACACAGTGGCAAATCTTTGTGATGATCGTGGATGCTTGGTGGATACTCTAAGTCTACTTCGTAGATGAAACCAATGCTTGAATTGTCGGCAACGTTGTAATCGAATCGCGTGTTGTCAACGTTAAGCCACTTAAAACCACCAGTCGGTAAGTATTGTGTCATTGCCCATCCGTAGAGGTTGTTGGCATCAAAATACATGAGGTATTTGTCTTCTTCTTGAGGATTATAGTCTTCCATGTATTTATTATTCGCCTTAGCGTATCGATTCGAGCATTGGCTGACCCCTCCTCTTATTCCTCTCTCGATAAACATTAGCATGTCTATATCCGTAAGCAACTCTAATTTTACATTGGTATATTACAACATGGCGTCCCATGTCAAGCCTGGAGTTGTGTAGTAATGCGCAGGATCGAGCCCGTATGCCAGCATACACGTAGATCGGAAATTTTCAAAAACATCTGCTAACAAGAGCACATCTGTCTTCAAGTATACGTCGGAATATTCACCCAAAGTCTCTATATTGAGTATTTCCCATACGTTCCTCGCGTGCCTATAATCATCCTCACTGATCTCGGACTCATTTAACTTACTGTAAAAATCTTCTTCAGTTGGCAGCTCTTTATCTTCTAATTTTTCGAAAGAATTCACATAATCATATGGAAAAACTCCTTTCCTTAATAATAATTTAACTTGATCTCCTGTATAGCCAGACTTCTGAAAGACTTGAGTGGTGATATCATGTTGATCCAAGTATGAACTTAATTTTTCTAGAGACGAAGGCATAAATCTAAAAGAGTCTATAAACCTAAATCTCACATCACTACCTTCCACATGTTTCGTGAAAGAAATATATCGCTCCTTGTTCTCTGCAATCAGCTGCACACGACCCTTAAAATTCTCAGCTGTGGCTAGTTCTTTTATAATAAAATGGGAGTCGTATCCAGTCAAGTTATGGAACACTACTGGAATAAATCTAGCATCTTGAAAATTTATATTACAAACTTCGTGAGCAGCACCTCGGTACTTTTCCGTAAGATGGCAGTGGTCTCTAACTTTTACAGCAGAAGCCGAAAAAGATTTATTACAAATGTGACACACTTTTGCATTTTGAAAATCTTCTTTATCTTCTCTGGTGAGTTGTATAGGCTTCGGATTAGCGTGTAAAGCAATTAACTCGTCTGCTAATGCACGAAGTTTTTCAATAAACCATTCAGCAGGAGTCTTGGTGCCATCCTCTTCTTGTCTATAACTATAATAACCACACCTTTCGTCATCAAAACTACACTTAACATAGTAGCCAATACCATAAGCTTGATGCCGTTGATAAACTCGCGTATCGTCGTCCACAGGCTTTAATAGACACTCAAAATCTGCATATATAATAAATAGCACTTTAGTTTTATTATTAAAGTTACGGAAAAACAATATGTTATCATTCTTTAGAGGCAGCTGGATTTTACACTTATTTATTTGTTGACAATCCAATTTATGAGCCTTGAATTTTTGTTCATCATTAAAGAAGTGTAAACATCTATCACAAATGTAATGCTGTCGTTTATGTTTCGTTGCTTGAGTTCTCACTAGTCTTGATAAATTTTTAATCCACACATAATGGAACTTAGGAGTAGAATCATGATTATCTTCTACCTCTCCTTCTTCATCATCATCGACGTATAAATCCTGGATGAGAAGCAAATTGACGTGTCGCTCCTGCTTGAGAGAGGTGACGTGACATGGAAGGGTAGTGTATTTGCTCCCAGATTTTTTTAATATATACACGCTTATAGATATGTTATGTAACTTCTCAAACTTAGCCATCTGTTTTATTGGAACAGGAAAGTCTATTCCAGTAAAATTGAGCTCACCTTCAAAATCCTCGTAATGACACACACGATAAGAATGACGATCAACTGGATGTAATGCGGATAATACTGCCCTCTTAAAGCACTGCTCATCGTTGTTTTGAACATTCACGCACGCCTTCTTATCTTGAATAAACTTTGGTAATGGAATATATGAGCTGCCACGTACAGGGTTGAGTTTGTTGATATTAATAGCTAAGTTTAATATCTGCCGCAAACTCCATCCAGAACCTTTCTGTTCAAACTCTTCCATTTCTCGAAGAATGACTTGCTTAATATTCTCATCGAACCACTGCTTTATATCCGTTGTTTGATAGATGGCTACATTTTCCGTACTGAAGTACTTAACTTCTGCTACCACAGAGTCATTCTTCTGGACTGTGTACTCAGCCGATAATTCAGCGTTTATTTTTAAAGCGTTGTATTCGCTGAGAGCATTGACAATCTTCAACTCGAAAACCTTTTGAGCATCGTCCATAAAAGCAACGATATCTAAATGTCCAAGATTACTTATGACACCGGATCGCACACGTTTCTCGAAGGCTGATTCAAAATCATCCCACTGAACTCTCTTGTTGTTGACAAGTTCCAACTCGTTCTGTTGCAGGCGACCACCAGTTTTTAACTGATTATTTAGCTTACACTGAATCGTAAGTAGGTGTGTCATCGATGTCTGACACTTCTTCTTCTGCGGGTTGGTTAATTTCGTTGCCATAAGATTTTTCAAAGCAGTAATGGCTCCAGTACACAAATTAAGCCAAGATTCCAAATCACCAGATGTAGTTTCTTCTTTTCTTTCCATCTCATCCATCAATAGCTTAACAGTATAAGCGTAATATTCAGGTGACTGCATGATGACTTCTCGATAGACTGATGAGATCAAGCTATCCAGAGCTCCTTATATAACCAGATTGAGTGGTGGGAGAAGGTTCTTTCTCGATTTGCTCTAGCGAGCTCCTGGTGGGAGAAAGTTCTCGATGGTCTCTCTCGTAATACAGAATTGATCTAGCGAGCTCCTTATAATCACTTGATGGTAGAAAGTTCTCTCTTAATACTATATTTCTCAGTAAGATCCTTATATTCACTCAGGAGAAGATTCTTTCTTGATGCTCTGTAGAAATATCCTTATGATAAACACTTGTAGACTTACCACTTTCTTACTCTTTTATTATTATTATGTATTTTACACAACTTCACGCATCCTTTATATTGCATTCATTCATACTATTATATTAAATTTAACAAATACACATCCGTTTTTTTCCTATCATCATACATACACTCATCAGATCCTTACAATACACAATTAAATATAAATTTTTTCAATCATTCATATAAACTTTCATGCATACTTTTATTTTAATCATCAATACGTACTCTCCATTCCATTCCATTCCATTCTATCTCATTTATTTTTCAAACTTATATATTATCATTCATTTTTTATTTATTCTCAAACATTCATTCATCAGACATTCAAACTATTTTTATTTCTTATATTTAGTTTTATTTCATTTTTTTTGTTTATAATTATCAATACTTTCTCTCTCTCTCTCTCTCTCTCTCTCTCTCTCTCTGCTCTCTTTTCGTCTTTGTAAGTAGACACACATCGTTCTTCTTAAGCTCATCGTAAATCTGTCTTTGTATTCTGCATTTTTTGCCCACGGGCGTTTTGTTTCAGATTTACTGCAAGCGCAAACTGCAGAGCTCCAGGTGATATAATATTCATCAATTTTCTCAGCTCTGCAAAGGTAGAATAACTGGATTTTTGTATCGCTGCCGGCATTTTTGAGGATAAGTGCAATCAAGTTTTGAGGTTATGTTGGCTACCTTCTAGTCTCCTGGTGGATACTCTTGAAAACACGTATCGAAATTCAGCGAGTTACCCAGCGTCGATAAAGTGAATACCTGTATTGTGTATGTAATGATGTGTGCTTGGTCCGTGCGAATATAAAAAGAGCTTGAAGTTGAAGGTTCAGCTGTTTTGATGATAGTCTACTGGGTTAAGGAGGGACTGAGAAACGATCTATACACTGAAAAATAAGTGGGAAAGAAGCACTACCATCGGTAACGAAACTATACTCTTTTCGTTTCGTGCGCACAGAGTGCCACTGCGGGAAAACAGTGGTGCCACTGTGGGACGAGAGGAGTACTTCGCATGACGCCAAACGAAATCCCACGTGAGTGAGAATACACATGCACAACAAAAAGAGCTGTTAGCTTCGACAGTGGGGCGTCACGTTCCCCACGAGAGAAAGCATTAGCATTCTTACGGTTTCGTGGAGCAGAAATACTTCGAGGGACTCGTGGACTACCACTTATTTTTCAGCGTATTATTACCTAAATACTGTAAAACTACTTGGGTTTCCAATACAGGGGGCTGAAGTACCCCTAAGTAGTACGTATCAACGTCAGTGGAAACATACACATCGATCTTGTCAACCGAGAATAGTACTATACACGTTTTCCCCTGTGGCATTTGGGTTAAATTGTTGCTGCTTGAGTTGCTGAGTGCGTTAACGTTTCCGTGCAGTGCGCATTAATATTTTGATGCGTGCTCACGGCGGTACGTATTTTTCCTACGTATAGTCACGCATATTCTGTATTTTCTACGCATTTTAATCCTTCTCAATTGCATTTTTTGAGGTTGACATTGCTGTCGGTGACGAGTCTGCGACTGTGCTGCCATTTTTCGAGTTTGCTGGAGGTGTGAAATCTTTGAGTCGGTGAAGCGGTCGTCAACGGTGCCTCTCTTTTACAGTGGCATACTGCGAGACGATACAGCAAGATTTGGCCACAGTTTCATAATCTGGAAGTAAAGGTTGTTCTTTACTTGGTTCTGCACCACAGTCCATAAGTTCATAATGCCTAATCAGTGCTTTCTTTGTGGCAAGGCTTTTACTCACACATCCAAACCTCAAGTCTGTGCGAGATGTAAAAATTCCTTCCACAGTACATGTGATAAGCTCAATCATGTCCGTCACCTTGACCAAACTGTGAAGGTGTGTAAAGGTTGTATTGCTGCTTCTAATCTGGATTGCTCCCGCGCTCGCTCCAGTTCTTCACCTGCTCCTGCTGCTCCTGACACTTTGGCGTTAATTCTTTCTAAGATGGAGAAACTTGATAAACTTGATGTCCTGGAGGTGAAGGTGAACAAGCTGGATGCCATGGATGAGAAGATTACTGCCATCGGCGCGAAGTTTTCTGCTTTTGATACCAGGCTTGTTGCACTTGAGGATCGTGTAGATACACTGTCTTCCTCTATTGAGGAGCGCTTCGCTGCCTGTGATGCTAGAGTTGGTCGAGTCTCTGCCGATCATCATGACCTTTTGAAGAGGCTAGAGAGGGCACCTGTTGAGACACCCAATTCATCTGTCCTTGAGCCTGTGTCTGGTAAGCTTCAAGAGTTGGAGACCTTGAATAGGTCTCTTTTGCAGTGATGCGAGGCATTGTCTGCGCAGCAATCACGCCTTGAGCGTGCTTCTGATCTGGTACTCGGGGGGCTGGTGCCCGAAGAACTCAAAGACCTCAAGTCTGGAGCTTTCGCTGTACTGGCCACTCTGGATCCTGGTCTCTCTCTAACAGATATTACTTCTGTCCGTCCGCTTCGGCGATCCAGGGTCACAACTGATGCTGCTGTTGATGATGCTTCTGTGGAGATTGTATCTGAACACCAACGTGTCTTAACGTCTAAGGTTCCTCTCTTGGTCTCCTTGAAGTCACCTTCGCTCGCCAGGTCTATCATCGCTGCTAAAATCAGGATGGATAATCTGCACACTACTAAAATCAAGAAGCACCTTCTCCATGGGGTTAAACTCGTCGATACTCTTACCTCTGGATTCATCAATATAAATGAGTTTCTGCCCTCTGCTCTGTACCAATTGAAACTCCGGGCGCTAATTAAGTCCAAGGATGAGCATTCTGATTTCATTACTTTTGTGAGAGATGGTAAGCTGTTGGTCTGCAAGAAGAAGAGTGGTGTTCCTATCCGCATTACCACTGATGCGGATCTGGATGCTTTTTTAGCGAAGATTTCTCAGGCTCCTACCGGCAATCTGACAACGTCTTAGCTTGTGATGCTGAGGTAAGTCCAATCTCTTTTCCAATCGCGCCTAACACTCTACTCTCTGCTAACAACATCGCTTTATCTGCCAATAATCACCACTATACTGCTAAGGATGGTCTAAGGGTTTGTCATTTCAATGCTAACTCCATTAGAGCACACATTAAGATGATTAGGCTCTTTCTGGCTTCTCGCCCTTACTTCCACGCGATAGCTGTGACCGAAACCAAATTGGGCCAGATTGTTGGTGACTCTTTGATTGCTTTGGATGACTATGCTCTTCATAGGCAGGACCGCAATACCAGGGGTGGTGGCGTTGCCTTGTTTATTCATAACTCTCTTTCTTCAGAGCGCTTATGTTCCTCCAAGAGAAGATGGTGTGGTAAGCCTGGTTTGCCAGAATATTTATTCTGTGAAGTCAATTCTAATGACTTGGCCTCGCCTGTTTTTGTTGGTGTCGTCTATAGGCCCCCACATGCTCCGTTTCTGTTAAACACAGATTTTATTCCCGACTTAACTTCTTTTATTCATAATTACAGTACTAAGGTTATTCTGGGTGACTTTAACACTAATTTATGTACAGATTCTGATGATTCTGTGTTTCTCAGGAGTTTGATTGCTGAAAATGCTCTCTTTTCTGTGCCATATGGACCAACTCACCACACCTCTACTTCTGATACATGGCTTGACCTGTGCCTTGTTGATGCGAATGACTTGCTGCTTGACTACTGGAAGACTGATGTTCCATTCATCGACGGGCATGACTTCATTGCAGCTACTGTTCAGTCATCTCTCTCTAAGCCTTTGCTCAATGACTTTAGCTTTCGTGATTACAGTTCCGTTGATGATGCTGTTCTCCTTGATTACTTTCGTTCACTGAATTGTTCCGTGTGTGTCGGTGATTCCTCCCTGTCCGATCGCCTTGAATGTCTCTATCACCATCTGAATGAGGCAGTTGCACTATTTGTGCCTCTCAGGAGGGTCCGTCAGAGGGGCCGTCGTCGACCGTGGTTTACTGCTGAACATCATCATCTGATACGAGAGAGGGATCGGCTGTACAGACGATATAAACGCTCAAGACTACATGCTGATTTACTTTGCTACAGGGTTGCTCGTGATCAGGCTCATGAGCGCATTGAATCGGCTAAACTGCTCTACTATCATGACAGACTATCTGGTATCACTGACTCTCGACTGATCTGGAAGGAGCTCAGGAACCTTGGTATATGCTCTAGTGGTGATAGATCCGTTCATACTTTTTCTATTGATGAACTCAATAAATACTCTGGTAAGGTCGCGTTTGACCCTTTGGTACCTTCTATTTCTGCTTACTTCCAGTCTTTATCTGTAGATAAACCTTTCATGCCCTTGTTCAAATTCAATGCTGTTACTTTGGATGAGGTTGGAATGGCTATTAGACGTTCTAACTCTCAGGCTAGAGGATTTGACGCTATCCCCCAATCTATCATAAAATCTGCTTTTCTTGTCATTGGCCCTCAGCTCTGTCGCATTTATAATGATTCGCTGCGAGAGTGCGTTTTTCCTTCTTGTTGGAAGACTTCGCTGGTCACTACGATCAACAAGGTCTCTTCCCCGCGCACTATGGGTGATATACGACCCATCTCTCTGTTGTCTTTTATGTCCAAGGTTCTTGAGCGCCTTGTTTATGATCAGTTGTATAATTACTTGACAACTAGACGGTTACTGGACGCTTATCAGACTGGTTTTGGAGCTGGCCACAGCACTCAGACTGCTTTACTTAAATTGACAGAGGACATTAGACTTAATATGGACAGACGGTACGTTACGATGCTCCTGTTATTCGACTTCAGCAAAGCATTCGATACAGTGTGCCATGTCACCTTACTTCGGAAACTACATTCGCTCGATATTTCGCACACCGTTATCAGGTGGATCGGCTCTTATCTCTCTGATCGTCGTCAAGCTGTCATTGATACTGTTGGTAGGTCATCAGATTTTGTCTGTCTTAACACTGGTGTTCCTCAGGGCTCTGTTCTGGGTCCTCTGCTGTTCTCTATCTATATCAATGACATCTCTTCTGCCTTCCATCAGAATGTTCAGCACCTCTTATATGCTGATGATTTGCAGCTGTATGTGCACTTTCCGATTGCTGAGCTTGATCATTATACTTCACTAATGAGTGAACATGCGTCATTGGTCGCAGATTGGGCATCCAGCAATCATCTTAAGTTGAATATCAACAAGACAAAGGCTATCATAATTGGCTCTTATTATTATATCAATATTCTAACCTCCATGCCGTCTACTGGTATCTGCATCAATGGTGAGACAATCGGTTTTGAGTCATCTGTTCGTAATCTGGGTGTGTATCTTGACAGCAAGCTGAACTGGAAGGAGCACATCACACATGTATGTAACAGGTCGTTCTCTCTCCTCTATCGACTCAATTTCTTTAGACGGAGCACTACTTTTGCTCTACGTAAGCACCTTATTCGTACACTGCTGTTTCCGATTCTTGACTATTGTTGTCTTGTGTTTACTGACCTTTCTACTGAACTCGACCTTAGGCTTCAGAGGGTTATCAACGCTGGTATTCGTTACATCTATGGTGTAGGTAGGCGTGAGCACATCTCTCCTTATAGGCTCTCTCTGGGTTGGTTATCTACTATACTATACTATACTATACTATACTATACTATACTATAGGTAGAAGGAACTACTTTGCCTCTACTTTTCTTTTCAAAATGTTTTTATCATGCTCACTTTCATATCTATTTTCTAGATATCAGTGGAACCGGCCTGTTAGGGCTCTGAGGGGGGATGTGAGGCCATTGACCATTCCTCATTCTTCTACCGAATACCATCAACGCTCATTCACTGTTTCATCCTCGCGACTATGGAATGAACTTCCATCATCGCTTAGGACTTCATCTTCACTCTCATCTTTCAAGTTGACCTCTCATGCGCACTTCCTCTCCCAAGAGTTTGGACCTCTGCTCCCAGCTTAAAATTTTCTTTGCTTTTTGTTTTGATTTTTTATTTTTTGTAGTTTATTATTACTATTTTTATTTGTATTTTATTTTTATTTTTACTCTATTGTTATAATCTTTTGTAAACTATATTTTGTTGTACAACATATTGTACATTAATAAATTAATTATCTATCTATCTATCTCTCTCTCTCTCTCTCTCTCTCTCTTTCATTTATTTTCACACATATCATTCACATACATACATTAGTATTCACTATCATTCGTCTTTTCATACAATTTTTATTTATTTATTTATTAAATACAATTTAAATACAATTTAAAATACAAATACAATCAATTATTTTTTTTTTTTAAATTAAGAATGATTTTCTTTTAATTTTTCTTCAACTCTTAATCTAATCTTGTTCAGGTCCTCTAGTAAGCGATTATGCTCTTCACTTCTGCATCTGGTACATCTAATTTTTTTCGGCCTCGGCGATGACCAGTTTTCTTCTAAAGATTCTGCAATAGTAGAAGAAAGAGGATCAGATCGCTGCGCTTCTCTCGTTTTCTCAACATGACGCTTGGCAGCGAGTTTTCTCATAATTTTTGCTGCCCTCTCCTTGGCTAGCTGCATTCTGCAGATCTGCCCAGCTCTCTAGAATAAATAAAGAAAAAAAGATTATTTGATACATGAAAACTTAAATAAATTGATTATACGAATACTTACCGACATTTCGAGTGGATTTTCTAATAACTGGAAAGAAGTGTTGTCTACTTCGATGTGCATATTGACTATCGATGATTGATGACTGACGACTTGGGCGTCAAGTCTCCCTTTTATATGATTAGATAACCGAAGGTTCAAGAAGGATTTTTCATAAAGTCTTTCTTGAACCTTCGATTATCTAATCATATAAAAGGGAGGTTTGTTACTTGAATTATCTCGAAATTATTGAGAAAAAAAAATTCAAACTTTCTTGTGTTTATGAGAATAATATTAACCAATTACTTATTTTCATAAAATGCAATTTTTCTAGAATCTTTTTAACAACATATATTAAAGAACATTCATGAAAATTATGTGACACAAATTTTATTTCTTATTATCAATTTTTTCTCGATTATTCTAGTGACTTTTTTATGAACCATTATTTGACATATAAAAGGAACTTTTGTTAATAGAAAAATCGAGAAAAAAAATGATAATAAGAAATAAAATTTGAATCGCATAAATTTCTTGAATGTTCTTTAATTGATTTTGTTTAAAAAATTTTAGAAAAATTCAATTTTTCTTGTGTTTTATAAGAATAGGTTATTGCTTAATATTATTCTTATAAAATACAATAAAGATTGAATTTTTTCTCAATTATTTCGAGATTATTTGAGCAACAAACCACTCTCTTACATGATTAGATAATCGAAGGTTTTAAGAAAGACTTTGTGAAAAATTCTTCTCGAACTTTCGATTATCTAATCATATAAAAGGGAGGTTTGTTACTTGAATTATCTCGAAATTATTGAGAAAAAAATTCAAACTTTCTTGCGTTTATGAGAATAATATTAAGCAATTACTTATTTTTATAAAATGCAATTTTTCTAGAACTATACTGTAACTATAGCTAAAACGATTTATATTTTATCGATTTAGCTACATAGTTATTTTCGAATATTTAAATCTAGCGCGTAAAACCCCTAGTTTTATATACCAGAATCGGTAAAGTAGGGTGCGCGCTTACCTATCGCGAGAGCACGTGTTGAAATAACCAACGTGCTAGTTGACGTGCCGGTTCGCGAATAAATATCGTATTCTGTTTAAAAATATTAAATTATATTTGAAAATATGCTCTCTCCGTTGAGATCGAGCATGTGTGTAATTAAAAGTGCAGTGGAAAAAAGTGTATTGAAAAAGTGCAATTTATGCAGTGAAAAAAGTGTAGTGAAACGTGTTTACAATTTCTGTAAATAAATTCAAGAATGTTCTTTAAAATTCAATCTTTCTTGTAGTATTATTAACGTTTTATTTAAGTGTTGTATGTAATTTCTATAGAATAAATTTAAGAACATTAAAGAAAATTCTATCTCTTATACAATATTAAATTTGAGTAAATAATAAGAGATAGAATTTTCTTTAATGTTCTTAAATTCATTCTATAGAAATTACATACAACACTTAAATAAAACGTTAATAATACTACAAGAAAGATTGAATTTTAAAGAAAATTCTCAAATTTAAAACAATTTTTGCAATAAATGGTTTGACCATCAATTTATTTGACAAAACTTTTATTATTCTACGTTTCGGTTTCTCATTAACGGCAGGCCGGAGTAGAACCTGATACCGACCGAGTAACAATTGAGTTGTTTGTTATTTACTCAAGTAATAATCGGTGTATCTTCAAAATAATGGGTTGATCGCAATAGATATTATTATTATGAATATCTATGCACAAGAAGAAAAAATCTACCGTTTTGTTTTTGAGAAAAGTAAGGAACGCCGAAGTAAAAGATTATGTTTATAATATTTTCGCGTTCCTTACTTTTCTCAAAAACGAAGCGATGGATTTTTTTTTTCTTGTGCATAAATATTTGTAATAATAATATCTATTGCGCATAACCTTCAATTTGCAGATACACTGATTAATACTTGAGTAAATAACAAAAATGCCAATTAGACAAGGACAGCGAATCCAGCCTGCTCTTAAACCCTCATCAGGAACTGCAATATTAAATTAAAAATTATAAGAATGTACATAACAATAAAATTTTTTGTACATAACCAAACTTTAAACATGCTTAATTTACACATCATAAAATACCAACCTAAAAGTATCAATTTACAATCCAATATGACTACAATAAGTGTGACATTTTTACGATTCAAACTAGAACAAGAAATGCTTTTTTGCTCTTACAAATCTTAAAAAACAAACAAACGTTAAAAACGAGCAAAACAACTTCCATACAGCATTATATCAGTCATTCCAGTATAACCAATCATAAACAAGAGCGCAAAGAAAATATGTACCTCCAACTTCCAATGTTGGCAACATTAAAACATTAAATTATTATTCACGCATAGGACCAATGCCGATTCGAGCCATGTAACAGTCTTTTATTTAAGCATTGTCAAATACGATAAATAGAATATTTATAATAACAAATCTATCAACATTAATCTAAAATATAACATAGCAATATTATTTTTTCAAAAGTTTGTGAACAAAATTTTTTATAACAGAATTAAGATTCTGTGTATCTACTATTCTATTAATCGTTTTATGCTTTATAATAAATATCATTTCTGATATTAGTCTCTTATAATAATCCTGTTCAATATCTAAAATTTAAATTTTTTTAAGGTCAAATTCAAAAGTATGACCTGTGTCAAAAATATGCATATAGACAGCAGAAGTATCTTTTTTATTTTGAACATCTTTTTTGTGTTCACCTATTCTTGTGCAAAGCATCCTATTTGATTGTCCCACATAGCACATATCACAATTTTTACAATCAATCTTATAAACTACGCTTGTTCTTTCGAATTTATTAATTAAATCTTTCCCTAAATCATTTAAAATTGGTATCTTATTACAGGATTTATATATTATATTAAAATCAAACTTCAAAGATATAGCTTTAAAATCGTATTCTAACGTTTTAATAAATGGCAAAACTATAAATTTACTCAAGTCTTGACAAGGATTGGTTATCAAATTATGTTGGTTGTTTAACTTTTTTAATCTAATTTTTATATGTTTTTTAATAAAGTAATAAGGATATTGATTGGCACTAAGGACATCATAAATATATTTTAAATTTAAGTCATGAAATTTTATATGCGAAAGTTTGACAGCTTTATCAACCAATCCATACACAATGCCTTTCTTTTGTGATTCTGGATTGTGTGACCAAAAATTTAAATACAACCCAGAATGTGTAGGTTTCCTGTACCAGTTAGAAATTAAGTTTCCATTGGAATCGACTTCCAACGAGATATCTAAAAAATTAATCTTATGATTAATAGAATTTTCCAAGGTAAATTGTATTAAAGGGTCATAGCTGTTTAAAAATTCCAAAATATTATTACCCTCCCCAATAGGTATCACTGCCAAAACATCATCAACATATCTAAACCATTTTAAAATAGGGATGCTAGTCGTAGATAAACAATCACTTTCTAAGTCTTGCATGACAATATCAGCTAATATAGGGCTGATAGGACTGCCCATAGCACAACCAGAGATTTGATGATAAAATTTATTATTAAAAACAAAAAAATTGTTATTTACAATGAAACCAATAACATCCAAAAATTCATATCTTTGGATGAATTTTTGGATGTTATTGGTTTCATTGTAAATAACAATTTTTTAGATATCTCGTTGGAAGTCGATTCCAATGGAAACTTAATTTCTAACTGGTACAGGAAACCTACACATTCTGGGTTGTATTTAAATTTTTGGTCACACAATCCAGAATCACAAAAGAAAGGCATTGTGTATGGATTGGTTGATAAAGCTGTCAAACTTTCGCATATAAAATTTCATGACTTAAATTTAAAATATATTTATGATGTCCTTAGTGCCAATCAATATCCTTATTACTTTATTAAAAAACATATAAAAATTAGATTAAAAAAGTTAAACAACCAACATAATTTGATAACCAATCCTTGTCAAGACTTGAGTAAATTTATAGTTTTGCCATTTATTAAAACGTTAGAATACGATTTTAAAGCTATATCTTTGAAGTTTGATTTTAATATAATATATAAATCCTGTAATAAGATACCAATTTTAAATGATTTAGGAAAGATTTAATTAATAAATTCGAAAGAACAAGCGTAGTTTATAAGATTGATTGTAAAAATTGTGATATGTGCTATGTGGGACAATCAAATAGGATGCTTTGCACAAGAATAGGTGAACACAAAAAGATGTTCAAAATAAAAAGATACTTCTGCTGTCTATATGCATATTTTTGACACAGGTCATACTTTTGAATTTGACCTTAAAAAAATTAAAATTTTAGATATTGAACAGGATTATTATAAGAGACTAATATCAGAAATGATATTTATTATAAAGCATAAAACGATTAATAGAATAGTAGATACACAGAATCTTAATTCTGTTATAAAAAATTTTGTTCACAAACTTTTGAAAAATAATATTGCTATGTTATATTTTAGATTAATGTTGATAGATTTGTTATTATAAATATTCTATTTATCGTATTTGACAATGCTTAAATAAAAGACTGTTACATGGCTCGAATCGGCATTGGTCCTATGCGTGAATAATAATTTAATGTTTTAATGTTGCCAACATTGGAAGTTGGAGGTACATATTTTCTTTGCGCTCTTGTTTATGATTGGTTATACTGGAATGACTGATATAATGCTGTATGGAAGTTGTTTTGCTCGTTTTTAACGTTTGTTTGTTTTTTAAGATTTGTAAGAGCAAAAAAGCATTTCTTGTTCTAGTTTGAATCGTAAAAATGTCACACTTATTGTAGTCATATTGGATTGTAAATTGATACTTTTAGGTTGGTATTTTATGATGTGTAAATTAAGCATGTTTAAAGTTTGGTTATGTACAAAAAATTTTATTGTTATGTACATTCTTATAATTTTTAATTTAATATTGCAGTTCCTGATGAGGGTTTAATGAGAAACCGAAACGTAGAATAATAAAAGTTTTGTCAAATAAATTGATGGTCAAACCATTTATTGCAAAAATTGTTTTAATTATTTAGCCATCATTAACATCAAATTTATAATTTCTATTCTCAAATTTATTTAAATGTGTATGTGTATCTATCAATTAATAATAAGTGAGATTTATTTTTTAAATTAAGAGAAATCTAGAAAAAAATCAATTAAAAAAGTGTAGTGAAATGTGTACTGAAAAAGTGCAATTTATGTAGTGTAGTGTAGTGAAGTGAAATGTGTGTTGTGTATCAGTTAATAATGAGTGAGATTCATTTTTTTAAATTAAATCAAGAGAAATCTAGAAAAAATCAATCCTTCTTATTATACATAGAAGAAATTTTATAGAATTTATTTTGAGTATAAAGTATTCATGAAAATTCTATAAATTTCTACTATGTATAATAAAAAGGATTAATTTTTTCTAGATTTCTCTTGATTGAATTTTTAGATTATTTTCAATTTTTGTTTTAAATACGATCGAGAAATCTATAGAAAAATCAGTCTGTTATTGTAAACTGCAAAGAAATTTTATAAAACCATCATGAATACTTAAAACTTAGAATAAATTCAAGAAAATTCTATAAAATTTTTTTGCAGTTTGCAATAGAAGAGATTGATTTCTTTATAGATTTTTTAATTCGATCGAGAAATCTGTAGAATATCAATCTCTGTTATTGCGAACTGCAAAGAAATTTTATGGAATTTTCTTGAATTTATTTAAGTTTAAAGTATTCACGATGATTCTATAAAATTTCGTTGCAGTTCGCAATAACAGAGATTGATTTCTTTATAGATTTTTGAATTTGATTGAGAAATCTATAGAATATCAATCTCTGTTATTGTGAACTGCAAAGAAATTTTATGGAATTTTCTTGAATTTAGTTAAGTTTAAAGTATTCACGATGATTTTATAAAATTTCGTTGTAGTTCGCAATAACAGAGATTGATTTCTTTATAGATTTTTTAGTTCGATCGAGAAATCTAGAAAAAAAACCATTCCATCTCATAGTAAATAGCAGAAGAACTTTTATAGAATTTTCATGAATTTATTTTGAGTTTAAAGTATTCATAAAAAATTCTATAAAATTTCTCCTACTATTTATAATAAGAGGGATTGTTTTTTTTCTAGATTTCTCTTGATTTCTCTAACAAGCGTCTAGATGTTTAAATATATTAGTGTATAAGAAATCGAGAAGGCCCTTCTAGAAGGGCCTTCTAGATTTTTCATACGCTAATATCAAAACATATAAAAGGAGACTTGCTATCGAAATCATCAGTCGTCAGTGCAATCATCATCGACACCATCGAAATGGAAACGTTGGAGAAACTATTAGCAGCTGCAGCAGAAGATTTAAGCGAGACGGAAATCCTAGCTGACTCGCTCAAAACGCGGAACGAGCTGATGAAGGAGATGGAGGACTACATCACGAATGGCGACAATGCAGCTGATTTCATAGAGGATTCAACCAAATCGGTTGATGAACTCTTAAAAGAAATCAAGGATTATGTGAACAACTGCGACGATGGTGGTAAAATGAAAAAATATTATGAAAATTTCGGCAAAAATATAAAAGAAGAGGTAAGTTATTCATTATTTTATTAATTAAAAATAATATTTCAAAAATTAATTAATTTTTTTTTTCAGGAAAAATTAAACATGCCACCACCACCGCCACCACCGAAGAAAAAGAAAAATTTTTATCAAAAAATATATACGGCACCGTGGTTACGAAAACCTGTGGAACCAGAGGGCGTTCCAACATCTAAGAAAAGAAGAAGGAGTTCAAATAAAGATGAAATTTATTTAAATTAAAAAAAAAAAAATTTATAATTTATAATTTTATTTGTAATTATTGTATTTTTGTATCTTTGTATTTTTTGTTAACTTTTGTAATTTTGTATTTTTATTCAATAAAATAAAATAAAATTGAATGAATAAATGAATGAATGAATGGATAGTATGTAAGTTTGAAAATGAGTGAGGGTTCAATGAAGGAGTGAGAGCATGAAAGTAAGAGAGAAAAACAATGAATGATAGTTTATTTTGAAAATAAATGAGTGAGAGCATGGAAGAGAGAGAGATAGATGGATAGATATTTAAATTTATTAACTGTACATTATGTTGTACAACAAAAATAATACAAATTCTTAAGTATATATATATATATATATATATATATATAAAATGAGATACTAAGTAAAAATATAATTGAAATAAAGATACAGTAATTAAAATAATTAAAGCCTAGCTCGGAGCAGAGGCTCATTCTCAAGGAAAAGGTAGTGCGAATATGTTGATGCCTTGAATAATGCCAACGATGAAGAGTCTCTTAATGATGATGGTAGACCGTTCCATAGTTGCGATGACACAACCAGGAACGATCTTTGGTGATACTCGGTAGATGAAAAAGGAATGGTTAACGGTCTCACATCACCCCTCAGTGTCCTCACAGGCCGGCTCCACAAATATCTAGAATAAAGATATGAAAGTGAGCATGACAAAAACATTTTGTATAAGAAGGTAGTAGCGAAGTAGTTTCTTCTACCCAATAGAGAGGACCTATAAACAGAGATGTGCTCGCGCCTACTTACACCATAGATGTAACGAATACCAGAGTTTACGACCCTTTGAAGCCTCAGATCGAGTTCAGCAGAAAGGTCAATATAGACCAAACAACAGTAATCAAGTAAAGGAAACAGCGAAGAACGGATAAGATGCTTACGTAGTGCAATGGTGGTACTTTTTCGAAAGAAATTTAATCTATAGAGCAATGAGTGACTTCTGTTACACACATGCGCAATTTGGTCCTTCCAGTTCAACTTACTATCAAGCCATACACCAAGACTACGAACAGAAGATTCAAACTTAATAAGATCACCATTTATTGGAACACCAGTGATGTGTAATGAGGGCAGCATATTGACATAGAAATAAGATCCAATAATAATAGCCTTCGTTTTGCTCACATTTAATTTCAGATGATTTTTTTTTGTCGCCCAGTTAACAATACTGACAGCTTGATCACTCATGAGAGCAGTAACAGAAGCCAACTTAGCAATTGGGAAGTGAATGTACACCTGAAGATCATCAGCATAGATAAGATGCTGCACATCGGCATGGAAGTCAGCAGCCACATCATTGATGTATATAGAAAACAACAGTGGACCAAGGACAGAGCCCTGGGGAACACCAGTATTTAATGTTACATAGTCAGATGCATTACCATCTGCATCAATAACAGCCTGCTGTCTCTCAGAGAGATAAGACGCAAACCACCGCACAACTGAATGCGAGATTTCAAGAGAAGACATTTTTCTGAGCAGAGAGACATGGCATACCGTATCAAATGCCTTGCAGAAATCAAATAGCAACAGCAACGTCACGTAGCGTCTGTCCATATTGCGTCTAATGTCCTCAGTTAGTTTCAGTAGTGCGGTCTGAGTACTATGTCCAGTTCGAAATCCAGTCTGATAAGGGTCCAGTAGCTGTCACATAGTCAGGTAATTGTAGAGTTGATCATGGACTAGAC
This sequence comes from Anastatus disparis, assembly GCA_017163975.1. Lineage (NCBI taxonomy): Eukaryota > Metazoa > Arthropoda > Insecta > Hymenoptera > Eupelmidae > Anastatus > Anastatus disparis. The sequence goes on from JAFFSR010000390.1 coordinate 1,061,468, forward strand.
GTTCAAGAACCTTGGACATAAAAGATAATAAAGAAATTGGCCTAATGTCACCAAAAGCTTGAGGAGAGGAGATTTTGTTTATTGTAGTGACCAGTGAGATCTTCCAGCATGAAGGAAATAAGGATTCACGTAATGAGTCGTTATAAATGCGACATAACAAAGGCCCAATGACCGGAAATGCCGCACGGACAAAAGATTGAGGAACAGCATCAAACCCTCTGGCCTGTGAAGCTGAATGACAAACAGCCATCCATACCTCCTCCAAAGTAACTGGATTAAACTTAAACATGGGTTTAAGTGGTTCATCTAGAGCAAGTGTATTCATGTAATCAGAAATGGAGGGGACCAGAGGATCAAACGCAACACCACCAAAATACCGATTCAAATCATTAATTGAAAAAGAATGTCGAAAGTCACTACTGCTGGAACATACGCCCAGGTTCTTGAGTTCTTTCCAGATCTGTCTTGCGTCAGTAATCTTAGATAGTTTGTCGTGGTAATACAGTAATTTAGCTGATTCGATGCATGAATGGGTCCGATCTCGAGCATCTCTATAACATATAAGATCAGCACGCAGCCTAGTACGTTTGAAGCGTCTGTAATGCCTATCTCTCTCAGAGATTAAGCGGTGATGCTCAGAGGTAAACCACGGACGATGACTCTTGCTCTGTCGAACACGCCTAACAGGCACAAACCGTGAGATAGCTTCATTAAGATGAGTGTAAAGACATTCAAGGCGAGCCAAAAGAGAAGAGTCACCGTTACACACAGCACAATTCAGCGATCGAAAATAATCAAGAAAAGCAGCTTCATCAACCGCTTTATAATCATAATAAGTAAAATTATTAAGTGTAGGCCTAGAGAGAGACGACTTCACAGTCGCAGCAATAAAATCATGTCCGTCAATAAATGGTACATCAGTCTTCCAATAGTCAAGTAGTAAGTCATTGGCATCGACAAGGCACAAGTCGAGCCACGTATCAGAGGAATAAGTATGATGCGTAGGTCCATAAGGCACTGAAAAAAGTGCATTTTCCTCAATAAGGCTCTTCAGGAACACAGAATCATCAGATTCAGAACACAAATTAGTGTTGAACACTCCTAAAACTACCTTAGTACTATAATTGTGCATATGAGTGGTCAAATCAGGAATAAAGTCTGTGTTGGCCAAAAATGGAGCGTGAGGTGGTCTATAAACAACACCAACGAAAATGGGTAAAGCCAAGTCAGATGAGTTGACCTCACAGAAGAGATACTCAGGTAAACCAGGCTTACCACTCCAGCTTCCAGAGGATGAACAGAGACGCACAGAAGTGAGAGAGCAGTGTACAAATAAAGCAACACCACCTCCCCTGGTGTTACGATCCTGTCTATAAAGCACATACCCATCAAGAGCAATCAAAGAATGACAAAATATCTGGCCCAGTTTGGTCTCAGTAACAGCTATTACGTGGAAATAAGGGCAAGAAGCCAAAAAGAGTCTAATCATCTCAATGTGCGCTCTAATAGAGTGGGCATTGAAATGACAAACTCTGAGACCATCCTTAGTAGTGAAATGATCATGAATGACCGATGAAATAGTATTGTTAGAAGGAAGAAGTGTGTTAGAGTGAGAAGGAAGAGAGAATGAGCTTACCCCAGTGTCAGATGTTAAGTGGCTACATCGTCGTTGGCTGATATCAATGAGAGCTTTGCTAAAAAAGCATCCAAGTCGTCATCCGATGCAACACGAATGGCTGCATCCTCCTTCTTCCTTCTAACGAAGATCTTACCATCACGCACAAATGTAAGGAAGTTGTACCTCTTATCTTTTGCCTTCCTGAGCACTCTCAACTTCAGTTGGTGCAATGAGTGTAGCAGATATTCATTGATGTTGATCAAGGAAGGAGTAAGTGTTTCTACTGATAAAGTTCCCTGCAAAAGGTCACTCCTGATCTTTGAGGTATGAAGGCTACCCATCCTGATCTTTGCTCCGATGACAGATCGCGCCAACGAGGCACTCTTCATAGTGACGAGCAATGGCGTCGTAAGCAGCGGAGGACCACTTTGAGATGTTGTTGCAGAAGGAGCAGTACTATCATCAGTACTACGAGCTGTAGCAGGTCGCGACAAAGGTCGAACCGAAACAATGTCACTGAGAGCAAAACCAGAATTAAGAGAAGCCAATACAGCAAAGACACCGTTCTTCAGATCGTTAAATTCATTAGGAACCAGGCCTCCAAACACCAAGTCTGATGCACGCTCAAGACGCTGCTGGCCAGCCGCCAAAACATCACACTGTTGCCGTAAAGATTTATTGAGCTTGTCCAATTACTGTAGTTTAGCAGCCATAGGGTCAGATAATGCCCGATCAGGCACAACAGAGAGAAATTCCTCTAGCTTCGCCTTAAGCTCCCGATAATCCTGACAAACCTTGTCAAGTCTTGCCTCAGTTGCTCCACAACGTTCCTCACATGCCACAGCAATACCATCTACTCGTGTCTCCAAACTTGTAAATCTCCCATCCGGTGTCAATAGTTGAGTGCCGATATTGTTGATCTTGGTATCCATAGCATCCAGCTTATCTAATTTCTCCATCTTCTTCAATATAGAAGACAAAAGTTCATTTGTTTGTAGCGCTGGTAGTGTCGGAGTTGGAGTACGCGACAGAGACAGAGAAGCTGAGACATCACTCATAGAACCCACAGAACTAGAACGTGATCGACTGCAATCAGGATTTGCAGCTGCTATGCAAAAGTTACATACCTTTACTTGTTGAGAGAGAGAGAGAGAAAAGAATAAATGAAAATAAAGAGTATGTATGATTTATATAGGTATGTATGATATGTAAGTTTGAAAATAAGCGAGAGCATGATAGAAAGGAAAAAAGAATGGATAAAATAATAGAATAAAATTTTAGAAAGAATGAGTATATACATGAATGATTTTATATGGAGAGAAATGAGTGAATAATAGAATGAAATATTAGAGTGAGAGAGAGAGAATGAAAACGAATGATAGTGTATGTACATGTAAGCGTGTAAAAAAATTAGAAAATGAATGATAATATATGTATGTATGTAAATAAAACGAGAAAATGAATGAGTGATAGTATATAAGCTGAAAATAATTAAGCAAATATGTAATGTATGGATAGATGTGTGTAAATTTGAAAACTTGATAAAAATATTAATGTAGGTATGATTGGAAAAGTAGAAATGAATGTATAATATGTATGATGTATGTTGATGAATGATTGAGTATGAATGTGTAGATGAGTGAATGTAAAAATTTTTTAATAAGAATATATGTATGTGATTGAAATAGTATAAAGGATGTGAATTTAATATGTGTGTGTGTGTGTGTGTGTGAGTGATATGAGTTTGAAAATGATTGAGAGAGCATGAAAATCAATTAAAGAACATTCAAGAAATTTATGCGATTCAAATTTTATTTCTTATTACCAATTTTTTTTTTCGCGATTTTTGTAGTAACAAACGTTCCTTTTATATGTCGAATAATGGTTCATAAAAAAAAAGTCACTAGAATAATCGAGAAAAAAATTGATAATAGAAAATAAAATTTGTGTCACATAATTTTCTTGAATGTTCTTTAATGTATGTTGTTTAAAAGATTCTATAAATATAAAAGATTACATAAATAATACTGCAAAATATATAAATTTATATATTTTGTTTAAAAAATGTTTATTTCAAATAATTTATTTTAAAATATTTTAATTTAAAAAAAATTTTACTGAAAAATGTTTTATTTTTTAAAAAATTACATAAACTTATAATAACACAGGCCCACAAAATGAAAAAAAATGTCTGAACTTTTGACCGGACATACATATTCCCATGTATTTTTCGACGCTGAATCCGAATCTGTAATAAAAATATAGGGTTTTCCTACCTTTTCTCAGAGTTTTATTGAAAAAACCTCATTTTTTACGGTTTTTTTGCGGTTTTTCGAGTCTAGAAAAAACAAATCATGAGATACGGTTAATTGGACTTCAAAATCGAATTCTACGGAAAAAAATACACGGGAAACCATACCTTCAAATTTTTTTAACGCGATTCTAGTCCTCTGTATGGGGCTGAAAAGATGAGGAAATCGGTAAAAGTCGAAATTTTGCCTAAAATGGATTTAAACAATATTAAAATTTAATCATGCGTCTTTTGAAGAGTCGATAAACATTGGAAATACTATCCTGGGGGTTTTTCAGATTGCTGATCATGAATTTGAAGTCAGATTGTGTAAAAACTACTTCTAGAGAGGCGGTGACAAGAACTGTATATGGTAAATTTATCGATTTTTTAAAAATTTTACGTCTGAAATACTAATTTTAGAGTCTTTCACAGCATTGACTGTAAATTCAAGATATTAACTTAGCCTATTGTGTACGTTAAACTTAACATTTTGTCTATGTTTGTCTCTCTCTCTCTCTCTCTCTTCCGATGTTTTTTTTAAATTGGCTTACGCTTACGTACACGTTTCTCTTCGAATGACCGATGTAGTGGATTTCTGACACGTTTTTGTCCTTTTTTCGCAGCTGTTTCTCTTTTTATCATCCAGCAGTAATCTGCTAACATGTTGATACCCCAGTTTCCTTGAAATCTACGTTCAAACTCCTTTATATCTTGGTGAAATCGTTCACCATGCTCTTCACTAAAGTCTCCGTTATTTTCAGGAAACTGATCAACGTGTGAATCAAGAAAATGAAGTTTTAAGTTCATTAGACAACCCAATTTTCAAAATTACGTACCATTCTTTTCACAATAGCTTTATAATTCGTGTCTTTGGCATTACCCAAAAATTACTTTATTTAGAGACGAAAACTTTGAACAAAGCATGACTGATGTTGAAAAGGCAGCATGGTTAAGTTTTAAAGAGGTATCGACGAAATTTTTTGGGTAATGCCAAAGACACGAATTATAAAGCTATTGTGAAAAGAATGGTACGTAATTTTGAAAAATTGGGTTGTCTAATGAACTTAAAACTTCATTTTCTTGATTCACACGTTGATCAGTTTCCTGAAAATAACGGAGACTTTAGTGAAGAGCATGGTGAACGATTTCACCAAGATTTAAAGGAGTTTGAACGTAGATTTCAAGGAAACTGGGGTATCAACATGTTAGCAGATTACTGCTGGATGATAAAAAGAGAAACAGCTGCGAAAAAGGACAAAAACGTGTCAGAAATCCACTACATCGGTCATTCGAAGAGAAACGTGTACGTAAGCGTAAGCCAATTTAAAAAAAACATCGGAAGAGAGAGAGAGAGAGAGAGAGAGAGACAAACATAGACAAAATGTTAAGTTTAACGTACACAATAGGCTAAGTTAATATCTTGAATTTACAGTCAATGCTGTGAAAGACTCTAAAATTAGTATTTCAGACGTAAAATTTTTTAAAAATCGATAAATTTACCATATACAGTTCTTGTCACCGCCCTCTAGAAGTAGTTTTTACACAATCTGACTTCAAATTCATGATCAGCAATCTGAAAAACCCCAGGATAGTATTTCCAATGTTTATCGACTCTTCAAAAGACGCATGATTGAATTTTAATATTGTTTAAATCCATTTTAGGCAAAATTTCGACTTTTACCGATTTCCTCATCTTTTCAGCCCCATACAGAGGACTAGAATCGCGTTAAAAAAATTTGAAGGTATGGTTTCCCGTGTATTTTTTCCCGTAGAATTCGATTTTGAAGTCCAATTAACCGTATCTCATGATTTGTTTTTTCTAGACTCGAAAAACCGCAAAAAAACCGTAAAAAATGAGGTTTTTTCAATAAAACTCTGAGAAAAGGTAGGAAAACCCTATATTTTTATTACAGATTCGGATTCAGCGTCGAAAAATACATGGGAATATGTATGTCCGGTCAAAAGTTCAGACATTTTTTTTCATTTTGTGGGCCTGTGTAACCGGTAGGGCATAGCACTCGCGGATATTGCTTCGCTAAGCGTTGGGACAGGTAGCCCCAAAATGCTACGGGTGTTCTGGCCCACTTGAGTTATTCGGACAGGTAGCCCCAAAATGCTATGGGTGTTCTGGCCCACTTGGGTTATTGGGACAGTCGTGCAATAGCACAGGTGGCCCAGAAATGCTATGAGGCTTCTGGCCCAAGCTTATCTACTAATAATATATGAACGAAAATTATTTTAAATAAATTTCAAAGATATATTGGTATATCTTCAAATGTTTAAACTTTAAATATCACTTTTTTTAAACAATTTTTAAACAGTGACTATTCTATTACATTAGAAAATACACAACTGTTTGCGAATAAATTATTCTTTTTTGAAACTATTAAACAAAACTCATTTTTTTAAAAGCTATATTGCACGGTACCTTGAACATTTCATTAATAGTATCAAATATTTTCAAAAAATGATATGAATGGTTTTTGCATAAATGGTATGGAAAAGGCTAATTTTCGAAGGTTCTTTCATTAAATATAATTTAAACTACGCAAATAATTTTTCAGAAAACAAAAACAAAAAATTTAAGAGTGGGTCGAGTATATTTATTTGAAGATAAGGTAAAACACCCAAAAGTAAGACATTGCAAAAAATGATACTAATAGTAGGACATGAAAGAAAAGCAGTAATTTTTAACAGTAAAATAATACCAAAAAATATTCATTTAAATATTTATAGATTCTACGTACTCTCATTAAAACGAATGTTTGAGTCATTTTTAAACACCGTTTTACTGAAAAATAAAAAAAAATGATTATGCAAAGCGTGTATTCCGGTTGTAAATTACTTCTTAAATTTTCTAATTTTTATGTAAAATTGCAATGTCGTTTTTGCTTAATTATAGATATAACTCATATGTAACCTACATAAAATAACTAGTTGTATCGAATCTGATTACATTTATGAGTATTATTTTATATTTTATTATGGTTTAAATAATTCTTTTTTTTATTATTTCATTCGTCTTAGTATACCTTCAAATTTTTATTAGAGTTCCCGAAAGTAAGACAGAGCGCAATATCTGTCCAACAACAGCTGACTAAGTGACCGAGAAGTAGGATGTAGTTTATTTAATCATTTATTATTGAAAATAAAAGCCATTATTGACAAAAGTTTATATCGTTTAAGTGCCAACAGAGATAAAATGTTTCTCTGTGTGTAAATCGATATCGATTGTGACTTTAAACATTCAAGAAATACGATTTTCGGAGGTAACCTTAAAACTAAATATTTAACTGTCTCGTATTGTTATTAACCTAAGGCAACTTTTTATATGTTACTAAAATTTATAAAATATTATTAAAAATGTGTATATTACAATTTTTGAAGAAAAAATTAATGCTTTACAAATGAAGAAAAAAAATTAAACAAGAAAAATTATAATCAGTAATAAATTTTAGAGCATGCAATTGAACTTACATTCATTTTTATTAACTTTGCTTTCTTATATTAATTATAAAAATTTTGATATTGTTAGAATGTTTAGAACTTTGTAACTGTCCAATAAATTATATTGTTTAAGGTTATGTGTAAACGAATTTATATAGTCCTACTTTTGGTCTAAGTGCTGTCTTAGTTTTGGGTTTAGTAAAATTTGCTGTCCTACAATTAGGGATTCTTACTCATGTGAAAATAAGACGATAATTTAAAATTTTTTAATGTAAATCGGTTCATTTTTCTTTTTACATACTTTAAAATATCTAATTATCCAATTGAGATAATTTTATTTTGCAAACAACCCATGGCATATCAACAAAAATCAAGTATATATACTTATACTGCCGTAACTGTCCTACAATTGGGTGTTTTACCTTATACCAATATATCTTTGAAATTTATTTAAAATAATTTTCGTTCATATATTATTTTATTCCATTTTATGAAATCATAATAAAATAATACTCTTAGTTATAACATTAAATCCATAGAACTTGTAGATGTATATATACATACGAAAAATTTCACATCAATTTGCACAGCTAAATAATAAAAATCAATGAGTCTGGGAATATGTTCCATTTGGTTTCCAAAATATAAATAAAAAATTTTGTGGTTAAAATTTCAAAGTAATGGAATATTTTTATTTACTCAAATTTTTTGGTTAAATTAATGTTTTAATAAGATTTCTATTAAAAAGTATCAAACTATTGTAAAAACTTAATAGAACTATTTTTGTTGAAAATAACGTGTACAATATGATTGAATTTTTTTAAATGACAATATGTAGACTTTTTACCTTACCTGTTAGGTGAAAAATCACTATTGAATATACACAAAAACTGCCTAAGTTGATTTGATATTTAATAGCTTGACTTAATATTTTTTTATAAAGAACGAATAAATTTCAGCGATAACGAAGAAAATTTCTAAAAACACCTAAATTTGCGGATAAGTATTTAAAACAGTCATTTTCAATCAATCATAAGATTTTCTTTCTTCAAACGCACTTTGTTTTGAAGAAAACGTACAAATACATTTTTATCAGATATCATCCATAAATATGTAGTGACGATATTACCAATAAATCTGTTATAATGTGTTATGATGTTAGTTTTTATAATGTTTTATGAAGTTATTACTAAACAGTATTATAATGTTTTGTAATAACTTCATAAATGTTATTATTCATAATCACATAAATTGTTTGTCAAAAAAATTTATTTTCTTTCTCAATCTTTTATTTGTTTTATTTTTAGATTTGTTAATAGATTTATTAGTATAGTTTTTCAATTATTTAACTTTAAATATGTCCTAATAAATCTAAAAATAAAAAAAAAATAATCAAAGATATTAAAGCATTTATAACTGTATTTATAAATTATAAATTTTTAAAAATAGTTCAAAATTATGAATTCACATAATTACATGAACATTAAAAAAAAAATATAAAAGGAAGTAAAAATTATCATTTTTTCAATGTTATTTATTAATCAAGCAAGTGTGTTCAAAGCGTTGTCTCAATGCTTGAGATCGGCATTCAAAGCGAGCGACCACAATAAATCGCTGTGTTCGGATTCAGCTTTCTGTGCCGTAGACTACGGAGAGCCGTAGCAAGCGACAAAACAGTTTAGTCGCTGGGCTTGGATTCAGCTTTCTGTGCCGTAGACTACGGAGAGCCGTAGCGAGCCACAACGCAGCTTAGTTGCAGCGCTCTGCTCCGATCAATGTAATCTTTTATACAGAAAGTTGGAATGATTGGCTGCGATATTGTTACGCACTCTTATATTGCGATTTTCCGTTATTAATCGCTGCGAATGTTGTCTGAATCATTCACAACAATCGACTCCGCAGCGTGTGCAATCGACTTTTTTTCAGTGTACACGTCCTTTCTTTTTGTATTTACGCAATAATTTTATTATCCACGCACTTACAACATCGCACAATTTATTTTATTTTTTTTAAATTCACATCAAACACAAGGTGCATTGTGAACAACACTTTTTTTTCTGCACCATACTTACAAAAAACGAAGACATCATGCCATGCGCAGTGGAACGTGAATCTGGGCCTATAACCTGTTGGATCTAAGAGACAAAACTCAAACATATCCTTTTATATTTACAAATTAACAAACGACTTTATTAATATACAGAGACAAGTTCAAATAAGATAAAACTATTGACGATCTAAATTTCATTCAATAAGGCAGCTCCATCGGGCACGGCAGGTGACGTCGGAATAAAAGGTGGAGCTCGATTATACTGCGCGCAACAGTCTTTAGGTGGCACTGGGGAAGTTTGGTTAGTTGGAGCTCCTATTCTTAACAATAATCATCTGAAGAATGTATCAAAAAATTTCTAGCCAGAAATATTAAAAACTGTGGGACTAGTTCTATTTTAACTGACGCTCGGTCGAGTGGTATATGAGTCAGCAGTTAAAATGTAACTAGTTCCACTGTTCTTAACATTCCGGGCTGAAAATTTTAATATAGATTCTCTAGATGATTTTAAACAACATTACGCATGGATTATGATGTAGGTGCATTAGGTCAAAAATTAAAAATAACAAACCAATTTTTTATTTTTTTTTTAAACACAATTTCACTTTGATCTTCCGTTAAAAAATTGTCTTTAAAAAAAAAGAAAATGAAAATTTTTCAGTTTATAGACTAATTTAAAAAATTAAAAACCCTTCACAATATTTAAAATTTTTATTTTTTAAATTGTATAGTTTACCTTATAAGAAACTATTTTTCAGGGTAATTATTTCTTTTTTATTTTATTTTTTTTTTAAGAAAATTAAACAAGATCTTTAGATTATTGGATTCAAAAAAGTAATTATTAAAAACTCATAAAAATAAAATTTTGAAGTAAAAGTTTTAATACCTGCATTTAAACTTTTTAAAAGTTCAAAAGACATGTTTTTATTTTTTAAAGGGGTTAATATATACTTTTTAAACTTTATAACATTTGGTTGCATTAATTCGACTTTTAGTAAAGATCAAAATGCTCGCTTTGAAATTTACAAAATATATGAACCTGACAAATTTTATTAAATGTTTAATTTTTTGATTTTAAAGTTTTGAATTTCTAATTTAAAATAAAACTTTTTAATTTAAAAAAAAATTTAAGTTTTCTAAAAAGATTAAATTGATAAATGTATACCTCTTTATTTAGTCTGGAAGCGGGCTATGCCGGCATTTATAATTCATAAGCAAGGGTCCGAAAAAGGTGATTCTTGTAGATAAAAACCCTTAGTTCTTTCGTTTAAGTGGCACCATATTGTTTAAAATACATTTTTGTAAACAAATTATTAAAATAATAATTTTTTGATCTTAAACTAATTCTTTTGAAAATTAGCTCAAAACAAGAAGATCTTTTATATTTCACCTAAAAAAAATTGATAATTTAGACGTTATTAACATTAAAAAGTTGAAAATTTACGATTTTGGTCAAATTAAAATCGAGATTAAATTGCAAGATGAATAAGTAACCTAGAGCTATAATTCAAAGACGTACTTTTTCTACAACTCTTAAAGATGCAATTCTATCGTAGGAAATTTCTAAAATATGCAAAAAAATAAAAAGCAGCTATAAATAAAAAGGTCGTGTTTAAGAGTTTCTGTTATTACAATGATTCAATTCTAAATATCGCATAACTTTTCTAGTTTTTCTCATCAGATTAAGTATTACTTTTTATGATATGAAATACAATCATCTCTCTATCTAGTTATCTTTAAAAAAAAGCTATTTTATTTTTTTTTTTAAATATAAAATCCCGACAGTCGAATATTGCTTAAGAGCGAGTCAAATATTTCTGTCTTCTTCTAATCAAAGAATTGATTTTTTTGCAAAAACTAAAAACTTTAGTAAAAAAGCTAAAGGGAAAGCTGCATCTCGTATCACAAAAAGCAATATTTTCTTTGATAGAAAGTAATTATTCAGTGATTATTCAACGTTTTAGTATGAGCAATCTTATGGGAAACCGACTCTTGATTTTGGTTTTATATGAATCTTAAACATTACAGTATTGCAATCATAGATAGGCTAATTTTTCGTAAACTGAACAATTACGATTTAATTATATAAGTCTTAGGCTAAAAAATAAGCCGTATAAAACCTAATTTGGTTAGATAGAACTGGAGACAGATCAAAACACGCAACGGTCTAAAAAAAATCTTGTAAATACAATATCTCACGTTTGAAAACTGATATCGTTAGAATTGAAAATCGTGTTTAATTTTAAATTAAAAAACTATAAATCGACGCCTCCTAGCCATATAATTCTATTTGCAATAACAGTTCTATAAAATTCTTATTTAAAAATATTTCAATATAAGGCTATTTTAATGGGAATTCAATATGATTCCTATTGATGTCGACCGTAAATTAAAAATGCGTTCAATATAATTCTAACTTGATGTTAATTTTCATTCAAATCAGGCTTTACTATATGAATTAGTATTATAATTCACGACTGCTATAGTTAAAATTATATTTCACGGCTTTTTCAATTAGAATATTGAACGCATTTTTAATTAGAATTATATAATACGTCGACATCAGTAAGAATTATATTGAATTTCCATTGAAATAGCCGTATATTGAAATATTTTTAATAAGAATTTTATGGAACTGATATTTCAAATAGAATTATATGGCTAGGAGGCGTCGAAATGTATAGTATTTTTCAGGTATTATTTAACATTTAGTATAAGCAATCTTTTTTCGGTGTCAGTAAAGCATCTTTTATTATAATAAAAATCTTGTAATTTGTATATCTATAGTTACGAATGAGATATCTCAAGAGTTCAAATTTACCATATTGTTATGTTAATTAGAAAAAATTTTGTTTCTGAAATCATCTTTAGATTCTTGATTGTTAATTTTCTACAGAGTTATAAAAAATTAAATTGTTTATAACAAAAAATTGGCCACTGGTTGAGCTTGCTAGCAAAGAAATTTGAATTCCATTAATATAATTCTATTTAAAAATTGAAATTTCTTATGTCTGTAGCGCCTGGACTGATTAATACTTTTATTGATAATTTTCGTTGCCGATTAAAAATTTATTCCTCTCAATTTAGTTATATTTTCGAATGACTTATAATTAATTTGAAGTTATTAGTTGTTGAATTGAAAAACAATTTCAGTAATGATGACATAAATCATAATACTGAATAATCGCTATGTGTAATTATTTTAATTCTTATTTTCATGACAAAGCAAATTACAATAATTTGAATGCATTTTGTTGTTAAAATAAAAAAGTTCAAGTGTATCTATTAAATGAGACTACATTGTAATCAAGAAAAATTTTTTAGACTTAATAAATAATTTCAATTAATGATAATATTATAAAGTAACAATTGTAGTATAACTACAAGTTTTAAAAAAAAGCAAAACAATTAATAGTAATTAAGTTTTACGTCGACAAGTTTTATAATGTATTGCGATCAATTTAATATTGATTTTGATATTGTCTATATAAAAAGTGTTGTTTTATTAAAATGAGTGATTGTATATGTTTATTGTTATTAAAATTATATAAAAATGTAAAATAAAATGAGATTAGAGCATGCTAATTTACTGAAATGCATAATTATTATTAGTTATTGAAAAAAAATGAAATTTTCATTAATAATAATAAAAATATTTCTCAGGTTTCTTTTTATTTTATTTCAATCTCTCAGCGTATCGATAACGTTAACTTTAAAAGAATATCACTGGTCAGCTTCTTGTGAAACTTTATATGATAAAAGCCTTTTAAATGTTTTAAATAAATTATTAATAACATCAGTTGTTGTCACTGGAAAATCTTCATAAACTTCTTTTTGATTCCATGCTTCTACTTATGTTGAACTTGAAGCGGGCTTGACTTTTTTCACGGTCGCCAGGTAATATTCTAATTACCGAATTTAAATTTACTTCATTAATTAAATCTATTACATGCATATACAAGGTGCATACAACAATATTATCAAAGAAAATTATATTTATCGACGATCTCCTCCAGTGCAATACTCTTAATGATTCGATAGTTTATAATTTTCTTTACGTGTGGAGGAGAGGGTAAAGTGATAAAAGTTATTATCGACGACTCCGTTGAGTGCAATACTCTAAAGAGTGCGATAATGAACTTTTTTATTATATGAAAAATGCAGAAAAGTGTTTAAATCGACGACATCTTTGAGTGCAATACTCTTAAATGTGCGATAATTAATTTATTTACTTATTCTATGACAAATAATGTATGAAATGAGATGGGTTGTACTATTCTAAATGAACTGTAACATAGTCTCATTTAAACTTGAATCTTTTGTCTTTTATTGATTAAAGAAATTTATATTTTATATATTTAACAACATGATGTAAATTTTAACACAGAGTGCTAAGGTCTTATGCCTTTGACGGTATAAGATCGAATGAATATAGTATCCATGATAGATGTTACATGGTCGAACATCTAAAAGATAATGAGAGAGCTTGCTTGGATTCACGCTCTTTTATATTATTTCATAAACCTTCTATGAGGTTCTATTTCTTATTGAAGAATTATATTTTAGGAAATAGAATGTTCCATAACATTTATTTTCTATATTTACAAAAGAAACATTTAATTAAGATAAATATATTAGTAAAAGAAACATTCTATTTCCTTTACATTTCAATAGACTATTTTTTATACACGGAGAGAAATTTATGATTAAATATTAGCACAAACTTAATGAAAAAATTACTATACTGTATAACATCGGAGAGACAAACTCGATATGTATTAAATTTTAGTATACGTATATAGTAAAATTTCAAAGCATCAAATTTTATTATACTATATATCAAATTTTTCTACACCTTTTAGCAAATTTTACTATACTGCATATTAGATTTTATAAATATCATGTATTAAATATTATGGATATGAATCTTTTTTTAAATTCTAAAAATATTATTTTCCGATGCTCGTTGACGTTCTGAGAATTTCGCTTGTGTTTTCAAATTCAGTTGAGGAAGAATTATTTTGTTTGTGTGTTATTGTTAGAAAGACACTTTTCGCAAATTATGAAACGCTCTTTTCGAAGTTGTATATACTAATACATTTATCCTAAATTACACACATTATAACAAGTTAATCGCACTCACACGCTACACCTAACGCATATTCTACCTAACGCGTATTATCACGAACGCGAAAATATTTAAAAGCCTCTGTTTCAAATTCTCTTATATACCAACCGAGTACTTCTCTTACCGCTCGCAGATTGAAAAAATGAGTCGCCACCTTGTGATTAAGCGCGGCAACAGCAGTCTCGTTGTGTCATTCTCTGTATTCATAATTTTTACGATACTGAATAGCAATTTTTGTGAGCGCGTATATCATAAACTCGTAGAAGTATAGTAAATTTTCATAAAAGTAGGTTAAATTTCCTGCATATGTCGAGTTTGTCTCCCCATTAGTGAAAAATATAGTAATTTTTAATTATATATTTTTCTCAGTGTAGTTAATTTTATTATTTATTAATTAAAAAAGCTAATTATTTAATTAATATCTTTAAACTTTAAATAGAGTAATCATTTTTATACATATTATATAAATAGAATGTTCTATTTATATATACACAATTATTTTAGAAAGTTACATTTTATTATTAACAATTAAATATTGATAATACTTCTTATTAAAAAATATAGAACATTCTATTTCTATAATCATTTTACTATATCTATATATATATATATATATATATATATATATATATATATATATATATATATATATATTTTATTTTTTTTTTTTTTTTTTTTTTTTTTTGAGTTATCTTATCGGCCTCAGTAGGTAACTATGAAGTCCTACTTATACTTTTAATGTAATTTAAATTTCTTATAACGAAAAATTATTCTATCTTTTAAATAATATAGTCATTCTTATGACATATTCATATCAAATTAAATAATTATACCCAAAATTGATATGAGCCGTTACATAGCCCCCCAGATAGAATTGAAAATTTTTAGCATATAAAATACCATTTAATTAAGAAAAGAAATTAATTCTATCTCTGAAATGTTTTTTATTTACACTAAATGCCATATGATTAATTGCTTATATTTAATGTTCTAATAAATATCAACTTTAAGAGGAGGTCACGTATCTCTGTCCTTTTCTAATCAAAGAATTGAGTTTTTTACAGAAACTAATAACTTTATCAAAAAATGAAGAGAAAGCCGCATCTCGCAATAAGAAAAGCAATATTTTCTTTGATAAGAAAGAATTAATTTAATTGCTTCGTTTTCAAGAAAACCTTGAAAAACTCAAATCATAGAGGTTAGGGTGGACAATTTGGTTTTTCACGGTTTTCTTGAGAACGAAGCCATAAAATTAATTTTTTCTTATCAAAGAAAATATTGCTTTTTTTGATGCAAGATGCGGCTTTCTCTTCATTTTTTGATAAAGTTATTAGTTTTTGTAAAAAAATCATTTCTTTGATTAGAAAAGGACAGAGATACGTGACCTCCTCTTAAATCAAAATAAGCTTAGTTCGGAAATATAAGCATTCAATCATATTTACAAACATATATGATTTTAATTCTTAATCTTCATTTTATAAATTTAATAATTATATTCTAACAGTTTTTTATCAATTTCTATTAATTTAAATTGTTTATAATTTAAGCATTCAAGAAAACTTTTTTTTTTTTTTTTTTTTAAATATAATTCAAACTATAATTTTAACTATTTTCTAAATTACTTAATTCTATCAATATTCAAACTACTCTAAAATATTTCATAGCCCATCACTGAAAAGTGAAATTTAAATTCTATCTTTTGATATGAGTAAACAATTAATATCTAATAGCATTTTCTAATAATTATTTGCAAAGAATTTTTTATAACTAAGCTAAGCCCTTTCACTGCCTCTCTCTTAAGTTAACATTTCTTTATAATATATTTAAAACATAATTGTTTTATAAATTTACAACAAATAAATTTTTATTATCTTATTAATACAAATGTAAATCAATTGCAGTTTTTACTATTTTTTAATAAACTCTATTTTAAATTACTGAAAAAGAAAACTTCTATTTTCTATTCAAATACAATTGAAAAGTAAAATTGAATAAATACTAATTTTAATTATATATAGTGAATTTTTATCAATTAATCTAAAAATAACTAAAAATCTTCTATCTTCTCTCTTCTTTCTTCCATATTTATATCTGTTTTATTTTATTTCTTTTTTACTTTTCTATATGCTAAGAAAAGCTTCTTTATCTGGGGTCTTGGTCCCTCTAAGGATAGTACATGACTTGAAAGTTGTACTTCCTCTAATAGAAAACTAGATTTTCTAAAATTTAATCTTAAATTGTGTTTTTACAATCTTTTGAACAATCTTTCTAAATTCTCCAAGTGTTGTTCAAAACTATGTGATATGCACAATAAATTATCGAAAAATGCTATAACTGAATGGTGTAAATCACCAATAACTAAGTCCAAACCCTTTATAAGAGCTGCACTAATTGTAGATGTACCAAAGGGCATTACATTGAATTCATACACTTTATTATTTAACATGAAAGCAGAGTGTTTTTTGCTGTTTTCAGGTAAAGCGATTTGCCAAAAACCACTAATTAAATGAAAGTTTGACATATATTTTATGTCTTGGCATCTTTGAAATATTTCCTCGATCCCAGCTGGTGTTTCATGATCTTTAATGAGCTTTTCATTAAATTTTCTAGCATCTAGACATAATCGAACAGAGCCATCTTTATTAATTACAATAACCAATGGGTTGATATAAGAACTCGTTGATTTTCTAATAATATTTAATTCAAGCATTTTTCGGATTTCCTTGTCTACCTTTTCCTTATAATTAATAGGAATAGAAAATTGTTTATCATCCTTGAGCTGCAATTCATGCTCATCAATATCTAGCAAATCTGGTTTTTTATTAAATATTCTACGATAATGGAATATTAACATAATTAACTTTTGTTTTTGTTCATCTGTAAAGTTTTCATTTGGCAGTATTTTTTGTTCGATCTCTTCATACATTAAATTGTACTTAGGATCATTTGAATTTTTATTGTTTGGTTTTGAGCCCCTTTACTGTACTCGATACTCAAACTTTGATATTCATTCTGTTCAAGAATGATATCAGTATAAGGAATAATCTCCTTTTTATTTTGATTACTGATACATATTTTTTCATGTACAGTATCTAAAATCATTTTTAAGCCTTTTTGTACATCGTAGCCAATTATGCATTTTCTCACTAGCTTTGGTACTACGATGAAAATGGCATTAAATTCAATACTTCCCACCTTAACAGCTAACATAACTTGTTTAGTTATTTTCGTTGATTTTGAACCAGTTGCACTCTTGATAACTTTTCCTGCTATAGGTAAAGTTGGACGATTATTAAAAATATGAGAATTAGCACATACATATAAAATAAATTTATTACTTATCTGAAAATTTGCCTGTTTTGGTCAGCAAAATTTATAGGCTATTTTGATCAACCGAACTAAATATAACCTATAAATTTTAATGATCAGAGCCAGCAACTGACAAATTTTAAGAAAAATGGCAAATATATTTAATAATAGGATATTTGTTCATTTTTTTCTCATTTGTAACAAGTTGAATGTAATTACACTATGGTATTTACTATGCATTTTACTCTAAGCTTAATTTAATACAGTTCTGCATTTAACTAAGTACGAATGTAGAAGTTTCATAAGCTCAAAGTGTATATATAAGTAGCAACTGTTAATTGATATTGAGTTATCACAAGCAGTACTGATGAAAAGTGTGTAACGTCTGATATGGCTTAGTATGATTTTACACAAATAATGTGGATTATTTATTCTTACTCCATCAATGTAAGTTGATGAATCATTTGTATCAGGGTAAAATAATAGACGTAATAAGTCATCTTTAAAAATTTTTTTCATACTGTGCACAGGCTGCTAAAGATAGTACCTAAGTAATTTATAAACCATTTTTCATTTTAAATTTTAAGTGTTCTAAAAATAAATTTACTACTTTGTTGATATGAAAAAACCAATTTAAGTAAAGTTCTCAGGCTATAATTTAATGACAAATAAAAATTTATGTATATACACACATTCAAGATTGGCTTAGTCTTCTCAAATTAAATTTTGTAGACAATTTAAAAATGTTAACTCAAGATCATCAACTGCAAGCTTTGTGTGTGATCCAAATGAATCTTATGCGTTTAATTGAATTGTTAAGCATTATATAAATTCATTCAATATATAATTATAGATAAATTGTTCGAAAGAGATTTGACTACAAATGTATAAGTTATCTTAACTAATTCTTTTGAACTTAAGTTAGATGATGCATTTCTAATTAAACAAAGACCAACGAGTCATCTTTTTAAATAATTAATATTACTATTTTTAGAGAAGCTGCAATTGAAAATGAAAGTATACCAGCACAGTAACAAGCAGCTGTACAACAGCAACAACAAGCACAACAGCAGCAGCAACAGCAACAACAAGCTCAGTAACAACAACAACAAGCTCAACAACAGCAACTAATATCATTAGTAGAACGACAGCAAAATTTTGCTGCTGAAATCCAGCATTTGGAGAGGCAATGAGAAGAGCAGATTGCTCAATACTACCAGCTGCAACAGCAGTTATAACAGCACCAGCAGCAACAATACCAACTGCAGCAGCAACAACAACACCAACTGCAGCAGCATCAACGAAATCAACATCGACATCAGCACCATCAGCAATACCAAGCAACTGGGCCAACTGTTGAAGGTATTGTGAACAATTGATATAATAATAAAAAATAAAATCGAAATTTATAAAATTTTATTTTCAGTTCGAAGACCTAGAGGCACCAGAGGCGGCTGTAGAAGGAGAAGAACTCAACCTTCCAACAGTAACTCGTATGATGATCATTTGAGAAACGTAGCTGAATTTATAGCGCATTTAGTGGCGTCAAGTAACACAAGACGTAATCGTCATTAAATAATTAGAACAAATTTTTTATGGCTTAACTTCTGTGAAGTTAGTTATTTAAGAGAGATAGTCTCTTAAAATAAAAAATTTATTGACAAATCATACAATTTAAAGGCTGTGGTTTGTGAAATTTATTAACAAGAAAAAAGTTTCCTAGTTTATTGTTCTTTTTGGTAAAAATCTTATCATATTGAAACAAATTTAATATTGTTAGCTAATTATATTAATGATGAGTTTAGAGAACTTTTAAGTACTGGTACAAAAACTTTATGACAAAGAATGGAAGAACTCAAAAGAAGATAACATAGCCGAGAAGATACTTTTCATTATACACTGGTTTGCCAAGAGTCGCTTATATGTTTCACGAAAAATATTTTCAAGATAAATGCTAAAGCTGGGAGTATTAAATCACCTTTGATGTATATATGGAATGACTCAGAATATCTTGGTGGTGCCCATGGTTTGGCTGGAATACTTTATTTATTATTACAAGGTAGAGAATTTTTAATGGAAGATCAAGTAAATAATGAAATACAGCCATACTTCAATAGCTAGAACAGTTAAGATATCCTTCTGGAAATTTTCTTTTGTTATCTTTTGTCAGTCGAACTATAAATAAATTAGTTCGTTGGTACCATGGTGCACTTTTAATGACAATGTTATTTACATTAGTACATGAGGTTTTAAAAAAAAATCAATATTTACCAATAGCTTTACAATATGGCCAACACGGAAAAACTTTTGCAATTGATTTGTACTCGAAAAAACTCGAAACCGATTTGGATGCGCTAAAGACTTACTACCTACTACTAATACTTTCATTAATGACATATTTTTACACTCAATAGTTATGATGTAAATATATTATCTATTCAGTTTGCAAAAAATTATCAAGTATGTATGTTGACTACATTCGAGACAGTCGAACAGCTTTTGTATTCAGACTTGATCGGGATTTAGCTTCAACTCGAACTGAAGAAGTTAACAGTAACCGAGCGCGTGTTTTGAAAGGAGGTAGGGGAAAAATTAAAAATGATGAATGTTAAGATTTTAATATAATTTTTGAGTCTTTAAAACTATTAAAAAAGAATTTCAACTCAAAATCTAATTATTTTAAACAACTAGGGGGCAGATGAGCATGTATCATTTCATGCCAACGATATTTTGAAGTGGATTTGGTCGAGTGCGCAATGTTCACGCTTTTCCTTTTGGGTGTGCAAGTTCAACTCTTGGTCAGGATCACGTTTTTTTTAAATTTTTTTTTATTGTTTTGAAATTTTTGAATAATTTTTTTATTTATATTTTTTTTCTTATAATATTAAAATCTAATTTTTCACGAGTATATTAAGTATATTCGTTCTTTCATTGAATATTTTTTAGAAATAAATTATTTCTTAGACGTAATGATGAAAAATATTAATAAATAAATAATAATAATGTTTATTTTATAATACTATAGTTTAATTTATAAATAATTTAATTTGTAAAATTTACATACTAAATAAATTAGACTATAATATTAATTTATTTATGTTAGAATGTATATTACATTTTAATATATATCCTAAGACAAAATTTAACATTAAGTATTATAACTATTATTCATTTATTAATATTTTAAATTGATACATCTAAGAAATAATTTATTTTTAAAAAATATTCATTGAAAAATAAGTCTACTTAAAATATAAAAAAATTTTTTTCATTATTATTGAGTAATACTATATAAATACATTTAGAAAAATATTGATGGTTTATTTGATCTATGACATAGTTAGACCTTCTCTAAGGGTACTACAAAAATTTTTCATTTGAATTTTGTTATTTATATTTTCTTAAGCTGTGTAAAATAAAAAAATTTGATCCTAAAAATTCAATAAATTTTTTATAGATCTCTTGATGTCCGTTAAAGTGATCATTGTACCTTTTATTTATTTGAAATTTTAACAGCGCAATGATCACTTTAATGGACATCAAAAGATCTATAAAAAATTTATTGAATTTTTAGGATCAAATTTTTTTACTTTTCACAGTTCAAAAAAATATAAATAACAAAATATAATTGTAAAATTTTTGTAGTACCCTTAGAGAAGGTCTAACTATGTCATAGATCAAATAAACCATCAATATTTTTCTAAAGGTATTTATATAGTATTACTCAATAATAATGAAAAAAAAATTTTTTATACTTTAAGTAGACTTATTTTTTCAATGAATATTTTTTAAAAAAATATTATTTCTTAAATGTAATAATTAAAAATATTAATAAATAAATAATAGTTAGGTTTATAATACTTAAAAGGAGGTCACGTATCTCTGTCCTTTTCTAATCAAAGAATTGAGTTTTTTACAGAAACTAATAACTTTAGCGAAAAATGAAGAGAAAGCCGCATCTCGTAATGAAAAAAGCTATATTTTCTTTGATAAGAAAGAATTAATTTTATTGCTTCGTTTTCAAGAAAACCTTGAAAAACTCAAATCATAGAGGTTAGGGTGGACAATTTGGTTTTTCACGGTTTTCTTGAGAACGGAGCAATAAAATTAATTTTTTCTTATCAAAGAAAATATTGCTTTTTCTGATACAAGATGCGGCTTTCTCTTCATTTTTTGATAAAGTTATTAGTTTTTGTAAAAAAATCATTTCTTTGATTAGAAAAGGACAGAGATACGTGACCTCCTCTTAATGTTAAATTTTGTCTTAAGATATATATTAATATGTAATATACATTCTAACATAAATAAATTAATATTATAGTCTAATTTATTTATTATGTAAATTTTACAAATGATATTATGTATGAATTAAACTATAGTATTATAAAATAAACATTATTATTATTTATTTTATTTTTCATCATTACGTCTAAGAAACGCGAAAATATTATAAACATAATCTTTTACTTAGGCGTTCCTTACTTTTCTCAAAAACAAATCGGTAGATTTTTTTTTCTTGTGCATAGATATTCATAATAATAATATCTATTGCGATCAACCTTTATTTTGAAGATACCCGAGTTGAATATCAACCAATATTCAGGAACCTTCCTGGGAGTCTCACGAAATTCAAATTTCTTAATCTTCTAACGCTTAGAATTAGAATATTTAAATTCAACTTTAATATTCAATATAGAATGAATATTCAATTTCATGAGGTTTAGAATATTCATAAATATTTCTGACGTTCCGGAGATTCTAACTTCGCTGAGATTTCAAAACCTCACGACAGAATAACAAATCTTCCAATATTCCACGATATTTCGAAGATTTCAGAATCTTTCGATTCTTGAGTTTCGAGTTATAACTCTGAGATTTCGAAAAACTTTAAATCATAATAAATCTTCATAATATTCACATTTCGAGTTTATATCTTCTGATATTCTGAGTTTGAGTTTAATTCTTATTTCGAACTAAATCGACGTATATAATTTATAAATATTCCGATTTCAACTTTATAATCTTCTTATTCCTAGATTTCGAGTTATAAACTTTCTTAGATTTCGAAAACTTTAAATCGATTAAAATCTTCATAAATATTCGTTTCAAAACTTTAGAATTTCCATGGAATATTTCATGAATAATTTCCAGAGTTTCTTGAAGGCAAACATCTACTAGATTTCGTTAAATGAGTTTTATCCCCAAGTGGTTGGAAGATACCCACACATATAGCGATTACCGTTTGAGTTCAGTCGGATTACGTTTAAATATGTTTATTTTTTTATAGTTTATGTTTTTATATAATATATATACTTCCCCCCGCTTCCATCTTCCAGAACATTTCATGATAGTTACCCAAACCTCCTTGATATTCTGAATCTCTCGATTCTATTTCATTGAGACGACTCGTATTAATTTTCTGAGATTCCGAACGTCCTTTCCATCTCTAAATATTCCAATACTAGATTTCTAAATCTTAATATTCTGATATTTCATGAATCAATCCATATTCCATGAAGTTCAATGTTTCAATCTTCCTTCCAATATTCCAATCTCAATTTCCACGTATTCATGATATCGATTCCTGAAATTTTCATGAGATCTGGTTCCTAATCTTCCATAATATTTATCTTCATTTCCTATATTCCTTTAGAGATCAGGACTCGTTAAGGAATATTCCTGGAAGTTCCTAAATATTTCAAATTTCCTGAGCTTCCATAATATCCGTTGGGCACCGATTAATACTTGAGTAAATAACAAACAACTCAATTGTTACTCGGTCGGTATCAGGTTCTACTCCGGCCTGCCGTTAACATTCATTAATTTTTTTAAAAATTACTATTTTACCATCATAATAAGAATGTATTTTGGTTATTCCCTCTTTTTAATTTTTCCCCTACCTCCTTTTAAAACACGCGCTCGGTTACTGTTAACTTTTTCAGTTGAAGCTAAATCCCGATCAAGTCTGAATACGAAGGCTGTTCGACTGTCTCGAATGTAGTCAACATACATATTGAGTATATATTAAATGCATAGACAACTGGTTTCTAATTTCATTTCTGCTGAGGGAAACATCACCTAAATTTGATTTTAATATTTTTTCAAGAATGATATTAAAATTATTTCAATAATAATAAATGCTAATTTATATACAAAATTTGAACGTATTTTATGTGCAAAAGTTTTTCAGTGAAGTTGTTTGGTAAAGAGGATTTCTTAAAAAGGGCTACAGAATTTTCCATGGAGTTGCTGAAAATGCTTATTCGTTTCTCAATCTCTTCCAAAAAACCAAGAATCAAAAGTATCTTTATAGAGCTTGCAGATTTGATGAATGATTTCTGAATTACGATATTCATCACAAATATCCTGCTTATAGACTATTTTAACTTTTTGAAGGTTTAGCAGAAACTATTTACTTCCTTGTTGATACGCAAAAACCAATGTAAACAAGATTTCCAAGTTAAACTTTGTAAATGATGACTCAAAGAAGACTTATTGATAATGTAATTATTATTTAAATTTTAAGTACCTTGATGGTATATATTTCATTATGAATCATTACTAATATTTTATTGTAATGTTTAAAAACTCTACAAAAAAAAAAATTGTGATTGTGCTCCAAAATTTTGGTCACCTCTATAATAAAACTTTGAGATTCTTTCTATGAAATTTGATTAAGTTGGATTTCAAATATTACTTCTGACGTTTGGCAGTACATTCAAAATATTAAATCTTAAATTAAAAAATTACTTTTAAAAAATCATTTGCATTATTTTGTGAACCTAAACGAAATGAATATTGGTAAAGTCATTTACTATACTTAAGATATTGTAATAATTAAAAAACTGAAAGCAGGGTCGTTGAAATGTTAAATTCTAAAGTAAAAATATCATTGAAAAAATGATTTAAATAATAAAGATTTATAAAACTTCTAAACGATGCTATTATTTTGTTCTTTTTATAACTTATATCTTTTAATAAAATTTTAAATATGATTAAATTTAATGATATTGAATCACTTAAAATACAGAAATTGTATTAAAAATTCAAAGTTTTGTAATATTGTAATAAATTTATTTAGCTTGGTTACAAAAAGACTTTGAAGCCTATATTAAAACTTCCAAATGTTGTATTATTTTAAAAAAATAAAAAAATGGAAGTTTTGAGGCATGTTTAATTCAGTATATTTTTTACTGAAATCAAATACTAATTATGAAATAATAAAAAAATAATATATTCAAAGTGAATATATTATTTTTTTCCCTACAAGATAATTCCATAAAAATCACTAAGACCAAGGTGTGAAAAGTTAATATATGTATCAGACATAAATAAAATAAAGTTAGCATATATTTTTCATAATATTATTTTATTTATATTAAAATTATTGATCATCAGATTATTGATTTCTATTTCAATATTTCTCATAGCAACTCTGATTGGAAACAAAAATGCGCAGAGAAATAGAACGCTAAAAAACTTTGAATATAAAGATATAATTTATTATGTTAATTTATTAGTAAATGGTCGTCGTGTAAAAAGAATACTAAGGGTCGCATTGAAACAAATGCCTAATACTTATGAATTGTATGATATTGAAAATAAAAGTACAATGCAAACTAATTGAATCTTACAAGCAAAGTCGACACTTAATAAACCACAGATTTTTCTTGAATTTTGAAAAATAAAGTTTCAAACAAAAGATAGAGTTCATATTTCAGCAAAATAAATTAAATACTAATTATGGAATACTAATTATGAAATATCAGATGGAAATGGAACTAAACATTAAATTTTTTTTTTTAATGTTTTATAAAAATATTTTTTGTGAATCTTATCAAAATTAAAGTTTGTTTATAAAAATAATAACAAACTAAAGATTTAATTACTATTAGAGAATCATATTCAGGTTTAAATTATTCTTTAAAAATAAATAATCAATTAGAAAAAATTATGAAATTTATTCAATTTTTTAACAATTTTTAATATATATATTTCAAAACTCGTTTAAAATTCCTCTTTTTAATCTTATTAAATAAAATGTAATGACTTTAATTTGAACATTGTATTAATACATCATTAAAACAAATCAATTCTTTTTTTCTTGATTCAACAAATCAATTTTTAAAGAAAATAAAATACAAAATGTTTGTTTACAAAGTCCTTTTTATTTATGCACATATTATTAAATATTATAGTTTTAATATGAATATTCTCAATTTCAATGCACTAAAATTCAGTATTACTTATATTTTTTAATTAATATTTACTCCAAAGAAATAAACACTGAGTAAACTTATTTTCATAAAAATATCATCTAACCTAAATTTGCATATGTTGCGTATATAAAACTCTACTACTACAGCAGAAGGCGCAAATATAAAAGTCACCAAAAATTCCCTAGATCACTTTGGCACTCTACTATAGCTATAATGGAAAAAAGTGGGAGGTGCCGTGTCGAAACTTTTTCTATAACAACGCTAGTTTGTACGAGTTTCTACGTATGTGTACGTGTTTGTACGTGTTTCTACGTGTGTGTAGGTGTTTGTATGTGTGTGTACGTGTATATACCTGTGTGTAGGTGTTCATATGTGTATGTACGTCCCTGTGCATGTGTGTACGTGTTTAGATGTGTTTCTACGTGTGTGCATGCGTTTTTACGAGTTTCTACGTATGTGTACGTGTTTGTACGTATATGTACGTGTTTGTACGTATGTTTACGTGTTTGTACGTGTTTGTACGTGTGTTCATGGTTGTACGTGGGTGTACGTGTTTGTACGTGTTTGTACGTGTGTTCATGGTTGTACGTGGGTGTACGTGTTTGTACGTGTGCCTGTGTGTGTGTGTGTGTGTGTGTGTGTGTGTGTTTGTACATGTGTTCGTGTCTCCACATGTGTGTACGTGTTCGTACGTATTTGTACGTATCTCTACGTGTGTGTGTGTGTGTACGTCTGTGTACATGTGAGTACGTGTTGGTACGTGTTCCTAGATGTATACCCTATTAAAAAAAATCAGGTGATAAATCACCTGATTTATCAGGTGATTTATCATGCCAAAACATCATGTAACGATTTTGTTGATCTTTACTCATTTTAAACCATGCTTAGTCAATTTAGAACAATTTTTGAAAATTTTGGAAAATTTTGAACTTAGAAAATTTTTTAGATAATTTGGTCTTAGAAAAAATTTTGACTAAATCACAAAAAAATTTCTAAGTTCAAAAATTTCAAAAATTTTTCAAAAATTGTTCTAAATTGACTAAGCATGGTTTAAAACGTGTAAAAACCAACAAAATCGATACATGATATTTTGGCATGATAAATCACCTGATAAATCAGGTGACTTCTCACCTGATTTTTTTCACCAGGGTACGTATTTGCACGTGTTTCTACGTGTGTGTATGTGTTTGTACGTTCTTTTACGTGGTCATGCATATGCAGGGGCAGATCCAAGGGGGGGGGGGCGATCGCCCCAATCGCCCCCCCAAAAGGTATACAGAGCCTATGTTCTTAAATCAACGAACTTGACTGAAATAAAATTTTTATTGAAAGTGTTAAATAAACAAACCCTAAATAGTAAATCCTTGACTTGTGATACTTGAAAAAAGAATTTAAATCGCGATTTTACCCGTGTCCAGTTATTGGGTCGTACCATTCTTAAGGTGTCCAAAAACTGGTACACTTACCTTATGTGTAATATTTTAATTAAATAATTATAATTTCAAAAAAGCGCAGTTCCAATACAAAATTGAGATTGGTAGCTTATTTAAAAAATTAAACAAAAATTAAAACATGTTTTTATTAATCACTGCTAGCTGTCTTTTTTATTCAGGTAAACAAAAAGCCAAAGATTCTCCATCAAGAATATTCTCTGTGCTAATATTTTCTGTTACGTTTTATATATGAGAAGTAATTCGTGGAAAATAGCAACTCACAAATTTCAGATGGAAAACAATTGCCACGCTAGTCAGTCCACTAAAAAGCGCAGTACTATTATTTATTATAGTTTAGTCAATCGTAGATGCTAAGCGTGATTATATGCTTTTACGTTTATAACTTAATTTTTCATTTTTGTTTAATTTAAATATATATCAAAGTTAAAAAAGAATCAAGTATAATGTCAGGAAAACGAAAATCAGATAGTGTAAACAAAAACTCAGATAATCACAAATATAAAAAATTAACTCATTTTTTTACAAAAAATTCAAGTAATAATCAAGAGAGTACAAAAACATCTTCAGACAAATATAGTCAAAATCAAAATATTAATCAAGAGATTAATGCTTCTACTTCTGCAATACAAGATCATAGTATTAAATCAAGTAAGTTTATACAATTTTTTAAGTTAATATCACTTTGGTCTCGCGAATTTCAAGCAAGCGTGTACGTACACATATAAAACAGCGTGACAATAAAATATACACTTACTATGAACTTCTGTTGGTCAATCTCACAACTATCTAAATTTTTCATTAAATATTATTAATATTATAATAATATAATTAAAATATTATTCAATATTACAATTAAAACGTGGCTAAATAAATGTTTAAAATTAACTTTATAGTAGTATTTTTAGATAAAAAAACACATTTAATATGTTAGAAAAGTATCTTTATAAATTTTTTTATATTATTTTAATATTCTTACAAATAAGACAAATAAAAATAAATTCATTCAGTGAATAATTATAACTAGACAAATATTTAAATAGCCAATGCTTTTAAATAATTTTTTATTTGTGTAGCGTGATTTAATGAAAAAGAAATTAAAATTTATGACATCCATAATTGGAAAAAACTAAGGATTTACATTTTATTATCAAATTTAACAACTAATATTATCTGCATTTTATTATATAACATCACGTTTGATAAAAACAACTTATGCTAAAATTTTCTTATCGAATAGTGATCAATATGAATATTTTTCAGGTAACTTGATCGACAACGTAAGTGATGTTAGAAGCAGTGAAATGTTGACTGTAGTTGGAAATGTTTTGGACATTGGAAAGTATGTAGGAAAGTCTATAAATGATTTTATTGAAATAAAATTATTAAAAAATCCTTGGGCTCTCCCAAAAAATTATGTTTTTCCTTACTCGGAGCATAATAAAAATAATAAAATAGAAAAAAGATATGCTAATCAAAAATATTTAGATAATTTTAATTGGCTAGTTTTTTCTGACATAAAAAAGGGATTCTATTGTAAATATTGTCCATTCTTTGTTAATTCTGGAGTAGGAGGTTTTTGCAAAAATGTTCCTTTACGAAAATTGGTCACAGAACCCTTAACATCTTTTGCTAAACTATTAGGTCAAGATGGTGCTCTGTTATTACATGAAAAGTGCCAGTATCATAAAGATGCTGTGAATGCTGCAGAGGATTTTTTTAAAAGTTCAAAGCAATCATGAAATAGATGTTATTAACCAGATAAATAATAAAAGAGTGCGACAAATTAATGAAAATCGTCTTCGATTGAGAACAATAGGCGAAAGTATTATATTTCTTGGTCGACAAAATATACCTTTTCGAGGCCATCGTGACGATGGTCCGCTAAATATCGATAGCTCTGTCAATGAAGGCAATTTCAGAGCATCATTAAAATATCGTATTGAGAGCAGCGATTTGGTTCTAAAAGAACATTTACGGAATGCATCGTCCCGCGCTACGTATATATAAGCAAAACGACGCAAACTGAAATAATTGAATGCTGTGGGGATGAAATTTTAGCTACAATTATTTCTAGAGTAAAAGAGATAAAATATTACGCTGTAATATTTGATGAAACGACTGATATTTCGAATACATCACAGATGTCTTTAATATTGAGGTATGTTCATCGGGATATAATCTATGAAGATTTCATAAAATTTATAAATTTATATAGTGAAATAAATGAACAAATTGATACAGGTGAAAAGTTATTATTGGAATCTAAACTTACTGGTTTAAAATTAGGTGGAATAGTAATTAATTGCTTAAAAAAATTAAATTTAAATTTAGAAAATTGTGTTGCCATTACTACAGATGGATGTTCTGTCATGGTTTCTGATTCATGTGGAGCTGTAGTGACAATTAAGCAGGTAGCTAAGAATGCAGTATATTCTCCATGCTACAATCATAAATTGAATTTATCAATTTCAAAATCGTCTAAAGTTCAGTCAGTTAGAAATACGATTGGTACAATGAAGGAGACAATTGCTTTTTTTAAAGCTTCCTCTAAATGATCTCAAATTTTAAAAACAATTACGGGACAGCAACTGTGTGGACTGTGTGATACAAGATGGATAGAGCGACACGACGGAGTTCTGCAATTCAGATTACAGTTACCAAAAATTATTAGAACCCTTGAAGTTATATCTAATTGGACTGATATCCAAACAGCAGCTAAAGCTAAAATTTTAATTACAGCTTTGTTGGAGAGTGAATTTTTAGTCACTACAATTTGTTTATCAAATTTATTGAATAATACTATTCAATTAAGTCGCTTCTTTCAATCGAAAGAAATTGATTTGAAAATAGCTCAAAACTTATTGACAGATACTCTATCAGTTTTAAAAAAGAAACGTGAAAATTGTGACGATCATTTTTCTGAAATCTTTCAAGAGATTTCCGATATTGCTACTGAATTAGGAGTTGACATTAAAGTACCTCGAGTAGTTAGGCGTCAAGTGACAAGGGAAAATTACCCATCTAATCATCCAAAAGAATATTTTAGACGTTTGATTTTTATTCCTCTTTTGGAAAATGTTATCGAAGATTTAAATAGTCGATTTTCCAAAGAAACAATGGATTTATATAATTTTCAAGTCTTATTGCCGCAATCAAAATCTCATCAAAATGATGATTTGTCAAAAGAATGCATTAAAGCTCTAGCTATTCGGTATGCAGAATTTTTTAGTAAATCTGTGAGCCATGTAGAAATACTTTTAAGGGGTGAATTTGAATTATGGAAAACAAAATGGAGCCGTGACAAGTGTGATTCATCATTTGAAGCTATAAATATTCTCAATGACTGTCCAATTGATATTTATCCAATAATAAATATTTTATTAAACATTTTTATTACTTTCCCTTTAAGTGGTGCAAGCTGTGAGCGATCATTTTCAACATTAAAAAGAATAAAATCTAGGTTAAGGTCTACTATGCAGCAAGATAGATTAAATGGATTGGCATTGTTGAATATTCACAACAGAATCAAAGCAGATGTTAATTCAATTATTGACAGATATGCGAAAATAAAGAACCATCGCTTCGAATTCATTGTATAAAAAAGTTAAAAGTTTAAATATAAGTGTAAAAACAAAAAAAATGTAATTTATTTATTAGCCCTATTGATCAATGATTCCTCACCTTTTTTTTTTTTTTAGAACGAGTCGCCCCCCTCTAACTTTCCTCTAGATCCGCCCTTGTGCATATGTGTACGCGTTTTTACGTGTTTCTACGTGTAATAATACATACGAGTAATACATATATTTATTCTTAGCGCTTATTGACACATATCAGCCCTAATATCTTTTAATTTTATTTTTTCAAGTAATTTTTTACGACTGGAATCTATAACTTTAACTTCCTGAAAGTATTTCTTAGATTTATATGGTCTTTTAAAAAATTCCCGATATTTTTACATGCGAAACTCAATCAAAAATATAAAGGCAGGCTTTCCCTATTTAAAAAAAACACGTGTTTGTTGCACGTGAAAAAAACACGTGTAAAATACACGTATTTTTTACACGTGTTTTTTACATGTAAAATTTGCGTGTTTTTTCACACATATTTTTCACGTGTTTTTTTCACGTGTATTTTTCAGATGTATTTTTCACATATTGTTTTATAGCTTTTCTAAGAGCTTCTACTGTCCGGCCTCTTATATCTGCGTCTCCCAAATTTGTGTAAGGGATGACAAAATTTAGAAAAACGCCACCTAGCGACATAAAGTCAAGTTTGACTTTAAGTCGCTGGGTGGCGTTTTTCTAAGTTTTGTCATCCCTTACACAAATTTTATTTTCGCGTTGTTCTACGTTCAATTGATTATCGAGTGAAGTTATTGGTATAAGAGGTACACCCAACGTTAATTGATTCTTTTCGAATTTTTCAAAATGTTCCAATAAAAACAAAGGAAACAACGGAATTGTCCAATGAAAGTTCAGGATTTCAAAACATTCGGAAAGAATCCATTAACGGTGGGTGTACATTAAAAAGAGCTCTAACAACTTCTTTATTATCTAATATAATAGACTATAATATACTTTAAGAGTCCGCTGTATCTCTGTCCTCATCTAATTAAAAAATTGACTTTTTTCCCAAAATTAGCAACAAGAGGCAAAAATAAAGAGATGGTTTCGATGTGTTTAATAAAATGTAATATTTTCTTTGATTAGTATGAATTAATTTTATTGCTTCGTTTTTAAGAAAAGTTGGAATAACTTAAAAAATTAGAAATTAGTGTCAAATAATGGGATTTTCAAGTTATTCCAACTTTTCTTGAAAATAAAGCGGTGGAATTAAATTATTCTTATCAGAGAAAATATTGCTTTCTATTACACGAATCGAAACCATCTCTTTATTTCTGCCTGAAGCTATTAGTTTTATAAAAAATAAATTTTAAATAGATTCGGTAAAACAGGTAACTGTGTCGGTATACAGCTGACTCTTAACATACTATAATATTTATTATAACTCACTTTTTTTTATTTATTCACAAATGCCAAAATAAATATATTGAGAATCATCTGATGAATTATAAGGTTTAAATCCTTGAATTCCATTCGTCAATTCTAATTCAATTTTTAACCTTAAGACTGCCGGAAAATCAATATTTTGATTTTCCGCGTCAAAATATTGATTTTCCGGCAGCCAAAAGGTTAACAAAGTTTTTGATGACAGAGGTCAACATGAAAAGTATAGCTTTAAAGTTTTTAATAAAGAATCTAAACTGGTTTTAATTATTCTACAATCAATAGTTCATTTTTTGAAATTTATGAATATATCATTTGTATCACATTCACAATAACTATCATTATCATCTTCATCGCAACTACTTTTACTATTAATATCTTTATTTTGATCACTTAAATAACTATCACTAAATCTCTCTCTATATTCCATTTCATTACTGATTAAAGTCTCTTTATATTGTTTATTGAAATTAAAATCTTCAGTAAGATCACTTAGATCACATTTTTCTGATAATACTAGATTAAGAGCAGGCCGGAGTAGATTCGATACCGACAGAGAATCAAAAATCCGTTGTTTTATTTTCTCCTACTATACGTGATGTAATGCATTAAAATTTTAAATACATTCACGAAATTTATTTCCCTATTGCGCTCGCCAAAAATAATTGAAGGAAATTTTAAAAAATTAAAAATTTTATATTACAGCTGTTTATTAAACTCTAAGTACGGTTACTTACTTTTCTTTTAGAATACGGTGAATTTTATGAAAAAAACTTCTATTATACAATCATGTATGTATAAAAAATTGCGCTCGATAACAATTTTTTTTGAAAACAGTATAATTATTTTATTTGTGATGAAATAACATTTTCATTTCTCGGTCGGTAATCAAAACTGCTTCAGCCTACTCTTAATATTTATTTTTTTACTATATATTTCTGAATCAGATTCATTTTCTTTTATTCTTTTTCTTACTCTGTAATTTTCAACTCTTGGCATTGAGTTTTGTCGAATGACTAATTTTTTGTTCATTTTTATCAAAAATGTTTATTACAAACAAAATACTTTACTATACATAACCTATAAAGTTTTTTCGTTTTGATTTTGAGGCAATTTTCAGGGAATGTACGGGGAATTATAAAGCATAAAACAACTTAAGGTTGGTTTACAAGGTCCCGATAATTGCCCGATGACACGACTCGCAGTGCCCCTTTTAGAATGCCCGACAGGAACCTTATAATTACGTTAGACATCCTGAAAATTTTTCTAGTTGGCATGTTACTTATGAAATTTCGAATTGTCTACACATGTTACAGTAATACATTCAATTTGGTAGAAAATTTTTAGTTTAGAAATAAATTTACAGATCATCGACTCGATCTCATTATTATTTGAAAAAGTAAAATTTATTATATGCATAATAGAATTTATTACATGCATAATAAAACTTATTATTTTTATATCATTAATTCTAAAATAAGATATTAAATATTTTTACTCTGTCATATCAAATTTTAGTATAGTATAATTCTTACTATGTAACATAGCAATTTTTCTAATATAATGTAATTTTTTTTTCTTAAACGATGTTGCCAACCTTATCAAATCTTTTAATAGTATTTATTATAAATGTGATGAACTTCTTTATGATTCTTTAATGTCCCAGCTCTCTTATAAAATATAGTAATTTTCATTACCACCTATAACTAAAGTTGTCACACTATTTTTCTCTGTGTGGATGCTCTGATGCTTTGATGCATTTGGCCGTCCTGGTATAAATCGGTGGAACCTGTTACATGCCGATCAAGGTGTTTGCTTGCACTTTATAGCTGACCGCTAAGCCGCGCGAAAAGCGGCCAAGCAAGACTCCACAGAAAGAATTTCTGTGAGTTTGCAATTAGCAAACATACTATAGTACACTAGTCGATATAAACTAACGAGACTTGTGAAGTTAGCGCCTGTAAAAATAAAATATTAATATTTTTTAGCAATGAAAAGCTAAAACGTTTGCTCCTCATTTGCGGAAATAGTCTCCGTGCAAATTTTCATTTGCGGATTTTTCATTTTCAAGTTATTGGAAAAACAAATTTTCCGATATAAGCGCGGCGCTAAAAATGTTTTCCTTATTATTTCATTGAAAACTCCTGTAAAATAATATTCTTTCTAGACTAATTGATTCCTCCTTTCTTGCGGATTACATAAATATTTTCATTTAATTAATTGTTCAATAAAATAATTAGATAAATCAATTTATAATTATTTAGTGGAAAGCAGTTTAAAATCTAGTTATTTTTTAGGGATTCCTCTTCCGCTCGTTCCTATATTCTAATTTTAATATCGCGGGCGCTAAAATTATGAAAATAAATTGAATATATTGATTATTATTCAAGGAATTTAGTATATTTAATAGCATAAATTGTTTTCTCCTCGTTTGCGGATTTATTTATAAGTAATAAATTTGCATAACTTCGAATAATTAAAATTTTTAAGAAAATCAAAATTAGTCAAAGGTAGAGTCAGCTGTTATAAGTTTACAAGGTTATAAAATTTAAAGGGACAATTTTAATTTTTGCAGACGCGTATAAATAATAAAAAAGTAACGTAAGTAAATTATTTTCTTAAATAATCAAAACGATGCAACAATTAAGAATAAAAGGATTTTAACATAGTTTAGAAATTGCAATGTTTTGCTTCTCATATTTATATCTCGATATCTCGGATAATCTTACTTATAAATAAATCCGCATACGAGGAGAAAACAATTTATGCTATTAAATATACTAAATTCCTTGAATAATAATCAATATATTCAATTTATTTTCATAATTTTAGCGCCCGCGATATTAAAATTAGAATATAGGAACGAGCGGAACAGGAATCTCTAAAAAATAACTAGATTTTAAACTGCTTTCCACTAAATAATTATAAATTGATTTATCTAATTATTTTATTGAACAATTAATTAAATGAAAATATTTATGTAATCCGCAAGAAAGGAGGAATCAATTAGTCTAGAAAGAATATTATTTTACAGGAGTTTTCAATGAAATAATAAGGAAAACATTTTTAGCGCCGCGCTTATATCGGAAAATTTGTTTTTCCAATAACTTGAAAATGAAAAATCCGCAAATGAAAATTTGCACGGAGACTATTTCCGCAAATGAGGAGCAAACGTTTTAGCTTTTCATTGCTAAAAAATATTAATATTTTATTTTTACAGGCGCTAACTTCACAAGTCTCTAGTGTGCAGGTCGTTAAGATACGCGCTTCTTTACTCATCTAAGATGAGTTATATGACTGAGCGAGTGTCATATTTTATTACCTAATCACACAAAATTCAAACACGGTAGAAAGCCGTGACAACTGATAGAATTCCATTTGAATAGAAAGAAATTGTATTAATTCTAATGAAGTATTTGTTTTAAATTAATTAAATCAATAAAATATAATTGTTCAAAATGCAAATTCCTTATGTATGTTTTAAATATACGAAGAATTAAAGAATCATTATTTTATATCATAATATAACCTATTAAAATAAGTACTTATCAAAATTTGTTAATTATAAAGAGAGAAAATCGGTTCTAGATATAAACAAATTTTTTTTAATTTAGAATAATTTTTAACAGTTTGAAGAATCTTATATTTAAATTTTATCAAAATCTTAAATATAAGATTCAAAAATAATTTTTGTTGTAGCGATCAAACCTCCTTAAGAGGGCAGTAGGATTCTTTCATCGCAGACACAAAAACTGAAATAATAGTTGTCACTGATATTTACCGAAATGAAATTATTTTCGATGGAAACATTTAAAAGTATTAGTTTTGCCTGGCACACAATAAGAAATGATAGTTTTCGTCAGCATTTATCAAAGTGTGATTATTTTCGCTGGCAATTATCAAGGTGTGACCGTTTCCATTGAAAACTTTTTAAAAGTAACAGTTTTGCCTGGCATATAACCAGAAATGATCATTTTTGTTGGCATTTATCTAAGTGTGAAGTAGATAAGCTATAAGCATTCTAGCACACCCCTCCCCCCCCCTTCAAAGTGTTTTAGAGTCCGAATGTAATCTAGGATGCCTATAGTGTTTTCTACTTTTTTTAACTTTTTTTTTTCACAATTGATTTCGTGAGAGATGAAATAATTTCATGAGTTTGACATTATGTAGTGCACAGATAGTTTCATAAATTGGATTATGGTTTGTGCATATGGTAACACACTTGAAAAATGGATTTGATGGATGGACGTATAATTGATGTTATAAACGAGAAACTTGAATCGTAACAGCCGTTTTCGTTCGAATTCATTTATAACAAAAATTTTAGTAGCATAATGTAATTATTCACAAAGTAAATTTGCAATTCTAGAGTAGTTAAGCCCATCAATATTCCAAGGTATTCCGTGATTATGTTTGAGACGAATGTTTTCTGCTTACGACTTATCAGAGAGCATTTTCCATAGAAAAGGTTTTTTGAATATATGTACGATAGGATCAACACTTTTATTGAGAAAAATAATTGCTATTTCCTTTAAAACATAATCATCGCCTATTTGATTAAAATCAATCATATCTACTGCATACTCCATAATAAAATTATAGTTTTGTTTACATAAAAGTGAACATAATATATTATTTAGACAAGCTTTTTGACGTCTCGACTAATAGGATTGTACTGAACGATGCGATCGTGCAAGATCATACAATAAGCTGAAGTACTAGCTGAAAAGTCTGTTTTAGACTCAAATTCTAGACGTACATCGATAGGAGCACTCTTTAGAGATTCGTTCTGTCGTAAACAATCAATAACTATAAGCGATTCAAATTTAATAAACTGAGACTTTGTCATCAGTGGCTGTGGATTTCTTCCATAATAGGTTTTCTGAAGTTGTGATAATGAATTAGGTTGACCTCTAAGCAAAAAACAACAAAACACAAGTGATCTTAAACGTGTTTATTTCTGCGATGTTTCGTGATCAAGAAACCACCTCTTTAGGCTAAAAGATATATAATTTTCTTTTTTAATATAAACATCCATAATTTTGACAACTTGAAAAAACATAAACTATAAAATGAATAATTCCAACTACTTAAAAAATAATACAAATTATAAAAATGAATAAAAATGTTACAAATAAGAGAAGCATAAAGCGGCAAAACATATTTCAATAAATATAAGATTTTAAGTATATTAAGAAATTTTACGTACCTAATTATAATTTTGTACGGCTTACAAAAATATAGCTTTCAAACAATATATAATTCAATCTAGATAAAATTACAATAATATAATCAATTTGTATGTATGGTAAATTCTCTAACAATAAAGAACTCACAGTTATCAAACGCAAATAGCAAATGCAGTTAGTCATAAACACATGATATAAACGACAAAAACGTAAGGTTCTATTCTACATTTGTACTGACTAGGAGAGTGTCACACCTCCGGATCACGGATTTTGCTCAAACTTCAGGATAAGTTTTCAGATGATAAAATATGGAAAAAGCTAAATTTATAGTCATAAATACTCAATATTTCTCTAGTTGCAGGCAATTAAAGAAAATCACTAAAAAAGTTACTAGATTTTTAAACGCATATAGTTCTTTAGCATCAATAGCTACAAGCTTGAAACTTTTTTTAAATTTAAGTTGAGCTCAAATCCTTTCGAAACAGTAGTTACAGCATATCAAAATATTATTTTTCCCCAAAGTTAGAGCCTAATAAGGATTATACCTGATTTCAGCTTTTATTATTAATTAATGTTTTTAAAAGAAAAATCAGGTCCAATGTTTATTATGCTCTAACTTTGGGAAAAAATAGTATTTTGACATGCTATAACTACTAATTCGAAAGGATTTGAGCTCAGCTTTCATTTAAAAACAGTTTCAAGCTTGTAGCTATCAATGCTAAAGAACTATATGCGTTTAAAAATCTAGTAACTTTTTTAGTGATTTTCTTTGATTGCCTGTAACTAGGGAAATATTGAGTATTTATGACTATAACTTGAGCTTTTTCCATATTTTATCGTCTAAAAAATTATCCCGAAGTTTAAGCAAAATCCGTGATCCAGAGGTGTGACACTCTCTTAGTGAGTGTCACTAGAAAGTGTCAGTATGTACGTAAGGAACATAGTCGAAAATAAGGTAATTCTACATTTGTAATGTGTGTCTAAAAAATGTGTCAATGTAAATTACAAAGAATTGAACTACTTAAGGTGGTTCGTGCGGTAAGAGAGAGAAAGCTAGCTGTGAGAGAAAGAGATAGCGCTCACATGATCCAGTTGCGCATGCGCAGCAACGTAAATGTGAACGAAATATGCATCGTTTATCTAATAATTACATGTTCAAAACACTTTATCTCTTTAATAAAACGATGAATTTACGTGAATCTTGTTGGAAAATGTTTATTATTAGTTCCTTTATATATGTTTAAATT
Source organism: Anastatus disparis (assembly GCA_017163975.1). Taxonomy (NCBI): domain Eukaryota; kingdom Metazoa; phylum Arthropoda; class Insecta; order Hymenoptera; family Eupelmidae; genus Anastatus; species Anastatus disparis. The sequence goes on from JAFFSR010000390.1 coordinate 1,100,428, forward strand.
TTCAATTACAACTTGAATTTAGTTTATGAGATATTGCGATTAACAGCTACGAAATGTAAAAATTCCAATATATATAGATATACTTCCAATGTAATTTGTAAAACTTTGAACATCGATTAATCAAAAACGAAACGATGAAATTTTCTGAAATTTTAATATGATATTCACATTGTCTTCATTGAACTATACCTACAATTTCAAGAATATCTTGAAAAAACACGTTAGTCGCACGAACCACCTTAAACAGAGTATACAAATAATTATAAGTTTTACTAAGCTGATAGATGTCGAGTTGTAATTTAATAGATTTACTCTCAAAATTAATAAATAAGGCTTCAGATATTCTACGTTTTTTGTAATTCCTTTCAGAGTCCATTTTATTTTTACATTGTCCCAATCAAAAAGGTGATTTTGTTTGTTAAGCATATGTGGTGAAACAACAGAATTTTTATTTTTGTACAGTTGATGTTCAAGTATGCGATCTTTTAATTGTCGCTTTGTCTCACCTACACTCGACATTCCCTTAAGTAGCGAAATTCATTTCGGCAAACATTCCTTTTAGTAGCGAAAACGAGTGGATTGGGAGGGGGAAGTCGACTCCCTTTAGTAGCGGCTCATGCAGTGCAGTAAGGAGTGGTTCTATTTTCAAAAATTAAAGTATTCATAAATAAACATGAACAACATTAATAAAAAAACGCTGCCAAGTGCTTTGGCGGAATGCTTTCTCATAGAGTTCTTTGAGTTTCATTAATTTTTTTATATTTATTTAAATGTGATTTTAATATTAAAAAATTGTCTAACATTAATATTTACTCATATTGTACTTTATAAATTTCGGACATATATGCTAGCTGTTTACTGTTTCAACATTTATAATTTATTTTAAATCATCAAGTAATACGAAAAAATTTATTCTATTGAAAAAATGATATAATGTAGTAATAAAAAGAATGATGACAACAAAATTTCTAATCTTTATAAAATGCAATCATATTTATATATAAATACAGTTCATGTGTATGGCTCTATAAAAAAAACTACTTTATGAATACCAATTTTCAATAGCTTCCCGTCTAGTTATACAAAAACATAGATGGTATACAAAATTTGAAGCAAATCCATCGAGTAATTTTCGAGATCTAACTGGTTAAATAAATAACATTTTCTTTTCAAAATTTCTTTTTCAAAATTTTAAAAATTCTCTAAAATTAAAACTACGCTATGAAAATTTTCCTTCTTTTGGCAGTCGCAAATAATTTCCCTGCAATTTTTAGAACAAATCTATCGAGTACTTTACGTAAAATAAAAAAAAATATGAAAAGAAGCATCGAAATTTTTTTTAAAATCTTTAAAATTCTCTAAAATTGCAACCACGCTAAGAAAATTAGTTTTCAAAAAATTATTTTTTTCAGACAATAGCGAATTAATTGTATAAAAATTTTGGAGAAAATTTATAGTATGGTTTACGCAAAATAGAAAATAAATAAAAAATAAACATTTTTTTGAAAATTTTCAAAGTGCTCTAAAATTAAAACTGCGCTGAGAAAATTAGTTTTCCAAAGCTTGTTTTCTTCAGACAGTAGCGAATAAATTGCATACAAATTTTGGAGCAAATCTATCAAATGGTTTTCGTAAAATAGAAAAAAATTAAAAATGAAAATTTTTTTAAAAATTTTAAAAATGCTCTAAATTTAAAAGTGCACTAAGAAAATTAGTTTACAAAATTTTTTATACTTTTGGCAGTCGAAATTAAGTTCCATACAAATTTTCGAACAAATTCTTCGAGTAGTTTACGTAAAATACAAAAAAAATGAAAAATCGGAATTTTTTTAAAATTCTTAAAATGATTCTAAAAAAAAACTACACTAAGAAAACCGATTCTCAATAGCTTCCGCACCAGTTCATCAAAAAATTGAATTGTATGGAAAATTTGAAGTAAATCCATCGAGTAGTTTTTAAGATTTTATTGGCTTAATAAAGAGAAACATTTTTTTTTTTTATTTCAAAATGCTCTAAAATTAAAACTAAGCTAAGAAAATCAGTTTTTAAAAATTTATTTTATCCGAGCAATCACGAATAAATTCCATGCCAATTTTGAAGCAAATTCATCGAGGAGTAAAAAAAAAAAACAAAAAACGAAAAATCGAATTTTTTTTTTTTTTTTTTAAAACTTTAAAATGAAAACTACGCTAGAAGAACCAATTATCAATAACTTCCCAGCAAGTTAGTCACAAAACTAAATTCCATGCAAAATTAGAAGCAAATCCATCGAGTAGTTCTCGAGATACAGTTTACTAACTGAATTCATACATCCACACACACACACACACACACACACACACACACACACACACACACACACACACACACACACACACACACACACACACACACACACACCACCCCCGCCGCCCGCCCGCCGCACGCACGCCGCCGCACGCACGCACGCACGCACGCACGCACGCACGCACGCACGCACGCACGCACGCACGCACGCACGCACGCACGCACGCACGCACGCACGCACGCACGCACACACACACACACACACACACGCACGCACGCACGCACGCACGCACGCACGCACGCACGCACGCACGCACGCACACACACACACACACACACACACACACACACACACACATACAGACATTTTCTGAAAACCACTTTTTTCGACTCACCGAGTTCAAATATGTACAAATTAATGAAAAAATAGAAAAAAAATTTTTTTATGGATACAATGCTTTCTCTATGAGAAAGCAAAAAGGTAAGTTTTTCAAATAATAATGTATTTGCGAAATAAACAATACAAAATTTTCTGAAAACGTCTTATTTCTTTTGTGTATACACAGTAAAAAATCGGATGTTGAATTTACAGTTAAGGGGATGTGAAATGGACACTACACCTGTACTCGTAAATTTTGACTATCTTTTCATTTTATTGAAAAATTTTCATTAAAAAAATGCATCAGCTTGTAGTATGTACCATAAAGATTATTCAGTTAAATTTTCAAGTAAATTAATTCATTAGTTTTTAAGATATTTGGATTCCTGTACAAAATCGAAAAATTTTAATAAATAATTTTGGAATCCAAAATTCTCGATTACTAATGAATGAATTTATTTGAAAATTTAACTCAATAATCATCATGGTACATACTACAAGCTAATGCATTTCTTTTCTGGAAATTCAGCAATAAAATGGAAAGGAAGTTAATATCTATAAGTACAGGTCTAGTGTCCGTTTTACATCTCCTCAAATGAGTGTTGAATATGAGACGGATGTTTTAATCTGACAAGGAGAGTGTTTCACCTTCGGGTCACCGTTTTTGCTCAAATTTTGGGAATATTTTCTATATGCATAAATATGAAGAAAGCCAAAATTTTAGAGGCCAACGCTCAATATTTCCCTAGTTACAGGCCATCGAAGAAAATGACTAAAAAAGTTACTAGATTTTCAAACGCTTATAGTTCCTCAGAATTATTAGTTAGAAGCTTAAACCTTTTTTTAAATGAAAGCTGAGCTCAAATCCTTTCAAAATAGTAGTTATAGCATATCGAAATATTATTTTTTCCCAAAGTTAGAGCGTAATAAAGATTGGACCTGAATTTTTTGTTTAAAACATTAATTAATAATAAAAGCTAAAATTGGGTTCAATCTTTATTATGCTATAACTTAGGGAAAAAATAATATTTTGATATGCTATAACTACTATTTCGAAAGGATTTGAGCTCAGCTTTCATTTAAAAAAAGTTTCAAGCTTCTAGCTAATAATTCTGAGGAACTATAAGCGTTTGAAAATCTAGTAACTTTTTTAGTCATTTTCTTTAATGGCATGTAACTAGGGAAATATTGATCGTTTGCCTCTAAAATTTTGGCTTTCTTCATATTTCTGCATCCAGAAAACATTCCCAAAATTTGAGCAAAAACGGTGACCTGAAGGTGAAACACTCTCCTTGTGAGTATAAAACAAGTGTTTTTTTTTAAATTTTTACTAATTAATTTATACGTAATGAAAACTATTATTTAAATATTTTCTTATATTTTTCAGAATTATATTCGAAATGTCCGTTTTCTAAAACTTATAAATTCAGTTATTAGTATTTTTTATCTTTATTTAGATATTTATACGTTTTTAGTTTTTAGCAGCTACATTTTGTTTTTCAATTTAAGTAATGTTAAATTTACTTTATAAATAACATTAAAATTACTTGCGGTCTACCCAATTATCAAAATGTACGTATATTAGAAACCGATAATTCTTGTATAATTATTAAAATTTTCCAAATTTTATTCTTTTAATATAATTAATTTTATATTCCAAGTATGAAATAGTATTTTTTATTATAAATTATTATTTATTATATTTTTTAGTATGAATTATTAAAAATAAAGTTTGAAATATCTTTACCATTAATTTGAAATGTATTTTTAAATTGTTTAGAATTTGAATTAATTTAAAAATTTTTGAAATAGTTTGTAGGATTTTGTATTTAAATAATTTACTTTTAAGGACTTTTTATTTAAATGTTAATTGTGTATTCAACTCTTAATTTGTTACTGTGCATAGATGATTCATTTACTCTTTCGATTAATAAATAATATGAGTGGGGAATTATTATTGCGTTGTCGTAAGTAGATAGGCTATAGGCATACTGGCACACCCGGATTCTCGCACACCCCCTCTCCTTTTCCAAGTGTGTTAGAATCCGTGTCATTTAAAATACATGTGAATTCCTCCCCCCTGTTTAAAAATGAAAAAGGATAAAACACTTGTCTCCCTCCACTAAGTGTGTTACAATCCGGTCCATTTAAAATACCTATGAGTCTCCCCTTCCTTAAAAAATGTATTGGATACTTATTTTGGGATAGAGAGAAAGGGCTGTCCCTTCTTATTTTTAAAGAAAGGATAGAGCGCCGCCCACAATATGTTCTATTTTGGAGAGCGCAGGAAAATTTTTCCACGCTTAGAAGAGAGGGATAGGGCAGACCTTTTTCACTGCGCTGCCCACTGTGCGTTTTCTTTAACGTTGCATGAAAATTTACCTGCTTTTAGAAGAGAAGGAAAGAGATGTCCTTTATCTCAATGCAGTACACTACGTGTGTGTTCTCTTTTGAGTCGCAGGTGCATGAAAATAATGGATCATGTAACCTGTATAATAAATGAGCAAACTATAAATTTGCCTTCTATTATATATATATATAAATATATTTATTTTTTTAAGTCACTTTGTCATGCCCCGTCTTTTCTTTTTTTAAAGAAAATCTTTTTTTTTTTTTGAGAAGAAGATTTATTGAAAGGGTCAGCTGCCTGTTCTCTTGTTTTTTTGAGATAAACAGATATTTATTAAGAGGGTCAGTCGTATTCTTTTTTCATGTTTTAAAAAAAGGAACAAATGCTCGAAAAATATATACGAGACCCCACCTTTGTAAAAAGAAAATCTTTTTCTATTGAAAAATAATTTTTTGTCTGAGGTGTGTGTCAGTTTCCTTAAGGAAAAACAGCTTTTTGCAGGTGGTCGGAAATTTGAAGAACGAAATTTTTTTTTTTGAGAGAAAAGTTATTTATTGAAAGAGTCTTTTCTTTAAAAACTATTTTTTCATAACAAGTGTGTGTGTGTGTGAGAAAAAAAGTTATCTTGCAGGTGCATTTATTATAAGATTTTCGAGAACCTTTTTTGTAAAAAGGAGAATTCCTTTTCTTTAACCTTCAGACCGCCGGGATTTGGAAAAATGAAAAGTCGATTTTCCCTATAGAAAAGTGCTTTAGGCCTACTAGGTTAAAAAAATTATTTTTTCTCATATCAAGTGTGTGTGTGGGAAAAAAGTTATCTTGCAGGTGCATTTATTATAAGATTTACGAGAACCTTTTTTGTAAAAAGGAGAATTCCTTTTCTTTAACCTTCAGACCGCCGGGATTTGGAAAAATGAAAAGTCGATTTTCCCTATAGAAAAGTGTTTTAGGCCTACTAGGTTAAAAATTATTTTTTCTCATATCAAGTGTGTGTGTGGGAAAAAGTTATCTTGCAGGTGCATTTATTTTTTCTTTGAATTTACTAAGAAAAAAATTAAGAAAGCTTGATCTATCTCAGGTTTTTAAAAGTATTCTTAAGAAAAAGATATTTATTGAAGGGATCAATTATTTTCAAAGAAGGATTGCTTATTTCAGAAAATATATACATGACTTCGCTCTTAAAAATGCTCCCTCTTTTTTAAATTTGTTAGTCACAGGTATATGTATGTTTTTGAGAAAAAACGATATTTATTGCAAGGGTCAGTTCCACGACGATAAAAATTAAAATCTTAGGCGTGTACAAAACTAATGAAGGATGGACTAAATTTTCTCTAAGGGAGGTGACAAAATTTTTTAAAAGGAAATTTTCACCAATCGTAGGATTTTCATGAAAAACATTGTAAAATAAGTATCCTAATTTTCTGTATAAATACCTCGTTCTAAGCTACATTTCGTCAGTTCGAGGATCATCTTCAACTTTTCCTAACTACAGAAAAAGATTTCGAAGATCAACTTAAAAGAAAATAGAAAAATGGCTCAAGACAAAATTGGAAATATTAAAGCAGTTCAAGATCGCATTAGATGGTTAATAGCAAATGGACCAACATTGCTTATGATGTTGGAACATGTGTCATGGGCGATGCATGCAGTGGATTCCCGTAAGTATGAAATAAAATATAAAAATATTAAAATGATTTTTTTTACATTAATTTTTTCTTTTTCAGTGCCATCACTGCCTCCGATGGCTGCTATGCAGCAGCTATATAATCATCATACACCAGGAACTTCATCAGAGAGTTCCGCTGAAAATAATCAGCAGTCGACACAGCAGTCGACATTACAAATAAATCGGCGGTCGAGGAATCGCAGCTCAAGCTCGAGTTCATCCTCAAGCTCTAGCTCGAGTTCATCCTCGAGCTCTAGCTCGAGTTCATCCTCATCAAGCAGAGGAGCAAAACAGAGCAACAAGGGACAAAAAGATCAATTAATGATCTTGGACCGATCCCCATGAAAGAAAAGACGCTAAGTAAGTTTATTTTTTTTAATGTTTTTTTTTTAAATTTTACATATAATTTTATTTCTAATATTATTTTCTTATTTTTGTTTACAGATGATTCTGAAAACAGACATCGTCATGAAGAGAAATCGGTTCCCTCTACCTCTTCAGGATATAGAGCAACGGAACCAATACCATCAACCTCCTCGGCGGGCCAAGAATTTAAGCAACAAACACCGTCTACTTCAAAAGGTAATTTATTCAAAATAAATAAATAAATTAATAAAATAATCATATTATTTAATTTTTCAATTTTACTTTATAGGAAGCAAAAAAGTTCAGCAAGAAAAAACCAACTTCAGCACGGGAGTGGATGAAAAAAGTTGGCCGACAGCTTGCTGAAAAAAATAAGAGTTCGGCTACTACCAGCGCGTCATCATCAGCAGACCGACATTCGGCTACAGCGTGCACGCCATCAGCAGCAGGCCGACATTCGACTACAGCGTGCACACCATCAGCAGCAGATCGACATTCGGCTACAGCGTGCATGCCATCAGCAGCAGGCCGACATTCGGCTACAGCGAGCACACCATCAACAGCAGACCGACATTCAGCTACAGCGTGCACACCATCAGCAGCAGTCCGACCTCGTATGCGCGAGGATATAATTATACGCGAGGATATAACTATAATAGAATAGTTATATTTAAAACTTTATATTTTAGTATTTTGTTGTAATACATATATTTATATATTTTTAATGAATATCTATTAGGATTTTAAAAAAAAATAAAATAAATAGAAATAATTTGATTCTTCTTTTTTTTTCTTTATACTCATATTCCTTCTTTCCAATTCCTTTACAATAAGTAACTTACAACTCTTAATTTTATAGATAATTAAATACAATAATATCATTAATATGAAAACTAAACAGTCAAGTTAATAAAATAAAATAAAGTGTAAATAATACATACAAATTTAGTTAGTACATTAAAATTATGTAACGAAAAATGTATTATTATTGATTTGAATATTTATATCTTTAAGATTACTAACATTAGTTTACAAAGATCATGTAAATTATCTTGTTCGTATTTAATATTAATTAATTTTTTTTTTTTTTTTTTTTTTTTTTTTTTTTTTTAATGAGGATCATAAGAAGGGTTGAGAAAAAACCAGAATTCTGTTTTTTATTTAATTTAATTTATTTCCAATATAACTTTATACATTCATCATTATTAGAAATTTTATCGACTTCATCTTTGGAAAATTTCGCATCTAGGTAATCATGTAACCATGTGCGCATCGAAATAGCATTAATAACAGCGCACATAGGTTTTCGCCTTAAACAGAGGTCGTGGTTGAAACATGTATATCGTGTACAATTCATTATTCTTTCTAATAATGGGCATCCGAAGTCTTCAATGTTGCTGATTGTCCTGAAAATAAAGAGGAGAAGGTAATGTAACTTAAAGTATATACAACACGAAAAATAAAGTATTAATATGGTTAAATACAGTATGTTGAAGTATTAAAATAATTAAAAAGTATAAAAAGTATCAAACAAGTATGGAAAAGTATAAAAAAGTATGAAACAAGTATGAAAAAGTATTAAAACAGCAAGAAAAGTATGAAAGTTGAAACATAAATGTATTACTTACACATTTGGTAAAAGATCAGCTAACCATTGCGCTTTCTGCTCACCCTTGACAAATACTTTCTTGACTCCTTGCGAACAAATTTCAAAAATTTTTTGAAGACGATGGTAAGGTATATCTCCAGAGTTCCATTGTATTCCATGGTGATACTTTTCCAGCCATTGCGATGTACTTTTTTCTTCTTGACTCAATTCTCTCCATGTCATCGGAGGTTTAAAGAGATACGCAGTTGGAAAAGCAGTTTTTCTAAAATTCAGAAAACTGACTTCTTTGAAAATAAAAGAATCCCCAGACATGCCTTGAAATCCTTGTATGTCACAAATATAAACGTTCTCTTCAGAAAATTCTAATATTGCATTTTTAATCATTGCACCATAGTCACGGGTTCTAGCCATCGTACAACTCTGAATTTCTTTCAGCGAGAAGTGATTTGAGAGACTGAATAGGAAAATTCTTACAGTTTTTGGATAGTTTAAAAGAACAATTTATCCCTTCCTAAAAACTTTTCCCTTCTTTATTTTCCAAATTTTTCTTTTTACCATTGGTCAAATCTCGAAATTTGTATCCCTTCTTAAATTTTTTTTTACTATTGGTAGAATCTTGAAATTTGTATCCCTTCTTAAATTTTCTTTTTACTATTGGTAGAATCTTGAAATTTGTATCCCTTCTTAAATTTTCTTTTTACTATTGGTCGAATATCGAGATTTGTATTCCTTCTTAAATTTTCTTCTTTACTATTGGACGAATTTTCAAATTTTCACTAACTTTTCCTTTTACTATTGGATGAAATTTAAAATTTGTATCCCTTCTTACATTGTTTTTACCTATAAAAAGCGAAGATATTTCTTGGATGACTACACTTCGTATATAACAATCAGTGAGATTTATTCTTGAATATTGTGTGAGTTGAAACTGTTGCTCTAGTCATCTTTTAGTTAAAAAAGTAAAAATGACTTCAATCGATTTTTTTAAACGTCTTGTCCAATTACTTCGTGATACTTTACGAAGTATAAACGGATTGAGCAATGAAGATATTCATTATTGGTTAGATATGTGTAATTCTGCTGTCATTAAATTAAATGAAAAAATCGTTCGACCTAACCTCACAAGAGGGGAGAAACAGAAATGTCAAACTTGTATGACACATCTTTCGTGCATACAAGTTCAGTTGGAACAAAATCTTCATCAAGGAGGCAATCTACAATCTGAAGAAACAGAAGCTAGAGTCGAGTGGCGAGACGTAGAGTCAGCTTTCCAAAATCGAATCAGAACTGGTGTAGTGGTAAATATTAAACATGTGGACATTCTGAGTTTTTTAAGTGATGCACAAAAACTTTTTAAAGTTAAGGTTCAGGCTTGCTTAGAAGAATATAATGCGTTAAAAATAAATTCTGATTTCATCTCTGAATTTTCTGTGCAGAAAAATACTGAGGAATTAAATGATACTAAATATTTTACAAGTGAAAGTAATACAGTATACATGTCAACTGATTTAGAGGAATGGTTCAAAGATAATATCAAAGAGCCTATTCTTACTCAAATAGAGCAATTTCAAGAAAAGGATTCAGGGTGGACTTTGAAGAGTATAATAAGTTTGTGTATAAATATGAAAAAATATTCTCCTTTGAAGGGTAGTTCTTATATACCTCTTCCGAAGTTTATAGAAAATAAGAAAGCGTGTGTTAATGTTCGCAATAATGACAATCAGTGTTTCAAATATGCTGTACTTTCCGCATTATATCCTAGTAACCGTAATCCTCAAAGAGTGGATCATTATCTACCGCATAATAGTAAGCTGAGGTTTGATAAAATTGAATTTCCTGTAAAAATTAAAGATATTCCGAAATTCGAAAAATTAAATAATAATATTTCAATAAACTTATACATGTTGAAAAAGTATGGTCCGAAGTTTGAAGTATCGCCGTGTCATATTACATCAGAAAAAAAGGTACAACATGTCAATTTGCTCATTATTCAAGATTTCTACATAGATGAGTATGAAGAAAATAATGATGCTGATGATGGAGACATGCCTCAATATCATTATGTTTGGATTAAAAACTTGTCTCGACTTCTGGCTTCTCAAGTGTCTAAAAGCCATATAAAATCTTACCATTGTGAGAGGTGTTTACAAATTTTTATAGTGAAGAAAGATTTGTAATTCATGAAAATAATTGTAAAAATTTAAATAAATGTAGAATTAATTTGCCCGACTCAAAAAATAATATTCTCAAATTCGAAGATTACAGCAAGAGTGAAAAAGTTCCTTTTGTTATTTATGCAGATTTTGAATGTTTATTGAAACCTACAGACAGTGAGAAGGCTTTTCAACTTCATGAAGCATACAGTATTGGATACTACATGAAATGCAGTTTTGATGATAAATTATCTTATTATAAATCATACAGAAGGATTAACGAATGTGAAGAGACACCTGCAGAATGGTTTGTAAGAGAATTGAAATCAATCAGTGAGAAAATTGATGAACTCTACAAAAATCCGAAACCAATGAAACTTACAGATTTAGAAGAATTGTCTTTCCAGAGGTCAACTAATTGTCATATATGTAGAAAACCAATCCGTGCCGAAGAACTTGCAGTACGAGACCATTGTCATCTCACAGGACGGTAAGTTGTTCAATTGGTTATAATTAAATAAAGAAAATGAATCTGGTTATTTTACGTTTATTTCTTTTTAGTTTCAGAGGTGCAGCTCATAATTCATGTAATTTGAATTATAAGATTTCAAGATTCATTCCTGTTATTTTTCATAATCTCAATTATGACACTCATTTTATTCTGAAAGAAATCGGGACTTCTACATTGATGAAGGGACGAATGACTCTAATACCTCATAATAAAGAGAAATACATTTCTTTCACAAAATATATGGATAATAGTGACATCAATTTTAGATTTATAGATTCTTGGCGTTTTCTACCATCATCATTGGAGAAGCTTGCATCGTACCTCGAAAACGTGCCAATAGCAGTGAGAGAATTTCAAACAGATGGATTTACAGATGATAAGATAAATCTTCTTAGACGGAAAGGTGTATTCCCGTACGATTTTGTGGATGGATTCGATAAATTGATGTCTACAAAGCTGCCAGAAAAAAAGGACTTCTACAATAAACTAACGGATTCTCATATAGCTGAAGAAGATTATAAGCACGCTGTTCAAGTTTGGAATGATTTTAATATAAAATTTTTAGGAGAGTACTCGGATTTATACTTAAAAACCGATGTTTTGCTATTGGCTGACGTCTTCGAAAGTTTCCGAGAGACCTCTCTTAAAGCCTACGATTTATGTCCTGCTCATTTCTACACAACTCCAGGCTTAACGTTTTCAGCAGCTCTTAAAATGACGAAGGTAGAATTGGAACTTTTGACAGACATTGACATGCTAATGTTTATCGAAGCAGGTATCCGTGGAGGAATAAGCCAGTGCTGTAACCGGTATGCAAAGGCAAACAATCCATACATGGGTCCTTCATATGACGAAAATCAGAAAAAGAAGACCCTTCTATATTTTGATATTAATAATCTTTATGGTTGGGCGATGATACAACATTTACCGATAGGAAAATTTAAATGGATTGATTATGAAACAATTCCAGATTTCTTCAATACATCGCCAGATTCGGATATAGGATATATTGCTGAAGTGGATTTAGAATATCCTGTGGAAATCCATGATGAACATCGGGATTTACCTTTTTGCGCAGAACATCGTCCACCACCAGGCTCGAAGCAAAAAAAACTGCTTACTACTTTGGACAACAAGGAAAGGTATGTCATACATTATCGGACGCTTAAACAAGCGTTAGATAATGGACTTGGATTAAAAAAGTACATAGAATTTTAAGTTTTGAACAAAAGGCTTGGCTCAAACCTTATGTTGAATTAAATACTGAGAAGAGGAAGCAAGCGAAGAATGAGTTTGAAAAACTCTTCTATAAATTGCTTATTAACTCTGTATATGGAAAGTGCATCGAACGAGAGCGGTCACGTGTTGATGTGCGATTAATAAATAAATTCACAGGTAGATATGGAGCAGAAGCACGCATAGCTCAACCAAATTTTCACAGTTGTGCAATTTTCGATGAAAATTTGGTAGCTATTCAGCTGAAGAGAACGAGTATCACAATAAAAAAACCTATATACGTTGGTTTTTCCATCCTTGATTTATCAAAAACACTGCTATATGAGTTTCATTACTCATATATGAAACAGCGACTAGGACAAAAATGTAAACTTCTATATACAGATACGGATAGTTTAATATATGAAGTTGAAGACATTGATATGTATCAAACAATGAAGGAAGACATTCACAGATTTGATACTTCTGATTATGCTGAAAATAATCAGTTTAATATTCCACGTGTCAATAAGAAAGTTCCTGGATTAATGAAAGATGAATGCTGTGGCAAGATTATGTCTGAATTCATAGGTTTGCGGAGTAAAATGTACAGTATTTTGGTTGATGGAGGAGACACAGTGAAAAAAGCTAAAGGTATCAAATCTAACGTCGTGAAGAAAACAATCACTTTCGAGGATTACCGAAGTTGTCTTCAGGATCTTGTCATTATACACCGTGAACAGTGCAATATTCGATCAAAATTACACACAGTGCATACTGAAAAGCAAAGAAAAATTGCACTAAGTCCACACGATGATAAGAGATTTTTATTGCCTGATAGTACAGACACTTTACCATGGGGTCATTTTAGAATTGAAGAGATACAGATGGCGCAAGCTGCACTTGAAGTAGAGAGGGAATATGCAAGAAAAATGGCTGCTGAAAAAGAGCAGGAGGTGGAAAAGAAGAGGGGACACAAAGTATCCAATAAAAATAGAGTAACGCGAGTGGGGATGGATGTTACAGAGCATAGCAGAGAGGGGGAAATTGAGAGAGGGGATGAACCATCCAATGAAAATAGTGCAGCACGAGTGGGGGGTGACACTTCATGGCAAGCCAAGGTGAGCAAATCATTATTGAGTATGACGTATTAGAGGAGTTCATGCATGACTGGGATCCATCAATAGAGGGGATAAGTTCCGAAGAAGGTGAGAGAAGGGATTTATTGCAAGTGGCGATGGAAAGGGCAGAAATCGAGGTGGGGTATGGGCTATATCAAGGGACGGAGCACGATGAGGAGCACATTCAAGTAATCGAAGAGCTTGAGAACGATCAACCTCCTACAAAGAAACCAAGAGTCAACTAACTAATCATGTAAGTTTACAGTATATTTTTTTTTTTTTTTTCTAATAAAATATCATCTTTAACAGAAATTTTAATTTTTACTTTTTTATTTTTGATTCCAGAATGGATTTATCAACACTTAATAAGATTGCTGGAAGCGACTTCTTGCCAAGGAAAAAAGTTACAGACTTGGAAAAAGATCACCAGTACATGGTGACAGCACTTAAAGAGGTGAAGACACGATATGGTGTCAAGATTGTAGCAGAATTCGAGCAAAGTTTTCAAGTATTTCTACCAGAGAAGATTTCATCAGCAATTCTAAAAGATGAAGAATTTTTTACAAACTCTGCGATGAAGCAAACAAACTACGTTTGGTTGCAATGTATTTGGGAGGAACTTCTTTCAAATTCGATCGGGTATAAAATATATATCTACGAAATGATTTTTAAAACTATTTATTGTAACTTGTACATAATAATACATAAATAAATAAAAATATATTAACATTATACATTTGTTTTTTATTTATCATCACCACCTATAGTTATAATTATATTACAATATTTTATTTAAATATATCTAAATAATATAACAAAATACAATTAAATTTTTTTTATTTATTACATTATTATATTTAAAAATACATTTTAATTTTTTCAAACAATCTCATTTTTATCTATCCAACTATTATGCTTGTTACTTAGACCTAACCACTTAACATATACACGTTTACCACTTTTCTTCAAAACTTTTTCTACTAAATAAATTTCTGGATACATAGTCTTTTGAATTTCCGTTTCATAAAAGCCTCCGGAGACTGGTTCATCATAATAATCTTTGACGTGGTAAGTTATGGGATTGGTTTTTACAACTCTTGTTATTGTGAAAATTTCAGTAGACCAATTTGGTGTATAGCCTTTTTCAAAAACTTGTTTTATCTTACTTATTCGCACTTTATCTCCTACTTTGAATTTTGGTTTTTTACAGGTCTTTTTTCAGTTGGGTAATTTTTCTTGACTTCTTTTTCATTTATCTTCGTAACGTTTTCAGGCTCGATTCCTATTGTCCGATGTTTTCTTGAATTGTATGCTTTCACTAACTCAGGCAGAATATCCAACCATTTATAACTTCCTCGTTTGCTGAATTCTAACCACATTGCATTTTTTAAAGTTCTATTAAAGCGCTCACATATGCTTGCATGAAGATTACTATGTGAAGAGTAGTGATTTATCTTGTACTTTTTCATAAGATTCTGAAAGTTTGAATTGTAGAATTCTTTTCCTTGGTCAGTTTGTAAATTCGATGGCACCCGTCCTTGTTTTAATATTGACTTCATAGCTAGAGTAACATCATTGCCACTCTTCGATTTGACTGGTACAGCCCATGCATACTTTGAAAATATATCTATGACAGTTAGTAAGTAGCGAAAACCTTTGTTTTCCTTAAAATAAGGTATCATTTCTACAAGGTCAGCTTGCCAAGTCTCATCTAATCCACGTATGTCATATTTTCTTCGCTTGTACCTTCGACGTGCTGGCTTGTGTAGCTCTTCAACTACTCTTTGACGTTCCATCTTAAACTTCAACTTTAGCAATATCCGATCGTCTATTCATTTCTTTAATTATATATTCAATACTTGCAAAATTTCGTTGAGTCATATCATAGACATAAGTTAATTTTTCGTCTATTTCTGCTTTATATATTTCAACTTTGTTCTCATATTCTTGTATAGCTTTAGCAACTTCTATAATTTTAGAAGATAAGTAATCAACTTCTTTCTGTAGGATATTATTTAGTGAATTCAAACTAATGGCATCATTTGAATCATTAGCCTCTCCAATATTGCAAAGCCGCTTATTTTCTAAATCAAAATGACCATCTGATGTAACATTGAATCCAATACCTCGAGGACCACGACTCACTTACGAGCCCTCAAGTTTTCTTCCAAACACATCGAGACTCATGTTACTACTGTTGATTTGAAAATTGTGTACGTCAATATATATGCCCAGCTTCACGTAGTTCCTCTATGATTGATTGGATTTCATTGTTGTGATTATTATTTCCAGCAGATCGTTCGGCTATTAATAATCGCAGTCTTTCGACAAACTCATTCGGATCATCCCAGTAGACTAGATCTATGGAAGTATTTTTTTTTGCTATTTTATATTTAGGTATGAGACCCCCTCCGCTGGTAGATATTCTACTGCGATCACTGCGGAACATTGGTGCTATGATTTTTGAATATTTTCTACTCTTCGAAGAGCGTATATTCTCACTTTTGCTATGTCTTTTCTATGGGCATTTGTTGCTTCCAGGATAATGCGATAGTTCTTGCGATCTGTTGTACTTAAAAGATTATCATCTGGTTCTTTTTTGAAAAGCAATTCCATTAGACCACTGCTTTTAGGAAAACTTAAATCTTTCACTTTTATTAGTTTATCATCAAATTGAATTTGTGAATCACCCATTATGTATACCCCACTGACTTTTCTCACTCCGTATATGTTATCGATTTTGCTGCGGCTTCCATTTAGCATTGATAAAAAGTCTGTCGGTTCAGTTTCTTTATGCGCAGGTACAAATGGTGAATATATAGATTTGAATGATGAATTTGCAGAATTGAATGATGAATTCATCATTGTGCTATTTATCGGAGAAAAATCATCGCCATTAGAAGCATTATTATCAAACGCAGAACCCGAGTCATTAATATCGTTTAAAATATAACTTGATTCGTCGAATCTCAATCTTTTTTTGCCGATTTTCTGTTACTGTCTATAGCTGAAATGTGATTAGAACGTGACACACTTTCAGTTGTCGAATCGACAAGCTTTTCAAGTGGTGTAATAACTGGTTTTAAAGTATCACCAATAACCTTTTCAAAATCATCTCTCTCCTTTTTAATAAAGAGTATTTTTTTTTAATAGCCTCACGTGCTCGTAAGAGCTCGCTAAGAACATTTTTTTCTTTCTTAAAGTCAGGCATGCTGACAAGATGCTGTCTACAATCGAACTGCAAAGATTAAGATTTATACTTCCTTTTTAATGGCAAAACAGTCAAATCCTTTTCTATATCTACCATCATTCATTGCTCTATCTTTGTCAATAACAACAAATCCATACTTGTCATTCTTCCAGCATTCAGTACAAAGATTTCGAAATTCATTTAAAGTTAAGTCAGTATTCACATGGTCTTCATAGATATGTTTAAGATTAACATCATCTTGACGATAAATTACCATCAAATTAATATTGTCCCTGATGAGATGTTTCGGTATATGAGCATATGACTGACATAGATAAAAGCTATCTACACTTTTGTGTCTCCCCATACAGAAAAAAGCTCTGACGTTATCCTGCTTCTCACAAGCCACATCGTCAAAAATTATAATTGAATTTGGTAGGGCTTCATCTGGAGACACTACAGATGCATGTTCACTGAACGGTAGATATGATATACCTTCAATTGGCTCTAAAACTTTTTGAAGAAATTGATATTTCGGTTGATTTAAGGATTTAGAGTATACATACAAATTTTCAAATCTAAGACCATTAGGGTGTGTAATTAGAGCCAATAAACTATTAGTTTTTCCACAGTTTGATGGGCCACAGAATACTGCTCGTATATTATCTGGAAGTAACTCCCCATGTCGCTTTTTTTTTTCGTTTTCTCAAAATCAAAGTTGGCGACGGGAAGTTTGACGTTCTGCTCAGTAAAATCCATGTTTACGTAACAAAGTCAAATCTAAGATTGACCTTTTCAAAATATAAACGCTTGTTTTATATTTTGATCATCAGTTGTAAATCAGCACTCGAAGAGAGATGCTCGTACACAAATCACAGAAGCACCCTAAGGGTAAAGGGTTACTTGATAAAGTAATCAATAACTTACCTATTGAAATGCATATTCCTGGATATCAATATTGTGGTCCCGGAACAAAACTGAAAAAGCGTCTAAAAAGAGGTGATGCAGGTATCAATCCACTTGATCAAGCATGTAAAGAACATGACATATCTTATTCTGATAAAAATGCTAATCGAAAAGTAGCTGACATGAAGCTCGCTGATAAAGCTTGGCAGCGTGTTAGAGCCAAAAATGCAAGTCTTAGCGAAAAAGCAACTGCTTTTGTTGTTGCAAATGCTATGAAATTAAAAGGAAAGACAGGAATGGGTGTAAAATTGAGTAAATTAGTAACTGCAAGTAAAAAATCATTAAAACCAAGTAAACATTCTCGCAAAGTTATACAGTCCGCTTTAAAAGGTGCACGTGAAGCTCTCAAGATTGTTGGCGGTAAGAAAAAAATTATCATTCCACGTATTCTACCTGTTCCATCAAAAATAGGTGGCGCTCTGCCTTTTCTCATACCATTGTTCGCAGCACTAAGTGCAACTGGTGCTCTGGCTGGAGGAGCTGCTGGAATAGCTAAAGCAGTAAATGAGGCTAAAGCTGCACAGAAAAATTATGAAGAAAGTAAGAGACATAATAAAACTATGGAAGCTATTGCTCTAGGAAAAGGTCTCTATCTTAAACCATATAAAACTGGAATGGGATTATTTATGAAACCTCATATCGGTAATGGTCAAGTTAAAAAAAAAAAACTTCGATTTAACTTTGCCAAATCGTGCACTGACTGACTATGATCTTATAAAGTATGCTCGTATGATGAAAATCCCATATTTTCGAGATGTTTTCATGAGAAATAATCTACCTTCTGATGGCCCATGGCATAACGAATCTGCTATAGTTAACTTAGATGATTTTCAAAACAAAGGCACTCACTGGGTATGTTATCGAAAACGAGGTTCTGAAGTGATTTATTTTGATAGTTTTGGTGATCTTAAACCCCCTATAGATCTCATGTTATATTTTAACGTGAAAGAAGTGAAATACAACTATAAAAGATATCAAAATTTTGACTCATTTATTTGTGGACATCTTTGTCTTCAATTCTTGTGTGAAAGACTATAAAAGAAGAGTTTTCAGACAAGCAGGATCATTCTTTTTCAAACAGTCATGGAAGATAGTTTCACTTTGAGTCTTTCAGGCAAATCTTCTATCTTAGAAGCGCAATATTTTCCTTCAATAGAACTACCACAGCATAAGAATTTTGTTTTGGGTTTAGTTGAACTTTTAACATTCAACTCGATTCCCAATGTTGACGATTCGAATAATAAACTTCATATAAACGGAGAGAAGATTATTATTATTCCTACTGGCAGTTATGAAATTGATGCTATTAATCAATTTTTGCAAAAAGATTTGAAATCTAAAGGAATCGAATTTTCCTTAAAAGCTAACAACAATACTCTCAGAAGTGAAATTTATTGCAGCCATGAGATAAATCTTAGACCTCGGGATTCAATAGGCAGTCTTCTCGGTTTCACTCGTCGCGTTCTTCATGAAGACACTCATCACAGCTTTGATTTACCTGTGAAGATATTGGAAATAAACGCACTCAGAGTAGAGTGTAATATTACTACAGGTGCTTACATCAACGACAAAAAAGTTCACACGATCCATGAGTTTTTCCCAAAAGTTCCTCCAGGATATAAAATCATAGAAGTTCCATCGCATGTCATATATTTACCACTCAATGTTAAAAGTATAGATCATCTTCAAATCCGAATTGTTGATCAAGACGGAAATTTAGTGAATTTCCGAGGAGAGGAAATTACTGTTAGACTTCACATAAAATCTGTATAATGGGAATCGTTTATAATTCAAGTGTGCATATAAGTCAGCCATCATGTCAACCCACCATCAGTCGTCCAAAGGTACTCAAACCGTTAACACGGAAGAGCATCCAGTTTCTCAAAAGCATAGGTCTCAAAGTACGTGGAAAAAGATAAATTGTATCATTCTCTGCTGCTTTCAGAAAAATGGACGAAATTCTAAGCATTCAATCAGGTGTCGCATTCGATGAGTCTATTGCTCATTATGAGGTTCACGCACATCAACCATACTCCACATTAAGTTTCAATAACAGTGATGAAATCCGTATTTCTATTCAGCATCAAGATTTATGCCTCTTACCATCATGTAGTTACATCCATGTATGTGGAAAATTACAAAAACCAGATGGACAAGCACTAACTAAAACTAATTTCGTTAACAATGGCATTTGTCATCTGTTTGATGAAATTCGATATGAACTTAATGCTGTAGAGATAGATAAAAGTAAAAATGTTGGTCTGAGTAGTCTCATGAAGGGATGCACTTCATTTAATCCAAATCAGACTCTAACATTAGAAAATGCAGGCTGGCTTGGTGTTGAAGAAGCAAACAAAACAATTGTAGATGATCATGGAAATTTTGACGTTTCTATCCCTCTAAGTATGATTTTAGGCTTCGCAGAAGATTACAAGAAAATTGTTGTTAATATGAAGCATGAACTCATTCTCACAAGATCAAGAAATGATCTAAATGCTATAATACAGGAAGGTACTGTAGCCAACAATGTAACCACATATGAAACTTATCAAATAAAAATATCAAAGATAGAGTGGTTAATGCCATATGTTATTGCATCAGATAAACAAAAAATCCAGCTGTTAAGTTTCATTGGCAAAGATAATCCTATTTCTATGAGTTTTCGTTCTTGGGAGTTATTTGAATATCCTCTTCTTCCAACAACAAATAAACACGTCTGGACGGTAAAAACTTCAAATCAATTGGAGAAACCACGTTTCGTGATTCTTGGATTACAATCGGGAAAAAAAGGATCAAAAACTAAAAATGCCAGTCGCTTTGACCACTGTAATATTAGTAATGTGAGACTTTTCTTGAATTCGCAATATTATCCGTACAACAATCTCAATCTTGACATATCTAAGAATCAGTTTGCTATTCTCTATGATATGTATGCTAATTTTCAGAAAAGCTATTACGGAAGAGATTCACAGCCATTGTTGACGAAGTCTCAGTTTATCAACTTTGAACCACTCATAGTTATTGACTGTTCACGACAAATCGAATCTCTAAAGAGCGCTCCTGTCGATGTACGTCTAGAATTTGAGTCTCAAACTGACTTTCCAGCTAATACTTCAGCTTATTGCATGATCTTACACGATCGCATCGTTCAGTACAATCCTATTAGTGGAGATGTTCGGAAGCTTGTCTGAATTATCTTCACTTTTACGTAAAAAAATTAATATTTCGAAATGGAATATGCGGTAGACATGATTGGTTTTAAGCAAATGGGTGGTGAATATGTTCTAAAGGAAATAGCAATCATTCCTCTCAACGACAGTGGTGATCCCATCGTTCATCTATTCAAAAAACCTTTTTCATGGAAAAGGCTCTCTGACAAATTGCAAGAAGAAAACATTCGACTCAAACATAATCATGGAATAGCTTGGAACACTGATGGACTAGATTACTCTCAAATTGCAAACTTACTCCGTGAACATTTACATGATGCTACAAAAATTTTTGTTATTAATGAATTCAAACGAAAATGGTTGCTAAGATTCAAATTTCCCGTTTATAACATCAATGAATACGGATACCCATTAAATCCATCTTTCAAATGCGTTACTGTGTGTACAAACCATAATCCAATTCATAAGACTGTCTGTGCACTACACAATGTCAAACTCATGAAATTATTCTATCTCTCACAAAACCATTTATAAGAAGAAAAAAAAAAAAGTAGAAAAAGTAGAAAACGCTATAGGCATACTAGTTCACATTCGGATTCTAAAACACTTGGGCTGTGCTAGAATCCGTACGGGTTCTAACACACCATGGGCTGAGCTAGAATCCGTACGGGTTCTAGCACACCATGGGCTGTGCTAGAATCCGGGTGTGCCAGTATGCCTATAGCCTATCTACTGTCGTAATTTCAAATGTATTCATCATCTGATCATAAAAATCTGATTTTAAAATAGATTTATTACTAGAAAACTATTTATCATATGCTATATGCAATCATATTGAAATATTGCATATTTTTTCAGAACATTTGAGTCTCGCTATTGTTTTATTTTCTATTTTTTTCTTATTGACATAAAACATAAATGGAAATCAAAATCATTCAAATAATAAGTTTATAACCGTATTTGTTTTAACCGCATTCTTTTTTTTTTTTTTAAATATTTCTGTTTTTTTTTAAATATTTTTTATTAAATTTTAAATATTAACTCTCAAATTAACACTATAATCGATAATACCAAAGCTTATTGTAGGAATGTGTATCATTATAAGAAATTAATCTACTAATGTATTTATTATATGTTACAGAGCAATCGTTCTCGGAATCGATTGAATTTGCAACAAAAACTCTTCATTCTTGAGGATTTCATGAAAAATAATATGAAAACAAAGACATCTCCAAAAAATATCAGCTTCATCACGTAACCATCATAAAAATTCTTGCAAGTAAAGACGAGATCCTTCAGCAGACTGAAAACGTGAAGAAACATTGCGGAAACTTATCGAAAGTTAAATGGTACTCCCAAATTTTGGATAAAATATTCAAGAAGTCCGTTTATTGTTGGTTTGTTCAAAAGCGAAGTCTTGGTCAGCCAGTACCGTCGATTTTGCTGCGATTTAAAGCAAAGAAATTTCATGAAAGACTGCACGGCCCATAAAAATTTTTAGCTAGCGATGGTTGGCTACAGAAATTTAAGCTACGACATGGATTGACAACAGTTACTGAGAAAGGCGAAATACTTTCTGCTAACCCCAACAATGCGGAAGCCTTTCGAATCGCACTAAATCGATTCATTTCAGAGCAAGGCTACAATCTGGATAACGTATACAATGCCGACGAGACGGCTCTGTACTGGAAATTACTTCCAAATAAAACTTTGGACGCAAAGTTTGAAAAAGTGGTCCATGGAAGGAAAACCCCAAAAGATCGCGTCACTCTTCATGTTTCAGCAAATGCAACGGGAACCCATAAAATCTCCTTGGCGATGATTGGAAAAGGTAAGGTTCCGTTATGTTTCCGATCAGTTGGATTAGAAAATTTGCCCCTCATTTACAAGTCTCAAAACAAACGCTGGATGAATCGGAATATCTTCATCGATTGGTACAAGATAGTCTTTCTTCCATGTGTGAAAGAAAGAAAGCCAGATCCCACTGCAAGGTATTTTTTTTCTCTCAAGAAAATAAATAATTTTATTAATGATGAATAAGCTACAATTTTTTTTCACATTTCCAGGTTCATTTTAATTTTGGATAATGCTCCGTCTCATCCGTTGGCAGAGGAGTTAAACGCCATCGACCCTCAAAGCTTTGTGATGTTTTTGCCTCCAAACGTCATATCAATCATCCAGCCAATGGATCAGGGAGTAATATCGGCTTTGAAAAGGAAGAATAAAATGTCTTTTCTGCGAGAACTTGACGCTCAAGATCTCCAGACTTCAATGGGATTGGTTGATTTTACAAAAAAGTGAACTCTCCTAAATTGCTCTTATCTTCTGTCAAGTTCGTGGGACGAAGTTTCTCAGAACACTATAAAAAATGCCTGGAATAAGCTCCTTCAAACAAGGCCAACTACAAATATCGAATCAATTTCTATTGCTGCTACTGTACATATTATTAGTCGCTTGCCAGGGTGCGATGTGATGACTCTCGAAGAAGCTAACAAATATATGGATGTGAACAACGAATTCCCTTGTTAGAAACCCTTGAATTTTGACGAAATAGTAAAAATTGCATCTGGGGAGCCTTTTGAACATCACGATGAAGAAGAGCCGGAGTCGAACGATGAGACTGAAACGATCTATGAAGAGCCTGAAGAAACAGTCTCTCTAAAATCATTACTGGATTACACTTTAATACTTCGAGATTGGGCTTACAAAGATCCAGAAATTAGTTCAAGGGTATGTTTCATTCTGGATAAAATTAAGAATCGTCTTACAGATCTGCGAAATGGAGAGAATCAACCTTCATAATGTGATAATTATTCACTAACAGTACGAATCGTTGACTTTGCGAATAATACTATT
Organism: Anastatus disparis; assembly: GCA_017163975.1. NCBI lineage: Eukaryota > Metazoa > Arthropoda > Insecta > Hymenoptera > Eupelmidae > Anastatus > Anastatus disparis. The sequence goes on from JAFFSR010000390.1 coordinate 1,124,266, forward strand.
GATATTATCCTTTAAGATATTAATAAATGATAGCTAAATATTGCAAATATTGATATTTCTGAGTTCTCATGAAAACTGCTGATGTTTATTGTAAAATTCGACAATTTATGTTTATAAATTATTTTTATAATTTATATATATTTAGTAGTTAATATATATATAAATAATATATATATTTAATAGTGGATAGTTTATTATAAAATTCGACAATTGATGTTTATAAATTATTTTTCTACAGAAACATAATACCGAAAATAGATTACGTTAAGAATATATATGAAAATGTACGTTTTTATTTCATTATATTAATAATAAATGATATTGCTACTTTATTCAAGTTTTTAATGATTCCTTAGTAATCAAAAATGTTATATCGCCGGTACAAATGAACAAGATTTACTAGTAAAAATTCAAGGCAAGAAAAGATTATTTCTACGATTTACGGCAAAAAAGGATATTTTCTACACTTTGCGATGAGAAAAGATGCGCTGCAACAATGTACCCATAATGTAACAATTGTGCAGCCCGTATTTGTTGCTGTTAATTGTTATAGCGCGTCTTTTTTTGTAGAAAATTTTTATCAAGCCCTTATTTGTATCAGTTTGCCAGCTCTCTTTTGTTCGTATCCGCCAACGATATATTTTACTTTATAAAGCTAACTTTAAACATTAACTTTATATTAATTCAAAGTTTCTCATATTTTATACTCTCAACTTTAAAATAATTTTTAAAAGTATGCATATTATATAAAAACATCTTTATAAAGTTTATATTTCTTATACAGTTTATAAAGTATATCTATTCTATAAAGTTCACGTTATGAAATACATTAATATTAGAAAATTCAAATATAAAAAAGGCAACTGTATGAAATTTCTATAGATCCGACTTTATAAAATACTGAGTCTTTACAAATTTTTCATAAAATAACTTATAATATACTTTTAATATACTTTTAATATACTTTTAATATACTTTTAATATACTTTTAATATACTTCATAAATTATACTTATGTTATTCACTCATACAAAGTTAATGAATATTTTGTAAATAGTTTTTTGATACAAACATTCGTACTCAAAAGATTTCATACAATAATGTCTTTCGCTATTATCAAATATTCTCGATAGAAAGTGTTTCGCTACTAAGTAGATAGGAATTTCGCTGCTAAGTGGATCAGGTGATTAAAGGGATCGCTACTTAAGGAAATGTCAAGTGTATATAGGTGTCATTACAAGTAGAAAACTTGAACGAGTAAACATAATGTGTTTTTTGGAATTTCTTCAAGAAATCTTTTCCTAAAACTATGATGTTATTTAATTGATAATTTATTAAAGGTACTATGAAAATATTGAAATTTTGGAAAAGGCGTTTTATTATGTAATAAAATTGAGAATTTACATACGGTATGGAAATTGTGAGTATTGATGGAGCAAGAGAATTCGGTTAATGTGAAACTTGGTTGCTATGTTTAAATAAACGGTTGTTAATATGGTTGGTACAGAATTTCGGAGGGTAATCATTTAAATATAGAAGTTTTTTAACAATTTTAAGATATTTTGTGTGGAACTATGGATGAGACAATAATATCGCACGATCAGTAAGATTATGAACTATATTGATTTTTAAATTTATAGGATGATTGGGGTTAAAGTTTAAAATTCTACCAGAACTCGAAGGTTTTCTATACCTATATATATAGGTTTTCTGAAAATTAACATATCATAGAGAATAGTGAACTGATTCTTAGATATGTCAAGATTCAGATTATTGTATGGATAATATTGGAAATTCAAGAAAAGTCTCACATTACTAATATTACAGTGGTCAAACTGACTGGCATTTTTATTTCTTATACCTTTTTTTCCTGATTGTAATCCAAGAATTACAAAACGTGGTTTTTCCGATTGATTTGAAATTTTTACTGTCCAGACGTGTTTATTCGTTGATGGAAGCAGAGGCTATTCAAATAGCTCCCAAGAACGATAACTCACGGAGATAGGATTATCCTTACCAATGAAATTTAATAACTGAAATTTTTGTTTGTCAAACGGAATGACATATGGCATTAACCACTCTATCTTTGATATTTTCATTTGATACTCTTCATATCTACTTACATTGTTGGCTACGCTACCTTCCTGTATTGAAGCATTCATGTTATTTCTTGATCTTGTGAGAATGAGTTCATGCTTCATATTAACAACAATTTTCTTGTAATCTTCTGCGAAGTCTAAAATCATACTTACAAGGATAGAAACGTCAAAATTTCCATGATGATCAACAATTGTATTATTTTCTTCTTCAACATCAAGCCAGCCTGGATTCTCTAATATGAGAGTCTGATTTGGATTAAATGAAGTGCATCTCTTCATGAGACTACTCAAACCAACATTTTTACTGTTATTTATCTCTACAACATTGAGTTCATATCGAATGTCATTAAACAGATAAAATTCGATGTTTTTGTAATTTTCCACATATATGAATGTTACTGCATGATGGCAAGAGACATAAATCTTGATGTTGGATAGAAATACGAGTTCCATCACTGTTATTACAGCTTAATGTAGAGTATGGTTGATGTGCGTGAATCTCATAATGATCGATGATAGACTCATCGAATACGACACCACACTAAATGCTTAGGATTTCCTTCATTTTTCTGAAAGCAGCAAAGAATGATACAATTTATTTTTTTCAACGTACTTTTAGACCAATTCTTCGGAGAAAAAGGATGCTCTTCCGTGTTAACGGTTTGAGTACCTTTGGTCGACTAATGGTGGATTGACAAGATGGCTGACTTATACACACTTGAATTGTAGACGATTCCCATTATACGGATTTGACGTGAAGTAAAATAGTAATTTTCTCTTCTCGGAAATTCACCAGATTTCCGTCCTGATCATCGATTTGGATTTGAAGATGATCTATACTCTTAACACTTAGTGGTAAATATATGACATGTGATGGAACTTCCATGATCTTATACCCCGAGGGAACTCTTGGGAAGAACTAATGAATTGTGTGAACTTTCTTCACATTGATGTAAGCACCTGTAATAATATTACACTCTACTCTGAGTGCGTTTATTCTCAATATTTTCACAGGCAAATCAGAGCTGAGATATATGTTCTTATTAAGAACGCGAGAAGTGAAACTACGAATACGGCCTATTGAATCGTGAGGTCTAAGATCCATCTGATGACTGCAATTAATTTAACTTCTGAGAGTATTGTTGTTAGCTTTTAAGGAAAACTCGATTCCTTTTGACTTCAAATCTTTTAGCAAAAATTCATTAATAGCATCAATTTTATAACTGCCAGTAGTAATAGTAGTAATCTTCTCTTCGTTTAAATGAAGTTTATTATTCGAATAATCAATATTGGGAACCAAGTTGAATGTTAAAAGTTCAACTGAACCCAAAATTCTTATGCTGTGATAGTTCTATTGAAGGAAAATATTGCGCTTTTAAGACAGAAGATTTGCTTGGAAGACTTATGGTGAAACTATTTTTCATGACTTTGAAAAAGAATGACCCTGTTTGTCTGCAAACTTTTCTTTAATAGTCTTTTATATAAGAATTGAAGACAGAGTAGTCTACAAATAAATGGTTGTATTTTACTTCTTTTACGTTAAAATATAACATAAGATCCATGGGGGGTTTAAGATCACCAAAACTATCAAAATAAATTACTTCAGAACCTCGTTTTCGATAACATACCCAGTAAGTACCTTTGTTTTGAAAATCATATAAGTTAACTATAGCAGATTCGTTGTGCCAAGGACCATCAAAAGGTAGATTATTACTCATGAAAACACCTCGAAAATATGGGATTTGCATCAAACGAGCATACTTCATAAGATCATAGTCAGTCAGTGCGATTTGGCAAAGTTAAATCAAAGTTGATTTCTTAACTTGGCCTTGCACGATATAAGGTTTCATAAATAATCCTATTCCAGTTTTATATGGTTCAATATAAAGACCTCTTCTTGGAGCAATAGCTTCCATAGTTTTATTATGTCTCTTACTTTTTTCATAATTTTTCTGTGCAGCTTTAGCCTTATTTACTGCTTTAGCTATTCCAGCCAGAGTACCAGTTGCACTTAGTCCTGCAAACAGTGCTATGAGAAAAAGAAAAGCACCACCTATTTATGATGGAACAGGTAGAACACATGGAACGATAATTTTTTTCCTACCCCCAACGATCTTGAGAGCTTAACGTGCACCTTTTAAGGCGGACTGAATAACTTTGCGAGAGTATTTACTTAGTCTTAATGATTTGTTACTTGCAGTTACCAATCTACTCAATTTTATACCCATTCCTGTCTTCCCTTTCAATTTTATGGAATTTGCAACAACGAAAGCAGATGTCTTCTTGGCAAGACTTGCATCTTTGGCTCTAACACACTGCCAAGCTTCATCAACGAGATTTATATCAGCTATTTTCCGATCATTATTTTCATCAAAATAAGCTATGTCATGTTCTTTCCATGCTTGATCAAGTGGATTGATTCCTATATCACCTCCTGTTAATCGCTTTCTCAGTTTCGTTCCGGGACTATAATATTGATATCCAGGAATATGCATTTCAATAGGTAAGTTATTGATTAATTTATCAAGTAACCCTTTACCCTTAGGGTGCTTCTGTAATTCATGTACGAGCATCTCTCTTCGAGTGCTGATTTACAACTAATTATCAAAATATAAAATGAGCGTTTATATTTTATAAAGGTCAATCTTAGATTTGACTTTGTAACGTAAACATAGATTTTACTGAGCAGAACGTCAAACTTTCTGTGAGCGACTTTGATTTTGAGAAAGCGATAAGAAAAAAGCGATACAGGGAGTTACTTCCAGATATAATAAACCGAAATACTAATTTCTTCAAAAAGTTTTAGAATCAACTGAAGGTACATCATATCTACCGTTTAGTGAACATATATCTGTAGTGTCTCCAGATGAAGCCCTACACAATTCAGTTATGATTTTTGATAATGTGGCTTATGAGAAGCAGGATAACGTCAGAGCTTTTTTCTGTATAAGGAGACACAAAAGTGTAGATAACTTTTATCTATGTCAGTCATATGCTCATATACCGAAACATCTCACTAGGGACAATATTAATTTGATGGTAATTTATCATCAAGATGATGTTAATCTTAAACATAACTATGAAGACCATGTGAACACAGACTTAACTTTAAATGAATCTTGAAATCTTTGTACTGAATGCTGGAAGAATAACAAGTATGGATTCGTTGTTATTGACAAAGATAGTTCAATAATTGATGTTAGATATAGAAAAGGATTTAACCGTTTTGTCATTAAAAAGGAAGTAACGATCTTAATCCTTGCAGTTTGATTGTAGACAACATCTTGTCAGCATACCCGAGTTTAAGAAAGAAAAAAATATTCTTAGCAAACTCTTACAAGCACGTGAGGCTATTAAAAAATACTCTTTGTTAAAAAGGAGAGGGATCATTTTGAAAAGGTTATTGATGATACTTTAAAACCAGTTATTACACTATTTGAAAAACTTTTCGATTCGAAAACTTAAAGTGTGTCACATTCTAATAATATTTTGGCTATCGACAATAACGGAAAATCGGCAAAAAAAGATTGAGATTCGATGAATCGAGTCATATTGTAAACGATATTAATAAGTCGGGTTCTGCGTTTGATGATGATGCTCTTAATCACGATTGTGATTTTCCTTCGATGAATAGCACAGTGATGAATTTATCATTTGAGTCTGCAATTTTATCATTCAAATCTACACATTCACCATTTGTATCTGCGCATAAAGAAAATGAACCAACAGACTTTTTATCAATGCTAAATGGAAGCCACAGCAGAATCGATAACATGTACGGAGTAAGAAGAGTCAATGGGGTATACTGATAGGTAAATCACAAATTCAATTTGATGATAAAATATTAAAAGTGAAAGATTTAAGTTTTTCTAAGAGCAGTAATCTAATGGGATGGCTTTTCAAAAAAGAACCAGATGATAATCTTTTGAGTACAACAGATTGCAAGAATTATTGCATTATCCTGGAAGCAACAAATGCCCATAGAAAAAGACATAGCAAAGATGAGAATATACGCTCTGCGAAGAGAAGAAAATATTTAAAAAGTATAGCACCAATTTTCCGCAGTGATACTGTAGAATATCTATCAGCGGAGGGGGTCTCATATATAAATATATAATAGCAGAAATATAATACGTTCATAGATCTAGTCTACTGAGATGATCCAAATGAACTTGTCGTGAAACCACGATTATTAATAGCCGAACGATCTGCTGGAAATGATAATCACAATAATGAAATCCAATCAATTATAGAGGAACTACGTAAAGCCGGACATATATATTGACGTACGCAATTTTTAAATCAATAGTAATAACATGAATTTCGATGTGTTTGGAAGAAAACTTGAGGGATCACAAGTGAGTCGTGGTTCTCCAGGTATCGGATTCAATTTTACATTTGATGGTTATTTTAATTTAGAAAATAAGCAGGTTTGCAATCTTGGAGATTAGTTTGAATGAAAATCATGCGATGAGTTTGAATAAATTAAATAATATCCTACAGAAAGAAGTTGATTTCCTATCTTCTAAAATCATAGTAGTTGCTGAAGCTATACAAGAATATGAAAAGAAAGTTGAAACATATAAAGCAGGAATAGACGTAAAATTAACTTATCTCTATGGTATGACTCAATGAAATTTCGCAAGTATTGAATATATAATTAAAGTAATGAATAGACAATTAGATATTGCTAAATTTAAAGTTTAAGATGGAAAGTCAAAGAGTAGTTAAAAAACTATACAAGCCAGCATGTTGAAGGTACAAGCGAAGAAAATATGTCATACGTGGATTAGATGAGACTTGACAAGCTGATCTTGTAGAAATGATACCTTATTTTCAGAAGAACAAAGGTTTTTGCTACTTACTAACTGTTATAGATTATGACAACCTTGGGGATCAGGAGGTTGCACTAAGTTTTAAATAAAGATAAGATGTGGGTTTCCAATTAATTGAATAAAAAGGAAGCTTAATTTTAATAATCATACAATTATAGCACGCGCGCTCACAATGGACGCCAGCCGCGTATAGCGTACGCGACGCCGCTTGCACTATCAAAGGAACTATCGGCAAGAGTAAAAGCAGATAGTTATATAAAAAAAAGACATACGCAAAAAGAGCACGAGCATACAAAAAAAAGTATAATAGCACGAAAGGAAAATAAGCAATAGGACGCGCACGAGATCGCTCAGCACACGCGTCGCACAAATAAAGCAATAAATTATGATATTTTACGAAGCACTCAGGCACTTGCAATAACACGAGGCTTGATTTTAAATAAAATAAAAGAACTATAATTTATTGAAGCTACTTAGACTCACTCTCACTAAATACGATAATTGTAACACACAACCAGAAAAGTATTACGCAATATCGTAAGTCGTAACGCTCTTTACCGGACGCCAGCGACAGAAGGAATGATGTAATAGCATTCCTTCTTGTCTCTGCTCAGCTTCATCTCTCGTTCTGTACGCTATGCGCGCCGCAAGAGAGAGACAAACGATCCTAAACGGACCCAAGTTCAGCTACTCGAGTCCAGCTGCTTGCTATCTATATGAGTGCACATTATACGTGCTATAGAGATTCGCACGTGTGTGCTAACGATTTTGGGTTATGCTTTTGGATATTTGACTCGCGTGGTCTGCTTTTCGTCTTGCCAGTAGTTAGATGCTCCCTTCTGTCGTCTTTATGCGCTACAAATATACACTTAAGTAATATGACCAATCTGCCATGTTACAAGATATATTTTTAAAGTATGGATGGGCTGTACCAGTCAAATCAAAGAATGGCAATGATGTTACTTTACTTATGAAGTTATTATTCAAAAAAGGACGGGTGCCATCGAATTTACAAACCAAAGAAAAGAATTATACAATTTAAACTTTCAGAATCTTATTAAAAAGTACAAGATAAATCACTACTCTTCATATAGTAATCTTCATGCAAGTATATGTAAGCGCTTTAAAAGAACTTTAAAAAATGCAATGTGGTTAGAATTCAGCAAACAAGAAAGCTATTAACGGTTAGATTTTCTGCCTAAGTTAGTGAGAGCATATAATTCAAGAAAACATTAAACAATAGGAATCGATCCTGATAACCTTACGAAGATAAATGAAAAAAAAATCAAGAAAAATTACCCAAATGAAAAGAGACCTATGAGAAAACCAAAATTCAAAGTAGTAGATAAAGTGTCAATAAGTAAGATAAAACAAGTTTTTAAAAAAGGTTATATACCGAATCGGAAATTATTACAATAACACTAACTGTTAAAACCAATCCTATAACTTACCATGTCAAAGATTATTATGATGAATTCGTCTCTGGCGGCTTATATGAAACAAAAATTCAGAAAACTATGTATCCAGAAATATATTTAGTAGAAGAAGTTTTAAAGAAAAGTGGTAAACGCGTATATGTTAAGTGGTTAGGTCTAAGTAACAAGCATAATAGTTGGATGGATGAGAATGAGATTGTTTGATAAAATTAAAATGTATTTTACAACGTAATGGTGTAATAAATAAAAAATTTAATTGTATTTTGTTTATATTATTGAGGTATATTTAAATAGAATATTGTAATATATTTTACTATGGTCATTCAATATAATTATAACTATAGGTGGTGGTGATAAATAAAAAAACAAATATATAATGTTAACATATTTTCATTTATGTATTATTATATACAAGTTACAATAAATAGTTTTAAAAATCATTTCGTAGATATATTTTTATACTTGATCAAATTTGAAAGAAGTTTCTCTCAAATACAATGCAAACAAACGTAGTAAGTTTGCTTTGTCGCAGAGTTTGAAAAAAAATTCTTCATCTTTTAGAATCGCAGATGAAATCTGCTCTGATGGGAATATTTGAAAACTTCGTTTGAATTCTGCTACAATCTTGACACCATATCGTGTCTTCATCTCTTTACGTGCAGTCACCATGTACTGGTGATCTTTTTCCAAGTATGTAACTTTTTTCCTTGGAAAGAAGTCGCTTCCAGCAATCTTATTAACTGTTGATAAATCCGTTCTAAAATCAAAAAGGAAAAGTAAAAATTAAAATTTCTTTTAAAAATAATATTTTATTAGGAAAAAAATATTTTTTTTGTAAAAATGCACTGTAAACTTACTTAATTAGTTAGTTAGTTGACTCTTGGTTTTTTGTAGGAGGTTGATCGTTCTCAAGCTCTTCGATTACTTGAATGTGCTCCTTATTTTGCTCTATTTTTTGATATAAAATACTGTACATTTTGCTCCGTATACCTTTAAATTCGGCCATAATCTTGCCGCAGCATTCGTTTTTCATTAATCCAGGAATTTTTTTATTGACACATAAAATATTAAACTTATTATTTTCAGCATGATCAGAACTATTAAATCTGTGAATATCTTCCTTGATTGTTTGATACATATCAATGTCTTCAACTTAATATATTAAACTATCGGTATCTGTATATAAAAGTTTACATTTTTGTCCTAGTCGCTGTTTCATATATGAGTAATGAAACTCCTAAAGCAATGTTTTTGATAAATCAAGGATGGAAAAACCAACGTACATCGGTTTTTTCATTGTGATACGCGTTCTCTTCAGCTGAATAGCTACCAAATTTTCATCGAAAATTGCCCAACTGTGAAAATTTGATTGAGCTATGCGTGCTTCTGCTCCCTATCTACCTGCGAATATATTTTACTATGGTCATTCAATATAATTATAACTATAGGTGGTGGTGATAAATAAAAAAACAAATATATAATGTTAACATATTTTCATTTATGTATTATTATATACAAGTTACAATAAATAGTTTTAAAAATCATTTCGTAGATATATTTTTATACTTGATCAAATTTGAAAGAAGTTTCTCTCAAATACAATGCAAACAAACGTAGTAAGTTTGCTTTGTCGCAGAGTTTGAAAAAAAATTCTTCATCTTTTAGAATCGCAGATGAAATCTGCTCTGATGGGAATATTTGAAAACTTCGTTTGAATTCTGCTACAATCTTGACACCATATCGTGTCTTCATCTCTTTACGTGCAGTCACCATGTACTGGTGATCTTTTTCCAAGTATGTAACTTTTTTCCTTGGAAAGAAGTCGCTTCCAGCAATCTTATTAACTGTTGATAAATCCGTTCTAAAATCAAAAAGGAAAAGTAAAAATTAAAATTTCTTTTAAAAATAATATTTTATTAGGAAAAAAATATTTTTTTTGTAAAAATGCACTGTAAACTTACTTAATTAGTTAGTTAGTTGACTCTTGGTTTTTTGTAGGAGGTTGATCGTTCTCAAGCTCTTCGATTACTTGAATGTGCTCCTTATTTTGCTCTATTTTTTGATATAAAATACTGTACATTTTGCTCCGTATACCTTTAAATTCGGCCATAATCTTGCCGCAGCATTCGTTTTTCATTAATCCAGGAATTTTTTTATTGACACATAAAATATTAAACTTATTATTTTCAGCATGATCAGAACTATTAAATCTGTGAATATCTTCCTTGATTGTTTGATACATATCAATGTCTTCAACTTAATATATTAAACTATCGGTATCTGTATATAAAAGTTTACATTTTTGTCCTAGTCGCTGTTTCATATATGAGTAATGAAACTCCTAAAGCAATGTTTTTGATAAATCAAGGATGGAAAAACCAACGTACATCGGTTTTTTCATTGTGATACGCGTTCTCTTCAGCTGAATAGCTACCAAATTTTCATCGAAAATTGCCCAACTGTGAAAATTTGATTGAGCTATGCGTGCTTCTGCTCCCTATCTACCTGCGAATATATTTTACTATGGTCATTCAATATAATTATAACTATAGGTGGTGGTGATAAATAAAAAAACAAATATATAATGTTAACATATTTTCATTTATGTATTATTATATACAAGTTACAATAAATAGTTTTAAAAATCATTTCGTAGATATATTTTTATACTTGATCAAATTTGAAAGAAGTTTCTCTCAAATACAATGCAAACAAACGTAGTAAGTTTGCTTTGTCGCAGAGTTTGAAAAAAAATTCTTCATCTTTTAGAATCGCAGATGAAATCTGCTCTGATGGGAATATTTGAAAACTTCGTTTGAATTCTGCTACAATCTTGACACCATATCGTGTCTTCATCTCTTTACGTGCAGTCACCATGTACTGGTGATCTTTTTCCAAGTATGTAACTTTTTTCCTTGGAAAGAAGTCGCTTCCAGCAATCTTATTAACTGTTGATAAATCCGTTCTAAAATCAAAAAGGAAAAGTAAAAATTAAAATTTCTTTTAAAAATAATATTTTATTAGGAAAAAAATATTTTTTTTGTAAAAATGCACTGTAAACTTACTTAATTAGTTAGTTAGTTGACTCTTGGTTTTTTGTAGGAGGTTGATCGTTCTCAAGCTCTTCGATTACTTGAATGTGCTCCTTATTTTGCTCTATTTTTTGATATAAAATACTGTACATTTTGCTCCGTATACCTTTAAATTCGGCCATAATCTTGCCGCAGCATTCGTTTTTCATTAATCCAGGAATTTTTTTATTGACACATAAAATATTAAACTTATTATTTTCAGCATGATCAGAACTATTAAATCTGTGAATATCTTCCTTGATTGTTTGATACATATCAATGTCTTCAACTTAATATATTAAACTATCGGTATCTGTATATAAAAGTTTACATTTTTGTCCTAGTCGCTGTTTCATATATGAGTAATGAAACTCCTAAAGCAATGTTTTTGATAAATCAAGGATGGAAAAACCAACGTACATCGGTTTTTTCATTGTGATACGCGTTCTCTTCAGCTGAATAGCTACCAAATTTTCATCGAAAATTGCCCAACTGTGAAAATTTGATTGAGCTATGCGTGCTTCTGCTCCCTATCTACCTGCGAATATATTTTACTATGGTCATTCAATATAATTATAACTATAGGTGGTGGTGATAAATAAAAAAACAAATATATAATGTTAACATATTTTCATTTATGTATTATTATATACAAGTTACAATAAATAGTTTTAAAAATCATTTCGTAGATATATTTTTATACTTGATCAAATTTGAAAGAAGTTTCTCTCAAATACAATGCAAACAAACGTAGTAAGTTTGCTTTGTCGCAGAGTTTGAAAAAAAATTCTTCATCTTTTAGAATCGCAGATGAAATCTGCTCTGATGGGAATATTTGAAAACTTCGTTTGAATTCTGCTACAATCTTGACACCATATCGTGTCTTCATCTCTTTACGTGCAGTCACCATGTACTGGTGATCTTTTTCCAAGTATGTAACTTTTTTCCTTGGAAAGAAGTCGCTTCCAGCAATCTTATTAACTGTTGATAAATCCGTTCTAAAATCAAAAAGGAAAAGCAAAAATTAAAATTTCTTTTAAAAATAATATTTTATTAGGAAAAAAATATTTTTTTTTGTAAAAATGCACTGTAAACTTACTTAATTAGTTAGTTAGTTGACTCTTGGTTTTTTGTAGGAGGTTGATCGTTCTCAAGCTCTTCGATTACTTGAATGTGCTCCTTATTTTGCTCTATTTTTTGATATAAAATACTGTACATTTTGCTCCGTATACCTTTAAATTCGGCCATAATCTTGCCGCAGCATTCGTTTTTCATTAATCCAGGAATTTTTTTATTGACACATAAAATATTAAACTTATTATTTTCAGCATGATCAGAACTATTAAATCTGTGAATATCTTCCTTGATTGTTTGATACATATCAATGTCTTCAACTTAATATATTAAACTATCGGTATCTGTATATAAAAGTTTACATTTTTGTCCTAGTCGCTGTTTCATATATGAGTAATGAAACTCCTAAAGCAATGTTTTTGATAAATCAAGGATGGAAAAACCAACGTACATCGGTTTTTTCATTGTGATACGCGTTCTCTTCAGCTGAATAGCTACCAAATTTTCATCGAAAATTGCCCAACTGTGAAAATTTGATTGAGCTATGCGTGCTTCTGCTCCCTATCTACCTGCGAATATATTTTACTATGGTCATTCAATATAATTATAACTATAGGTGGTGGTGATAAATAAAAAAACAAATATATAATGTTAACATATTTTCATTTATGTATTATTATATACAAGTTACAATAAATAGTTTTAAAAATCATTTCGTAGATATATTTTTATACTTGATCAAATTTGAAAGAAGTTTCTCTCAAATACAATGCAAACAAACGTAGTAAGTTTGCTTTGTCGCAGAGTTTGAAAAAAAATTCTTCATCTTTTAGAATCGCAGATGAAATCTGCTCTGATGGGAATATTTGAAAACTTCGTTTGAATTCTGCTACAATCTTGACACCATATCGTGTCTTCATCTCTTTACGTGCAGTCACCATGTACTGGTGATCTTTTTCCAAGTATGTAACTTTTTTCCTTGGAAAGAAGTCGCTTCCAGCAATCTTATTAACTGTTGATAAATCCGTTCTAAAATCAAAAGGAAAAGCAAAAATTAAAATTTCTTTTAAAAATAATATTTTATTAGGAAAAAAATATTTTTTTTTGTAAAAATGCACTGTAAACTTACTTAATTAGTTAGTTAGTTGACTCTTGGTTTTTTGTAGGAGGTTGATCGTTCTCAAGCTCTTCGATTACTTGAATGTGCTCCTTATTTTGCTCTATTTTTTGATATAAAATACTGTACATTTTGCTCCGTATACCTTTAAATTCGGCCATAATCTTGCCGCAGCATTCGTTTTTCATTAATCCAGGAATTTTTTTATTGACACATAAAATATTAAACTTATTATTTTCAGCATGATCAGAACTATTAAATCTGTGAATATCTTCCTTGATTGTTTGATACATATCAATGTCTTCAACTTAATATATTAAACTATCGGTATCTGTATATAAAAGTTTACATTTTTGTCCTAGTCGCTGTTTCATATATGAGTAATGAAACTCCTAAAGCAATGTTTTTGATAAATCAAGGATGGAAAAACCAACGTACATCGGTTTTTTCATTGTGATACGCGTTCTCTTCAGCTGAATAGCTACCAAATTTTCATCGAAAATTGCCCAACTGTGAAAATTTGATTGAGCTATGCGTGCTTCTGCTCCCTATCTACCTGCGAATTTATTTATTAGTTGCACATCAACACGTGACCGCTCTTGTTCGATGCACTTTTCATATACAGAGCTAATAAGCAATTTATACTAGAGTTTTTTTAAATTTTTTCATTGCTTGCTTCCTCTTCTCGGTATTTAATTAAACATAAGGTTTGGGCCAAACCTTCTGTTCAAAACTTAAGATTCGATGTACTTTCTTTAATCTAAGTCCATTATCTAACGCTTGTTTAAGCGTCCTATAATGAATGACATACCTTACCTTATTGTCCAAATTAGTAAGTAGTTTTTTTTGCTTTAAGCCTGGTGGTGGACGATGTTCTGCGCAAAAAGGCAAATCCCGATGTTCATCATGGATTTCCACAGGATATTCTAAATCCACTTCAACAATATAGACTATCTCCGAATCTGGCGGTGTATTGAAGAAATCTGGCTTTGTTTTATAATCAATCCATTTAAATTTTTCCATAGGTAAATTTCGTATCATCGCCCAACCATAAAGATTATTAATGTGAAAATATAGGAGGGTCTTCTTTTTCTAATTTTCGTCATATGAAGGACCCATTTATGGATTGTTTGCCTTTGCATACCGTTTACAGCACTGGCTTATTCCTCCACGGATACCTGCTTCGATAAACATTAGTAGTTCAATATCTGTCAAAAGTTCCAATTCTACCTTCGTCATTTTAAGAGCTGCTAAAAACGTTAGGCCTGGAGTTGTGTAGAAATGAGCAGGACATAAATCGTAGGCGTTAAGAGAGGTCTCTCGGAAACTTTTGAATACTTCAGCCAATAGCGAAACATCGGTTTTTAAGTATAAATCCGAGTACTCTCCCAAAGTTCTTATATTGAATTCATTCCAAACTTGAACAACGTGCTTATAATCTTATCCAGCTATATGAAAATCCGTTAGTTTATTGTAGAAGTCCTTTTTTTTTGGCAGCTCTGTAGACATCAATTTATCTAATCCATCCTCGAAATCGTACGGGAATATACCATTCCGGTTAAGATTTATCTTGTCATCTGTAAATCCATTCGTTTGAAATTTCCTCACTGCTATTGGCACGTTTTCTAGATACGATGCAAGTTTCTCCAATGATGATGGTAGAAAACGCCAAAAATCTATAAATCTAAAATTGATATCTCTGTTATCCATATATTTTGTAGAAGAAATATATTTTTCCTTATTACATGGTATTAGAGTAATTCGCTCCTTTATCAATGTAGAAGTACCAATATCTTTCAATTTAAAATGAGTGTCATAATTGAGATTATGAAAAATAACAAGAATGAATCCTCAAATGTTATAATTTAAATTATATGATTTATGAGCTGCACCTCTGAAACTAAAAAGAAAAAAGATGTAAAACAACCAAATCAGATTTTCTTTGTTCAATTATAACCAATTAAATAACTTACCGTCCTGTGAGATGATAATGGTTTCGTACTGCAAGTTTTTCGGCACGGATTGGTTTTCGACATATATGACAATCAGTTCACCTCTGGAAAGCTTATTCTTCTAGATCCGAAAGTTTCATCGGTTCCGGATTCTTGTAGAGTTCATCTCTCTTCTCACCGATTGATTTTAATTCTCTAACAAACCATTCTGCAGGTGACTCTTCACGTTCATTATTTTTTCTGTATGATCTGTATCTAGATAATTTATCATCAAAACGACACTATATAATATCCAATACTGTATGCTTCATGAAGTTGAAAATCTTTCTTACTTTCAGTAGATTTTAGTAAACATTTAAAATTGGCATAAATAACAAAAGGAACTTTTTCACTTTTATTATAATCTTTGAATTTGAGAATGTTATTCTTAGGGTCGAGCAGATTTATTCGACATTAATTTAAATTTGAACAATCATTTTCATGAATCACCAATCTTTCTTCACTATAAAAAATTTGTAAACACCTCTCACAATGGTAAGATTTGATATAACTTTTAGACAGTTGAGAACCCAGAAGTCGAGACAAGCTCTTAATCCGAACATAATGCTTCTATCATCAGCATTATTTTCTTCATATTCATTACTGTAAAATCTTAAATAATAAGCCAATTGACATGTTGTTTCTTTTTTTTCGGACGAAATATGACAAAGTGATACTTCAAACTTCGAACCATACTTCTTTGACATGTATAAATTTATTGAAATATTATTCAATTCTTCGAATTCCGGAATATCTTTAAGTTTTACGGGAAATTCAATTTTATCAAAGCTGTATGTATATGATGGGTATATGATGATGTATATGATGGGCCATATACGATTGAAAATGTAATGAAGATATACGATTTATATGGAAAAACATAAAAATAATAAAAGTTGGTACCAAACAAGATAAGAAAATTATAAAAAGATTTAAAATCTATAAAAAATTAAGAATAAAAGAAAAAGGAATATATCTTCATTTAAATATAAAATATTAGCAACAGATAAAAAAAAATTTCTATTAAGCATAAGAATATCGAATAAGTAAGAAAGATAAGTTTAGCAATAAGAACAATATGTGAGTATAAAATTAATTATTTGAAAGTAAACAACTATTATTTCGATTATTAAGCAATATGGCTACAAATTTTATGTTAAGTTTCACTACAATGTTACGATTAGATATGATTAATTTCATATAAAAAATTCACAGAAAAAAAGATGTGAAAAGCTACAAAATTAAACAAAGTTTAAGTCATAAAAAACAAAAGACAAATTAACTACAAGTACAAAGTAAAAAATAAGTAATAAATTAATAAAAAATCGAATCACTTAAGTTAGAAAAGAGAAAGAAAAAACAAAATAACTTTAAATAGATAATATTTAAATAAAAAAAAAATTATTAAATACCATGTTTTTAAAACGACTAAAAAGTGTAAAATAATTTTTAATAGCTATGAAAAATTATTTTATACATTTTAGTCATTTTAAAAACGTGGTATTTAAAATTTTTTTTATTTAAATATTATTTTCTACTTTTTGGTCTTGTGGGTGTAAAATTTTTTTTGTTTAAAATGAAATTTTTTTGGACAAGTCAACATCCAAACTATTTTTAGAGAACACGTGATCGCATGCTGAGTTTCCCGTCATTTTGAAGATTATGACGCTATTGGAAATTCTACTAATATATGATATTTTATCCATTGATGGACCATAAAATCGATAAAATTAAGATAAATGTTAAGACTGAAAAAAACAATGGGGAATGCTGTAATTTATGTCTAATTACGATATATGACAAGTTAAAGAATTTTAAACATTTTCAAAGATTTTTAGACATCAATGTTAAAAGTATATTTATATATAAAATCTTCAAATTTTCAATTTCGCAAACATCTCCGCATATAGCTGAATATATCGATATATACATCGGTAGAAATATATTAATTTGATTGTATTATCCAACAATGCATGCAAAAATATAATATTGAATATATCAATATATTAATATATCAAATAAAGAATTTTAAAAATTTTTGAAGATTTTTTAACACCAAGGTTAAAAGTATATCTATATATAAAATTTTCAATTTTGCAAACAATTTCGCATATAATCGATACATTAATTTATAAATCGGTAGAAATATATAAATTTTTTCTATAATATTGCATTATCATCGGAATCTGAGCTATGTTCAAAATTTCAAGTCTCTAGCTTATCGGGAAGTTAGTTTTAAATCGATTACAAAATTTCACCCGAACAAACAGACAGACAGACATGAAAAGAAGCTAATGAAAACGTGGTAAAATGTGTTATGGGAGGTTTAAATAAAATAAGCATTAAAAAATAAGAATGGATGGAACAAATATTATGATAAAAAGTAAAAATTGGTAAAATAAGACTCGTAATAAAATAAAAACAATCATGAAATTAAGGAATATAAATAATATTTCCTAACGAATCAAAAATTATTTGCAAAGTTTACAAATTAGAGTTCGCTGGCTTAGTTGGCTATAGCACGGGGCTCGTTAATTCGTTGATGCGAGTTCGATCCCTGACTTGGTCACTCTCCCATTCGACTCTAGTATAAACTAACATCATGTGAATTAATATGTTCACAAAAAATGGAGAAACTTAGAAAACAAGTTCCAGAGTCTTGCTTATCATAATAAAATAAAATAAATAAATTTTTTTTTTTAAGTATAGTGTAATTAATTAAAGCTCATATAACATATTCAAAACCTACGCAAGTTAGCTTCATCGCGCTCTAATTATATAAATGTAGAGTTCAGTGGAGTAGTGGCTAAGGCACGTGACTCATATTCCCGTTGGCGCGGGATCGATTCCCCGTCTGGTCACTTTTTCGCTGTCTCCGCCGTGGGCTGACACCACGTTAAATAATACGTCAAATTGTGTTGTTTTAAAAATGAATTTCTGTGTGTTAAAAAGGGCAGTAATGCCCGTGGATATAATAAAAAAAAAATGTAATTGTTTCTTCCTTTTCTCTTTTTTACTTTATAAATCAGCACATTCATTATTTTCGTACCAGTGTTCGGAATAACAAAATTAATTTATTTAGGGGTCAATGTGAGCGCCCAGTCATATATAGACTTTCAATCACTAAATTAAATAGGTAGAGTATAATTGCATGCATTAAATAATTGAATTAAATAATAGTTTATTAATAAAAGCTAATATAGTTTAATAATTATTAATAAAAGTTAATAAAATCTAAAAGAATCATAAGGACACACACACCCATGTTAACATATACGTGTATCACACATCAAGAAGCGCGCTTAGGCTCTATATTCGCTAAGCGCGTGCAAAAATCGCAAGACCACGCACACGAAGGCCGGTGGAGCCCAGCAACCATAGAGAAGATGGGACTGGAGTCCAACGCCTATAAAAGCGGGCAAGCAGAGAGAAAGGCTCTTTCTCACCTCAGATCTACTACCGACTTAGTTTAGAATCAAGAAGCACGCTAAGCATCGAAGAATCATCAACGTCGTTGATGATTCTTTTATGCTCACGTGTCTTAAGAAATATATTTAGTAATCGTACCAAACTTTGTGTTTAATAAAGAGTTGCGGCGAGTAATCCAATATACGTCATCCTATCCTAAAAGGTAAAGCCCCGCATACTGAGGCACTTGGTCTTCAGTATTAACAAGCATTACTCATAATAAAACCAGTCCTTTTACTAACACATATGAAATAACTACACACACTACGCACTGACATACTCGAGCCTAGACCAGACGGCATAGCGACTTGTCTAGTTAACGGCTCTACACTTACAAGTATTGCATAAATGCAAACGAAGACTCAGTAGAGTCAATCATAATGTATGATCCCCTAACCATAAGTTAGTGGGACATCACAAACCTTAGCTTATTCGTATGCGGAAGATAATGATTCACTCGTTGAGGATTACTGTCACTAGGATATAATGCGGAAAGTATAGCATACTTAAAACACTGATTGTCATTATTGCGAACATTGACAAACGCTTTCTTATTTTCTATAAACTTTGGAAGAGGAATGTAAGAACTTTCCTTAAAAGGCGAATATTTTTTATATTTATACATAAACTTATTATACTCTTCAAAGTCCATCCTGAATCTTTTTCCTGGAATTCTTCTATTTGCGTAGGAATATGCTCTTTAAATCATTCCTCTAAATCTGTAGACATGTATACTGTAGCACTTTCACTTGTAAAATATTTAGTATCAGTTAATTCCTCAGTATTTTTCTGTACAGAAAATTCAGAGATGAAATCAGACTTCATTTTTAATGCATCATATTCTTCTAAGCACGCCTGAACCTTAACTTTGAAAAGTTTTTGTGCACCAATGAAAAAAACTCAGAATGTCGACATGTTCAATATTCACCACCACACCAGTTCTAATTCGATTTTGGAAAGCTAACTCTACATTTCGCCACTCGACTCTACCTTCTCTTTTTTCAGATTGTAGATTACCTTCTTGATGATGGTGTTGTTTTAACTGAACTTTTATACATGAAAGATGTGTCATACAAATTTTACATTTCTGTTTTTCTCGTCTTGTGAGGGTAGATTGAGTAATTTTTTCGTTTAATTTAATGATAGCAGAATTACACATATCTGTCCAATAATGAATATCATTATTATTCAATTTGTTTATACTTCGTAAAGAATCACGAAGTAATTGAACAAGACGTTAAAAAAAATCGATTGAAGTCATCTTCACTTTTTTATCACTCAAATAGTACTAGAGCAACAGTAGATATTCAAGGAATAGCTTCCTTTTTTATAGGTAAAGACAATGAAAGAAGGGATACAAATTTTAAGATTCATCTGATGGTAAAAAGGAAAGTTTGTGAAAATGTGAGAAAGGATACAAATTTAAAGATTGGTCCAATAGTAAAAAAGAAAAGTTAATAAAAATTAATGAAGGGATACCAATTCCGAGATTCGACCAGTAGTAAGGAGAAAAGTTTAGAAAAAAAAGAAGGGATAAGTTTTTTAGGAAGGAATAAAATTTTTTTTAACAATTTAAAAGCTATGAGAATTTTTCTATTTAGTCTCCTAAATCACTTCTCCCTGAAAGAAATTTAGAGTTTTAAGATGACTAGAACCCATGACTATGATACAATAATTAAAAATGCAATATTAGAATTTCCTAAAGAGAACGTTTATATTTGCGACATATAAGGATTTCAAGGCATGTCTGGGGATCCTTTTATTTTTAAAGAAGTCAGTTTTCTGAATTTTAGAAAAAGTGTTTTCCCAACTGCGTATCTCTTTAAACTTCTGATGACATGGAGAGAATTAAGTCAAGAAGGAAAAAGCACAACGCAATGGCTGGAAAAATATCACCATGAATCACCATGGAACTCTGGAGATATACCTTGTCTTAAAAAAATGTTTGAAATTTATTCGCAAGGAGTCAAGAAAGTATTTGTCAAGGGTGAGCAGAAAGCGCAATGGTTAGCTGATCTTTTACCAAATGTGTAAGTAATACATTTATGTTTCAATTTTCATACTGTTTTGATACGTTTTTAAACTTGCTTGATACTTTCTCATACTTGTTTGATACTTTTTCATACTTTCCCATACTTTTTTTATACTTTCTTTAAAAATCATTTTCATACTTTATCATACTGTTTTTTTAACGATTTTGATACTTTATAATACTTTATTTCTTATATTGTATATATTTTAATTCACATTACCTTTTCCTCTTTATTATTTAAAGCTATTAGCAACATTGAAGAACTCGAATGTCCATCATTAAAAAAAAAATAATGAATTGTAGACGATACACATGTTTTAACCATGACGTGATAAGTTTTGTTGGAAATAAATTAAATCGAATAAAAAAAGACAGAATTCTGGTTTTTTTTCAACCCTTCTTATGATCCTCATTGAAAAAATAAATTATGAGTTTAATTTTAAACAATTAAAAAAAAAAATTCGGAAAATGAATTATTATTAAATATAAACAAGACAAAGATATGAATATTCAAATCAATAATAAATTGTGTTACGTATAAACTCATATTAATTTTATTGTACTAACTGAATTCTTTATGTAATATTTATACTTTATTATATTTTATTACTTCGTCAGTTTTTTCTTTATATTTATGCATGTATTTTATTATTTTATTAATATGTGATATTGCTTTCCAGTAAGTTATGCAATATTATTAATTTTAGGTATTTTTTGCGATTCGAAGTATTGCTTTATGTATTTATCTACTTATCTTTATTTATATATCTACTAATCCATCTAAATTTTTCAAAGAGAAAGAAAACAAAATAATTTATTGTTTTTTTTTTATTTTTATTTTTTATTATTTATTTTTTTTAAATATTATAATCATACATATTACAATTAATGAATAATTATTTTTTGAATGATAAAAAAAAAATATAAAAATATATACATCTTAATCCAAATTAATCCAAGTTACGTCCCTAATTATCCATGACCAGCCTGTTGGAGGTGGTCTTCGCGAATGTTGAGGATTCTGGACTGTTGACTTTCTAATTTTATTTTTTTCAGCTAGTTTTCGTCCCATTTTCTTCATCCATTCTCGTGCTGAAGAGAATGGCTTTGCTTTTTTAGTTCCTAAACAGAAAAATTTGAAAAATCATTTAAAAAAAAATTAAATAGAATATAATAATAAAATATTTATTTTATTTTTAAAATAACTATTTACCTGATTAAGAGGTAGATGATTCCAATTTTTTATTAGCTAAAGATGGCTCGTCTTTACTCCTTAAATCATGTCTGAAGATGTGGACGGAGCTGTCTTCTTGTTTGCTGCTCCATCTGTAAAAAGAAAAAAAGAAAATATTGTATTTATTTCTATGAAAAAATAATATTAGATAAAATTATAAATAAAATTAAAAGAAAAATTTATTTAAAAAAAATTAGGTTACTTAGCGTCTTTTTCTTCATGGGGATCGGTCATTAATTGATCTTTTTTGTTCCTTGCTTTTTTGTTTTGCTCCTCTGCTTGATGTGGTTAAACACGAGGATGAATTCGAGCTAGAGCTTGAGAATAAACTCGAGCTTGAGCTTAAACTGCGGATTCTCGACCACTGATTGATCTGTATTGATGTCTTCAGTGTCGACTGCTGTGTCGACTGCTGATTTCCTTCTACGAAACTCTCTGATGAAGTTCCTGATGTAGATTGATTATACAGCTGCTGCATAGCAGTCGTTGGAAGCAGTAATAGCACTGAAAAAGAAAATAATTATTGTAAAAAAAAGTCAGTTAAATATTTTTATATTTTATTTTATACTTACGCGAATCCACTGCATGCATCGCCCATGTCACATATTCCAACATCAGAAGCGATGATGGCCCATTTTCCATTAATCATCTAATGCGATCTTATACTGCTTTAATATTTTTATTTTGTCTTAAGCCATTTTTTCTTTTGAGTTAAATGATCTTTGAATTCTTCTCCTGTAGTTAGGAAAAGTTAAAGATGATCCTCGAACTGACGAAATGTAGATTGAAACGAGGTATTTATACAAAAAATTAAGATACTTACTATACTATGTTTTTCACAAAAATCCTACGATTAGTGAAAATTTTCTTTCCAAAAATTTGTCACCTCCCTTAAAGAAAAAAAGCCCATTCTTCATTATTCTTGTACACGCCTAAGATTTTAATTTGTAGTGTCATACAACTGACCTTTACAGTAAATACCGTTTTTTCTCAAAAACTTACATAGACCTGTGACTAAAAAATTTGAAAAAAAAGGGGGGAGCATTTTTAACTGAGAGAAGCCTTGTATATATTTCCTGAAATAAGCAATCCTTCTTTTAAAAGAATCGATCCCTTCAATAATAATCTTTTTTCTTAAAAATACTTTTACATACCTGTGATACATCAAGCTTTCCTAATTTTTTCTTAGCGAATTCAAAGAAAAAATAAATGCACCTGCAAGATAACTTTTTTCCCACACACTTGTTACGAAAAGAATGGTTTTTTGATAAAATAAATTCTCTTTTTTTACAAAGGAGGTTCTCGTATATCTTATTAGAAGTATTTATTCCTCTTCTCAAACAAGAAAAAAATGCACTAGACTCTTTCAATAAATAATTTTTTTCTCAAAAAAAAAAAATTTATTCCTCAAATTTCTGACCACCTGCAAAAAGTTGTTTTTCCTTAAGGAAACAGACACACACCTGAGACAAAAAAATTTTTTTAAAAGAAAAAGATTTTCTTTTTTACAAAGGTGGATCTCGTATATCTTCTTCAAGTATTTATTTCTTTTTTTTTTAAACATGAAAAAAGAATACGACTGACCCTTTCAATAAATATCTCTTTATCCCAAAAAACTTTTTCACGTCAAATCTTTGACCACCTGCAAAATACTTTTTTTTCTTAAAAACACTAACATACAGCGCCCCAAAATAGAACATATTGTGGGCGGTGCTCTATGCTTTCTTTAAAAATAAGAAGAGAGAAGGTACAGCCCTTTCTCTCTATCTCAAATGAAAATAAGTATTCAATACATTTTTTAAGAAAGGGAAGACTTATAGATGTTTTAAATCAGCCAGATTGTAAAACACTTAGTAAAGGGAGAAAAGTGTTTTATCCTTTTTTCTTTTTTAAACAGAGGGGAGGAATTCATATGTATTTTAAATGACACGGATTTTAAAATACGTGGAGGAGGGAAGGGGTGTACCAGAATCCGGGTGTGTCAGAATGCCTATAGCTTATCTACTGTGTGACTGTTTTCGTTAGCAACTATCAACGTGTGATTTTTTCGGTCGGAAACTTTTCAAAAGTGATAGTTTTGCCTGTATATAGTTTACGTTAACACTCATCAAAAAGTAATTCTTGTTGGTATTAAATGTGATAGTTTTCGTAAGGACCGTCGATATATGCTCTAAGCTCTAAACCTAATGTATAAGATGTACGAATGTTTTTGTAACTCATACTAGGAAAATTTTAGTGTCAAGAAAGAGACGTTAATATAATTCTGTCCTTGTCTAATCTAAATTTTCGTTACTATTAATACATTAAATATTTTTACACAGAAGTAAAAGCAGAGTCCCAATAGATTTAAGGACAAGCAAACGATTCTATTCTATGAAAACATATAAAATTTTCATTAGTTTTCGAGTAAAGCCTAAAACGAAAAAAAAGATGAACCTAACTTAAATCAAATTCTTGTTTTTCCGTTTCAGACTTCACTCGAAAACTAATGGAAATTTTATATCTTACCATTTAATAGAATCTTTTGATCGTCCTTAAATCTATTGGACTCTGCCTTTACTTTTGTATAAAAATATTTATTTTATTAATAATAACGAAAATTCAGATAAGACAAGGACAGAACTATACAGCTGCCTCTTAAGGAATTTGTCGAAGAAGTATATGACTAATTCCATTCAAATTCATGCAGGCCGTCACTGATCGAATTTTTTTTTGCTCTTCTAAGTGATAAAAATACCTTTCAATATGTATATGAAGATAAAATTTACCTGACAGGAAGCTTGAAAATATGTTTTATCCCTGCTACAGCGTATTTAGTGTTGGGTGTGAAAATGAAAATTAAAAAATTGAAAATGAATCTCAATTTTCAAATTGCCGTAGCTCCGTCAATTTTAGACTTTTTTGGACGTTCTTTTAATGAAAATGTGCGAAATTTAGTCTTGTTTTAAATGCCGTTATTTTTACGATACGAGTTAATCTCTCTGAGTTATTCATGAAAAACCGAAAAAAGCGATTTTTTTCAAACGCAATTTTCTCAAAAACTATATATTTTTTTTTAATTTTTATATGTTTTTATGCATAAAAAATACTAACTTTTAGGATAGGTGAGTATATGCCATTCTACCTTATTTTTTTTAACAGATTTTTAAACGTTTTTTTTTTATATTTTCCATTTTCAAGCATTGATATTATGGTGCATTATGCCATTTTTCCAACTATTACGTCTTTTTACAATTCGTTTATGTTTTTATTTGTTAATTTATCAAAAATATTAACAAAAATTTTTAAACTAAACCCTCGATCAAATTTTTTTATCAATTAGAACCGAAGTTATGATGATTTTAAGTTTATTGAAACAGAATTTTTTTTTGTTGAGAATTAAAATTTTTCATTCAGTTTGAATTTTGCGCCTACGATATAAATTTACTTTGTAAGGAGTGACATATGCCACCGATAGATGGCCACAATTCACTTTTTGCATTATCATTAACGACTTGACGCATTCAAGCATATAAGACAAGTAAGATCAAAAATATAATTGTCTGACAAAAAAATTTTTTTTTTGCTCTGTCAAAAAACTAATTAAAAATAATGGCATCACTGGTTGTTAAGACTAAGTGCAAGAATTTGAAAGAAAGGCACAAAAAAGTTATTTACGATTTCTCCAAAAATCTGAATAAATATAAAAAACGGTGCTTAGTGCTTTGACGGAATGCTTTCTCATAGAGCTCTTTGAGTTTCATTAATTTTTTTATATTTATTTAAATGTGATTTTAATATAAAAAAATTGTCTAACATTAATATTTATTCATAAATTTGTACTTTAAAAGAACGATGACAACGAAATTTCTAATTGTAACCACGTTAAGAAAGAAAATAAATGAAAAATAAAAATTTGTATGAACATTTTCAAAATTCCCTTAAATTAAAACTGTACTAAGAAAATTAGTTTTCCGAAACTTGTTTTCTTCAGACAGTAGCAAATAACTTGCATACAAATTTTTAAACAAATTCTTAGAGTAGTTTACGTAAAACCCAAAAAAATTAAAAATTTTTTTTTTAATTTTTTAAAATTCTCTTAAATTAAAACTGCGCTAAGAAAATAAGTTTTCTAAAGCTTGTTTTATTAAGGCAATAACGAATAATTTGCATAATGATTTTAGAGCAAATCTAACGAATGGTTTTTGTGTTGAATAAAAAAAAATGAAAAATAAACATTTTTTCAAAAATTTTCAAAATGCTCTAAAATTGAAACTGCGCTAAAGAAATGAGTTTTCCAAAGCTAATTTTCCTTAGACAATAGCGAATAACTTGCATACAAATTTTGGAGCAAATCTGTCACATAATTTTCATAAAATAAAAGCAAAATAAAAAAAAAAATTTTTTTTCAAAATTTTCAAATTGCTCTAAAATTGAAAGTGCACTAAGAAAATCAGTTAGTAAAAGTTTTTTTTTCTTTTGGCAATTGCCAATAATGTTCATACAAATTTTCAAGATAATTCTTCGAATAGTTTACGTAAAATACCAAAAGAATGGAAAATCGAAATTTTTTTAAAATTCTTAAAATGGCTCTAAAAAAACTGATCTGAGAAGATCAATTTTCAATAGCTTCTCCCCCAGTTAGACAAGAAAATAAATTGCATGCAAAATTTGAAGCAAATCCATTGGGTAGTTCTCGAGATATTTTTGGCGTACGGAATTCACACACACACACACACACCCACACGCACACACGCACACGCACACGCACACACACACACACACGCAGACCCACACCCACACCCAAACGCACACGCACACGCACGCACACACGCACGCACACACACAAACACAAACACACACACACACTCGCGCACGCGCACGCGCACACACACACACACATAGACATTTTCTGGAAACCACTTTTTTCGACTCCTTGAGTCTAAATATGTACAAATTAATAAAAAAATAGAAAAAAAATTTTTTCATTGATACAATGCTTTCTCTATGAGAAAGCAAAAGAGAATAAACATGACATTGCAAATTTGGAATTGAAAATAAATTCTTCACTTTTTTGTTCAAAAGATGATATGAAATGTGTACTAAGAAAATGTAAAGAATGCTCAATTGGAGATAATATTGATTTAAAAGTGATTTCTTTGACAGAAGAAGATTTATACAAAGAAATAACTGTATTGAACAATTTTATTTTTGATCTTACTTATCTTATATGCTTGAATGCGTCAAGTCGTTAATAAGAATGCAAAAATTGAATCGTTGCCATCTATCGGTCGTATATATCACTCCCTACAAAGTAAATTTAAATCCTAGGTGCAAAATTCAAACTGAATATAAAATTTTAATTATCAACAAAAAAAATTTCTGTTTTTATAAAAAAATCGCTTCTTTCGGTTTTTTATTAATAACTCAGAGAGATCAACTTGTATCGTAAAAATCAAAACGGCATTTAAAACTGGACAAAATTTTACACATTTTCAATAAAAGAACGTCCAAAAAGGTCTAAAATTGACGGAGCTACGGCAATTTGAAAATTGAGATTCATTTTCAATTTTTTAATTTTCATTTTTACACCCAACACTAAATACGCTGTAGCAGGGATAAAACATATCTTCAAGCTTCCTGTCAGGTAAATTTTATCTTCATATACATATTGGAAGGTATTTTTATCACTAAGGAGAGAAAAAAAATTCGATCAGTGACGACCCGCGTAAAAATTGAACCATTGCCAATATATTGCCAAGAGAGTTGCTTATCTTGGCAATATATTGGCAATGGTTTAATTTTTACTTTTTATTTTTAATTTTTAATTTTTTTTTTTTTTTTTGGTCGACCTGCATGAATCTGAATGGAATCAGTCATATGGACTAACAAGGAGAGTGCATTGCATTTGGGTCTTGGATTTTCTTCTAGCTTTGGGACCTTTTTTCTTACATAAAATCATGAAAAACGCCGCGTCCATTCGGTCCAACGCTCGATTTTTTCTGAGATATGAGCAGTTTTGTCTGTTTTGTTGAAAAAATTGCATCGGCTTTATAATTTTGCAGTTTTTGAACTACTTATTCTAGAAGGTTTTTACTGATTGCATATTAAAGTTGAGATTAAAACCTTTTGATTAAAAAAAAAACGTGTCAAAAAAGCACAAGTTGTTAAAAACTTATGGGTGAATAAAAATAGCGCAAATATTTAGCTCAAAAAATACATAGAAAATAAATGCAACATTTTAGTCAGAAATTCATTTCAATTTTTATCCCTTCATAAGTTTTTAACAGCTTGAGTTTTTTTGACACTTTTTTTTTAATCGAAAGGTTTTAATCTTAACTTTAATATGCAATCAGTAAAAACCTTCTAGAATAAGTAGTTCGAAAACTATAAAATTATAAAGCAGATGCAGTTTTTTCAACAAAACAGACAAAACTGCTCATAACTCGGAAAAAATCGAGCGTTGAACCGAACGGACGCGGCTTTTTTCATAATTTTATGTAAGAAAAAAGATCCCAAAGCTAGAAGAAAATTCAAGACCCAAATGCAATGCACTCTCCTTGTAACTTGGAGATTATCTATTATGTTATCGTTATTAATATTCTACAGTTGTTACCAAGATTTTCAACAATTATGAAAAGTTATTCAACAAATTCAACTCATACATTTGGTAGAGAGATTCGGTAGTCATAGTAATATTTTATTTCTCAATAATACGAGAGAATAGGTCCAAATTAATAAAAAAAATGATATATTAATTTTGATGTAATACCGTAAAGGACGTAGTTCCTGATCGGGGTGCAATTTCTGATCATTATTGATTAAAAATGATAATCTATAAAGTTTTTGTAAGAAAAACATTTTTTTTTAAATTTATCAGAAAAAATAGATTAAGAGTTAGAAGTGCTTTGTTTATGTGAAAAAAAAAACTTTCACTACTTCACATGTAGATATGTGATCAGAAATATCTGCTAGGTGATCAGAAATTACATCCTTTACGGTAATTTTGTGAAATAAATTCAACCATGTTGAATATGTCTGTTACCTATGTAAAATCTTTGAGGATAAAAAATTAAAAACATAGTTTTTTCCATACACAGTGTTTATTGTTTAGTTAAATGATTAGAGTGCTTAACGCTTTTCAACGTCGAAACGTTAAGCCCAGCGCGATGGTTAGAAATTTGGCGAATAGCCCCGTTGCTGTGCAAAGATTTTGGTGCATGAAACATATTCAACATTGACTATATTCTCCCGATACAATTGTTACAATACTTCGTCATTAGGATTTACCGTGACATCGATCGCGCTCACTTATGAAATACGAATGATGTACTAAATATAAGGTCAACGTTTCTACCAAGAACACCTTATAAGTTATAAAAGTTGTTATGATTTCTTAAAAGATCTATTCTTTATTTTTTCAATAATTTTTTTTATTATATATTTTTTATTCATTTATTTAGCATAAAATACATTTACATAGTTGTTATTCTTGCAGAGGAAAGTAATATTACCTGTTTGCAAGAGTATATATTTACATTACAGATCTAAAATAGTACATTACGTAACGGGTATGGAAAGACTTTATTTATGAAACAAGAAGTTTACGGCCTGAACCGAAGGTAAGGGTCGTAACGAGTTTCGTTAAAAAGCCTTTCCATACTAGTTGCGTAGTGTATTTTTCGCCATGAGAACTAAAATAAAGCAATGAAATCGCGATTTTAGGTTTAGAATGGCGAAAAGATATAAACTTAATTAAAATTTATAATGTATGATAATTTAAAATGCTTAACATAACAATTGACGAGAAAACAAGTTTTTTCGAATAGAATGCTTTAAAAAATTATCATACAGATTTTTCTAGACAAAAATTATAGTGGACTTATTCAATTTTATTTTAATGAACTTAGATCACTATGTACAATTATTATACATTAGAACGTATTCACTGTTTTATTCTTGAAATAGCAGAGTTTTTAAAAACATTCAATATTTTGTATTTCTTCGGCAGTCTATTAAAAAGTTTAATGGCATATATGTAGCCACTTTTATTACTAACAGTTTTAGACAATTTTAGTATATTTATTTATATATATATATATATTAACTTACGCCTATTAGTTAATTGTTTAAATTAATTTATATATTTTTCAAAAAATCGTGATATTTTAGTAATTTAAATGTAAATTATTGTCTTAGATTCATAGATACACGTGTCCTAAATTTGTTTTTAAAATAGATTAAGAGTAAGAAGTGCTTCGAAAATTAATCTTCTTCTTCTTTAAGAGGAGGTCGAGTATATCTGTCCTTTTCTAATCAAAAAATCAATTTTATTACAAAAACTAATAATTTTAGCAAAAAATTAAGAGAAAGCCGCATTTTGTATCAAAAAAAGCAATATCTTTATTGATGAGAAAAAATTAATTTTATCGCTTCGTTTCCAAGAAAACCTTGAAAAACTTAAAACACAGAGGTTAGGGTAAACAATTTGGTTTTTCAAGGTTTTCTTGAAATTGAAGCAATAAAATGAATTTTTTCTTATTAAAGAAAATTTTGCTTTTCCTTATACGAAATGCGGCTTTCTCTTTATTTTTTTTAAAAGTTATTATTTTTAGCTAAAAATTAGTTATTTGATTAGAAAAGGACAGAGATACGTGACCTCCTCTTAATTGGCCTTTTGATTTATCACCATAGGCCATCAAAAATTAATCACTTTTAAGATGCTGTTTCTGAATTCTTGCACCAATTTCAAATCAGCATTATATGCACCTTCCCATGCAATTATTCTATGATTTATGAAACTGTTAAACAGCGCCTATGAAAATAAATTTTAAATATAAAACCGATAGATTTTGTTGAAAAAGTATTTGAAATATGATTTATTATTTATTATTTTTTTTATAGCATTTTATGATTTTTTATAACGATGCAAGGATGTTGCAGTGTACCACACCCCCTGTAAATTGTACGTAAGTTCCTGGAGGTTTGATTAGTTGAGCTTAATTATTGATTTATAAATTTATAAGAAATTTGAGGAATAAAATGTAAATAAAAAATTGTAAAAAATACTTTTTTATAGCAACTTTTTTATTCCTGAAAGTAAAATAATTTATTGTCGAATCATTTTACGCATGCTCTGTGCTCAAAACGTGAATAGAAAAAAATAAAGCAGTTGGATGCATTATTTAGAAATTATAATGATACATTTTATTGTAGGAGTACACAAAAGAAATAAAAAAAAATTTATATGTGTTATTAAAATTTAAAATATTTTGAGTATATTTTATTGATACCTATTCAGTAATTAAATGTAACTATTATTAATACTTACTTTGAAGAAATTCCAAATGGCCCTAAACATACAAGCATTTAATTATACAACATATTTACAAGGTAAGTTGCAAACTTTATAACGCGAGTACGGCAACCAATTAAATTAAAATTATAATTCCATATTCTTATATAATTTAATTGATGAATAATTTTTGCATTATAATCGATTTTAAAAACTGTGTAATCGTTAATATACCTTTTTCGCAAAGTCAGTATTATAAATACAATAAGATTTCCGATAAAAATTGTGACAAATATATAAGATTATCTAACTCAAATATATAATGATGTTGCAATTAAATAATATGTGTAGACCCCACCATGATCTTTTTAAGTATAATTTTCTAGTAAAACAGTTGTCAAGATCGTTTCAACAATTCGTTCGTTGTAATAAGTGTTACATATTCATATAAAAAAAGAAATACTTTATTTAACTCAAACATATAACGATGTTGCAACAAAATAACATGTGCAAACTCACATATTAATGTAAAAATAACAATATTTCATAATATAAAACAAACCGTACTATTTATTTGGGAAAAGAATCATTGAATGTTCTACAATTCTCTAATAATAGAAACGTAGAATAAATATTTAATTAATTTTATAAATTTCTGAAAAAAATTATTATGAATTTATTTTAAATTATTTAATATACAAGAAGGTTATTATATAGATTGTTTATATTATTTTTTTTAATATTATTAATAGTAATCTTTTTCAGAGTCATTAACATGGTTGTCCTCGAAGTAATGTTAACTTAAGAAGCGGCCGTATAATTTTGTCCTTGTCAAATCTAAATTTTCGTTATAATTAATAAATTACATACTTTTATACATTAATAAGAGTTGTCCCCCATACTTTTAGGAAAGACCAAACATTTCTATTCTATAAAAAATAAAATATTTTTATTCATTTTCGAGTAAAGTATAAAATGATAAAAAGCAATTAAACCTAATTCCTTCGATTTGTTTCATACTTTACTCAAAAATGAAAGAAAATTTTTTCATAGAATAGAATCGTTTGCTCCTCCCTAAATCTATGGGCGACAGCTCTTACTTACGTATAAAAATATTTAGACTATCAATGATAATGAATATTCGGATTAGACAAGGACAGAGCCACACGGTTGCATCTTATGGAAATGTAAAATACCGACATTACAGTCTTCCAAATCATTTATTTTGAATAAAAAAAAATTTAAAATATCTCTTGAACTCTACCCTTGAACTCAAAACCCTTAAACACTCAACTCTTACATCCCAAATCCTCGAACATCAAACCCTTCACTCGTGGAACCCTTAAATTCTATACCCTTCGACCCTAAACCCTTAAACCTGGATCCTTAACCCTTGAATCCTTAAACCCAACTTCAGGAAATCACAATGTCGGTAACTACGTGAAAACGAAAAAGATAGACGAATACAGAAATTTACGAATGAGGGATATGGGACTAAAATTAACAAAATTTCTGTTCCCTAGCCACTAGGGACAGCACTGAATCTCATATATATAAATATATATATGGTTATTTCCTCAAATGAAGTCCAAATCACTGTTGGAAATTTGTTTTTTAAATTCTTAAATTTTAAAATTTTTTCTTTGTGAATATGTTAATTTGTTTATTTCAAATGAGATCTCACCCTTTGTTGAGCTTAAATATTTCTATTGTTTTGCACTGATAAAAAATATACTGTCAACGGAGTTACGTATTATCATCTCCTTACTGTAAAAAACTGACTCCGTGATAATCCAATTGAAATTATATTAAATCAAGCTTAAGAGGACGTTGGATCTCTCCATCCTTTTTTAACCGTAAAATGTAGATTTTTGAAAAAACAAGTAATTATTGATGGAAATTAAGAGTTGTCCGCAACTTGTACAGTCAAAAACAATATTTTTCCTGATAAGGGCAAATTAATTTCGATGCTTTGTTTTCAAAAAAAGTTTGACATACTTAAAAAATCATAATCTCTAGCCTAACTTATGATTTTTTAAGTATGTCAAACTTTTCTTGAAAACAAAGCATCAAAATTAATTTGTCCTTATCAGAAAAAAATATTGTTTTTTACTGTACAAGTTGCGGAAAACTCTTAATTTCTATCAATAATCACTAGATTTTCTAAAAACCTACATTTTTTAAGTAAAAAAGGATAGAGAGATCCAGCGTCCTCTTAAAACTATCATTCAAAACTTAGGTTTTTTTCTTATATGTATCTTTTAAATAGATTCACTAGAGAGAATAAATTTGGCATTTACAGGGAAAAACAACCATATACGGGGCATTCTTCCTGAATGTTACCCCCTTCCTAACCATTTTTCTTAGGAATAAAAAATTTTTTGAAAGTATGCAAAATTCATAAAAAAAACCAAGCTAATATGCGTGGCATATTAATCCGGGGGGTCAATTCCAAGGTCATTTTAAGCTGAGCTTTTTAGTTTAATTAATAACTCCTACTTCCGATTATGGGTTCGGAATCTAAGAGAAATTCTACGTTCAGATAAGATGGGGTCCGTTTGACCCCTCAAGGACGTGTGAGGGTCAATCATCCATTTTATTTTTTTTCATCTAATTACCCCAACTAAGGTAAGTTTCAAATATTGACAAGACAATAGTCGTTTCAATTTAAAGGGATCACCATTTGAATTCGTATGGAAGTCACTTGACCTCTTAATTTTTTCACACAGTCAACGCATTACAGTAATTTTCAAAATAAATATTGTATAAATATGGTATGAAAATCATATGAAAATCGCATGAATGCAATTTTCGCTGTACTTATATTGACTATGTGAAAAAAATTAAGAGTTTGATTGACTTCCATACGACCTTGGCCAGCCCAACTGGCATCACATACTATACCTTTTTTGAACGTGGAATTATCCGTAGATTCCGAACCTATGATAAAAAACGCTGCCAAGTGCTTTGGCAGAATGCTTTCTCATAGAGCTTTTTGAGTTTCATTAGTTTTTTTATATTTATTGAAATGTGATTTTAATATAAAAAAATTGTCTAACATTAATATTTATTTATAAATTTGTACTTTAAAAGAACGATGACAACGAAATTTCTAATCGTATCCACGCTTAAAAAAAAGATAAATGAAAAATAGAAATTTGTATGAAAATTTTTAAAATTCTCTTAAATTAAAACTGCACTGAGAAAATTAGTTTTCCAAAACTTGTTTTCTTTAGACAGTAGCAAATAACTTGCATACAAATTTTGGAGCAAATCTATCGAATGGTTTCCGTGAAATAGAAAAATAATAAAATTAATAGTATACCAAAAAAATCAGTTTTCAAATGTTTTTAGTATTTTAACAGTATCAAATAATTTCTATACACATTTTTAAGCAAATTCTTAGAGTAATTTACGTAAAATCCAAAAAAAATCAAAAATTTAAAATAAATTTTTTTCAAAATTTTCAAAATGCTTTAAAATTATAACTGCGCTAAGAAAATAAGTTTTCCAAAGCTTGTTTCATTAAGGCAATAACGAATAATTTTCATAATAATTTTATAGCAAATCTATCAAATGGTTTTAGTGTAATATAAAAAAAATGAAAAATAAACATTTTTTCAAAATTTTCAAAATTCTCTTAAATTAACACTGCGTTAAGAAAATAAGTTTTCCAAAGCTTGTTTTATTAAGGCAATAACAAATAATTTGCATAATTATTTTAGAGCAAATCAAACGAATAGTTTTTGTGTAATATAAAAAAAATGAAAAATTAACATATTTTCAAAAATTTTCTAAATGCTTTAAAATTAAAACTGCGTTAAAGAAATGAGTTTTCCAAAGCTAATTTCCTTCAGACAATAGCGAATAACTATCTATTGAATGGTTTTCATCAAATAAAAGAAAAATAAAGAAAAAAATTTTTTTTTTAAATTTTCAAATTACTCTAAAATTAAAAGTGCGCTAAGAAAATCAGTTAGTAAAAGTTTTTCTTCTTTTGGCAGTCGCAAATAATGTCTATGCAAATTTTCACGAAAATTCTTAGAGTAGTTTACGTAAAATACCAAAAAAATGAAAAATCAAAATTTTTTTAAAATTATTAAAATTGCTTTAAAAAAAAACTGAGCTAAGAAGATCAATTCTTAATAGCTTCCCCCCCAGTTAGACAAAAAAATAAATTGCATGCGAAATTTGAAGCAAATCCATCGAGTAGTTCTCGAGATATTTTTGGCGTACTGAAATCATACACACACACACACACACACCCACACACACACACACACACATACAGACATTTTCTGGAAACCACTTTTTTCGACTCCCTGAGTCTAAATATGTACAAATTAATGAAAAAATACAAAATGTGG
Source organism: Anastatus disparis (assembly GCA_017163975.1). Taxonomy (NCBI): domain Eukaryota; kingdom Metazoa; phylum Arthropoda; class Insecta; order Hymenoptera; family Eupelmidae; genus Anastatus; species Anastatus disparis. The sequence continues at coordinate 1,160,263 of JAFFSR010000390.1, forward strand.
GTTGTTGGTTAAAAAACAATGATGACCTTGCAATGACATTGAAATTAACCACTAAGCTTAACAAGGTCTTTAAATGGTGATCCCTTTAAATTGAAACGACTATTGTCTTGTCAATATTTGAAACTTACCTTAGTTGGGGTAGTTAGATGAAAAATAAAATAAAATGGATGATTGACCCTCACAGGTCCTTGAGGGGTCAAACGGACCCCATCTTATCTGAACGTAGAATTTCTCTTAGATTCCGAATCCATAATGGGAAGTAGAAGTTATTAATTAAACTACAAAGCTGAGCTCAAAATGACCTTGGAATTGACCCCCAGGATTAATATGCCACTCATATTAGCTTGGTTTTTTAAATAAATTTTGCATACTTTTAAAAATTTTTTATTCCCAAGAGAAATAAGGTGGAGGGGGTAACGCTCAGATAAAATGCTCCATTAATCAACCAAAATCCTCCCAGTCTTGGCTTCATCAGTTAGGCTAATATTCCCATATTATAAAATCATCGTGAACCATGCTAACCATTGTAACGTTTTTCCCTTTTGGGAGGGGGAAATACGTGTAACTCCTGTTGCCAGACGCTTCAGTGAGTTACCAGGGTAAGATCGGCAGGAGTTGGAGGGATCGGACGGTGGAAAGTACAGGAAAGTAACCGGGTCTAACACGTTCGGTTATGCTAGGTAGTACCTTGGCTTTATTGTACTCGTAAAACTCACGTACAACGATGACTACAAATATGAATTAATAATAATGTGTTAATCAAAGCTGAACCTAATAATTTTATATAATACAAATAACTAACCTAACCTTAACGGAATGAAATGTACAAAGATAATTAGTTCTTTAATTAAATCGGCCACTTGACGGCTATTCAATAAGTGAAATCAATTAATCAATAATCTTTAAAGAATCTGAATTATAGTTTACTTTAACTAAGTGATTCTACGGCCTGGACGGTTTAGTTTATACCGACGGCTTTTACCTGCAACAATGTGCAAAACAAAAGAAACAAGTGATTAATAATTAAATATAATATAACTAGGCGGCGGCATTTAATAACGCTATACTTAATACTACGGTAATAATAATAATGACGGTGGGTAGCCGGCTCCCTTAGTTATCTGAATTACAAATCTCTATAGGCATGCGGGACCTTTAAGTGACGTAAAGACAATGGGTGGCCGACACCCTTAACTTATTCTAATATCTTAATAACTACGCGGCAGGCGGACGGAGTCCTCTAACTAATATAAAAATGTATTGGGTGGACGACACCCTTAACTTATTCTAAATATGAATATTTACACGCGGTCGGACGGAGTCCTTTAAACTAAGGTGAATCAAGTAATTAGGTGGACGACACCCTTAATATATTCCAAAATCACGCGGCGGCGGACGCGACAGCCATGGGTGTACCAAACCCTTAATTAAGCTAGTGGCGAAATGTGAAATAGAATATAATACTATGGGTGGACGTCACCCTTGAATTCAACGGCGCAAGTTCGGCATTGCGGCGGCGGCAAAAATTGCGAGTGTGCTCTAGGCAGGTAGATCTACGCCTGTGTGCTCACTTGACGTAACTCTAGTACTGCCGGCATTTGCACTGTAGTGTAGACCTGTGTGCGCACTTGGTCTACCCTCATGTGCAAGAGAGAGAAGCTCTGCCTAAGCTGTGGTGCTCCACAAGCCAAGGCAGCCAGCTACTACTTGTCTCATTCTCTCTTAGCCTTGTGTGCTCACTTAGGTAAAGAGAGGGGAGAGACCGTAGTCTACACTGCTCTGCTTAGCTGTGCTTCTCGGCCTCTTATATACTCTGGCCTCATTTTTCCCGTTGACTGCAACGACGTTCGAGGTTGCCACTTAGCGACTGAGCTCAGAACTACTGTTCTATCGTAGCTGGCCGTTAGGCGGGAAATTTAAATGCGGGTATGTATACTCGTCGCACCATTATGGTCGTGGTCATTGTTTAGGACATACTTCGACTTAAAATTTTTCGCTTTTTTCATTTCTGGAGTCAAAGTTAGGAGTTCTCATTTGAAAAATTAACTGAACCCATGCTAACCACGATGTTCATGGTTATGAACATGGTCATGGTCATGGATAAGAACATATTTGGACAAAACTTTTTAATCCTACCGTTCCCGGGGTCAGAATTAGGGGTTCTCATTTAAAGAAATCGATTTGACCAATGCTGACCATGATGATCATGGTCATGGTCATGATCAAGGTCATGGTTAAAAATATACTCAGACGTAAAATTTTCCGCTCTTTACGTTTCCGGAGTCAAAGTTAGGGGTTCTCATTTGGAAAAATAAACTTGACTCATGGTTGAGGACATAGACGTAAAATTTACAACCTTACCGTTTCTGGAGTCAAAATTAGGCGTTCTTATTTAAAAAAATCGATTCAGCCAATGCGGACCACTATGATCATGGTCATGGTTATGGTTATGGACATGGTCATGGTTATCGACATACTTAGACGTCAAATATTCTGTTATTCTTTCCGAAATCGAAGTGAGGGATTCCTATCTGAAAAAATCAACTTGACCCATGCTGACCATAATGATCTTACTCATGGTCATGGTCATGGTGAAGGACGTACTTGGACGTAGAATATTTTGCTTAAACTATTTCCAGGATTAAAATAAGTGGTTCTTATTTGAAAAAATCGATTTGACCAATGCTGACCACGAAAATCATGGTGAGGGTCATGGTCATGATCATAATTATGGGCATACTCGGACATCAAATATTCCGCTTTTTTCGGAGTCAAAGTTAGGGGTTCCTATTTAAAAATGTCAACCTGACCCATACTGACCATGATGATCATGGTTATGGTCATAGTCATGGTTAAGGACGTAAAATTTTTGACTTTTATCATTCCCAGGGTCAAAATTAGAAGTTCTTTTTTGAAAAAATGCTGATTACAATGATCATGGTCATGGTCATGGTTATAATTAAGGACATACTTGGATGTAAAATCTTCCGTTTTTTTCCAGATTTAAAGTAAGGAGTTCTCATTTAAAAAAGTCAACTTGACCCATGCTAACCATGATTATTATGGTCATGGTCATGGTCATGTTCATGGTTAACATATTTGGACATACAATTTTCCTCTTTTACCATTTTTGGAGTCAAAGTTACATCTTTTCATTTAAAAAAATCGATTTGACGTATGCTGTCCACGATGATCATGGTCATGGTCGCGGTCATGGTCAAGGTTAAGGACATACTTGTACGTGAAAAATCTTTCATTTTTTCTCATTTCCGCAGTCAAAGTTAGGGGTTCTTATTTGAAAAAATCGATTCAGCTAATGCTGACTACGATGATCATGGTCATGGTCATAATCATGGTCATGGTTAAGGACATACTTGGACGTGTTATTTTCCGCTCTTCTCATTTACGAATTCGAAGTTAAGGGTTGCTATTTTAAGGATTCAACTTAACCCATGCTGACCATGATGATCATAGTGGTGGTTAAGGACATACTTGAACGTAAAATTATATGCTTTTACGATTTTCAGAGTCAAAATTAGGGGTTCTCATCTGAAAAAATTGATTTGCCCATTGCGGGCCACGATGATCATGGTCATGGTTATGGTCATGGTCATGGTCATGGTTATCGACATACTTGGACGTCAAATATTCCGCGTTTCCTTCTGAAATCAAAGTGAGGGGTTCCTTTTGGAAAAAATCAACTTGACCCATGCTGACCATAATGATCATACTCATGGTCATGGTCATGGTTGAGGACGTAAAATTTTACGCTCATTTTATTGTCGGAGTCAAAGTTGGGGAATCCTATTTTAAAAAATTAACTTGACCTATGCTGACTACGATGATCATGGTCATGGTTATGCTCATGGTCAAGGACATACTTGTAAGTAAAATCTTCCGCTCTTTATATTTCCGGAATCAAAGTTAGGGGTTCAAATTTGACAAAATTAATTTGACGGATGCTGACCATGATGATCATGATCATGGTTAAGGATATACTTGGAGGTAAAATTTTTCGCTCTTACTATTTTCGTGGTCAAATTTAGGGGTTTTCATTTGAAAAAATCGATTCGAGCAATGCTGACTATGATGATTATGGTCATGGTCATGGTCAAGGACATATTTGGACGTAAAATCTTATGATTCTTCTATTTTCAGAGTCAGAGTTAGGGGTTATCATTTGAAAAAATAAACTTTACTTATGCTGAGTATGATGATCATGGTCATGGTCATAGTCATGGTCACCAAAAGATGACTCCTCCCAAACTTTACAACTTTTGCCTGGATAGTTTTTCTTAGAAATGCTCTGCATTTGAAATATTTGGGCGGGGATTCAAAATGGGTTACCCTGTATATATACAGGATCTCCCATTTTAAACGTCTCATCTAAATAACTCGTAATGGAAGCCTTCAATCGAAAATATGACAATTGTAAATGTTGTTAGTTATTTAGGGGAAAATCGAATGGTGACCTTGAAATTGACTTTGAATGTCCTTTTCAAAGACATTTGAAGGTCAGCTTTGATTATTTTAAGTTAACTTATATTTATTTACGGATTTGAATTCTTTGTTAAAAAATACATAGGTTTTATTTGAAACGTTTTTTTGCAAGTGCTCCTCTTTCTTGCTAACGAGCGAAAAAGATCAGCCAGGCAGCTAAAGCGATAATTACATACCGCAGAAAGGCCAGCTAACTCAATAAATATTAAACTTAACATTATTTTATATTTTATATGATACATTAGATACGTGTAAAAGCTATGAACTTTAAAATGCTGTAACTTTTTAGTTATTTATTATATTTTAATGGAACAAAGTTCGATATAATTGTTTTACTATTACCCAATAAGTTTTTAAGCTGAAAATTGGATAATTAATTTCTATCGCAAAATACAAACGATTTTCTAATTTAATATTTAACGATTTCCCCCTTAAATAAAATAATTAAAGAAACTGCTGAAATTTGGAATTGTGATAGTTTAGTGTATTTTGAACTTACACGCGTTTTTTCGACATACCTTATAATACTAATAACTGACAAATATAAGAAAAGAAATAGGAGGTTCGACACGTAGTTATACGAGACCGCGTGTAAAATCATCAATAAAACCTCTTAGAAATGACACATTCAAACAATCTTTTGATAATACATAAAAAATTATTTGATGATTCAACCCTCAAAGTTTCAACGCATGTTATAAGACTTTTCATTAAAATATTCTATAAAACATTGTCAAAATAATACATTTAAGATGAACTTAGCAAAGTCGTTTTCTGTAGTAGAAGAGAGAGATAGATAGAGAGAGAGAGAGAGAGAGAGAGAGAGAGAGAGAGAGAGAGAGAGAGAGAGAGAGAGAGAGCGATATTTGACGACATTTCTAAAATGTAGGTTACATAGCATTTTACATTCTGAATGATAATTTATGAACGAAAATAAAAGTATTTTGATTATTCTGAAATCATTTAATAGGGTAAGCATTCATTTCATTATAAAAAATGTAGCATTTTTATTTATAAAAATTTATGAAGCATTACACATGAATCGGATCTATACGGTGATAGTCTATAAATATCTATAGCCTATAATCAAATATGTTTACATTGTGAAGCAAAAAAAATTATTAATGAATAATGTTGCCAAGTTTGAACTAAATGTCGATAATATAGATTACTACTAAAAAATAATCATGACAGGTAAACGTCCTTAAGAGCAGGTCGAGTATATCTGTCCTTTTCTAATGAGAGAATTGATTTTTTTATAAAAACTAATAATTTTAGCAAAAAATGAAGAGAAAGCCCCATCTCGTATCAGAAAAAGCAAAATTTTCTTTGAAAAGAAAGAACTAATTTTATTGCTTCGTTTTCAAGAAAATCTTGAAAAACTTAAAACATAGAGGTTAGGGTAAACAATTTGGTTTTTCAAGGTTTTCTTGAAAACGAAGCAATAAAATTAATTCTTTCTTATCAAAGAAAATTTTACTTTTTCTGATACGAGATAGGGCTTTTTCTTAATTTTTTGCTGAAATTATTAGTTTTTGTAAAAAAATCAATTCTTTGATTAGAAAAGGACAGATATACTCGACCTGCTCTTAAGAGTCGGCCGTATGGCTTTATCCTTGTCTAATCTAAATTTTTTTTATAATTAATAAATTATATATGTAGTCAAGAAGTTAAAAATGAAGTCAAGTTCAACTGCTTTTTCTGTTTCGGGCTATACTCGGAAAATAATGAAAATTTTTCATAGAATAGAATCCTTTGCTTGTTTTTTGCTCTACAGCGCTCAGCCCTAACATTTGTATAAAAATATTGAATTTATTAATTATAACGAAAATTTAGATTAGACAAGGATAAATTTTTTGGATACCATTGGCATTACGACCCGCGCCTTCTGCTAGCTAAAATATGTATGCTCAATGTAGTAAGACTTATGGAGAATATCAAGTTCTTATTATTTATTTAACTTATTGTATTAAAAAATCCAAACGTAAATGACTAAAATATGCACATTTGTTTGCTGTACCGTTTTAAATCGGATTCTTATAATCGGATATTTAATTAGTAAAATAATCAACTAAAACTAAATATTCTTCATAGGTTTCTGTATATTTTTCCTACATCAGACGGCCATGTTATTTACACACACACACACACATATATATATGGGGCGTTTCATATCAACTCACCTGGTCAAAAAATAAAAATCGCTAAAAATCTGGGAAAATGTTCTATTTGATACCCAACATACCCAAAAAAATTTTTAGAGCTCTAGGTCAAAGAGGTCAAGAGCAAGAGGTCATGGAGTTTTGTGATTTTTTCAATTTTTTTGTAAAATCATCATTTTTAATATTTTTTTATTAAAAAACTAAAGGTTTTAGAAAAAAATGTATAAAGACATTTTTTGTTGGAAATTATGTGTAGAAACTATACAAATTTTTTCCAATCCCAAAGCTGCTATCTTCTGATTGGTCCATTATATATTTTGATGTGATTTTCAATAACTTTTCTTCGCCAAGGTTGATTTTACTCATTTGGCACTAAAAGTTTGTAATTTTTATAACCTTTCACTGAAATTTTCCCTACATGGTAAAATAACTCTACAGGCAGTTATGGTACTTTTTATTTAAGGTATCAAGACTGAGTTTTAAGCCTGAAAAAAAATGAAATTGAAATGTAGTCATAATTTGTTTTTGTAATGATATTAATTAATAAAACTTCTTTTTACCTTAAATATATATTAAATACAAGACTTTGACCTAAAAATAATTTTAAAAAACCCCATCCGTTGGTTAAAATCCTTTGCTCTTGTCGATAACTTGATTTTTAAAATTTTTTTACTTACCGTAGAGTTTCTCAGCTAATTTTCAATTAATTGACCTGAAAATTTCCAGAGATCTCTAATTTATATATCTTCACAAAATAATAGTTTTAGTTTTAGGAAAAAAAAATAATTTCTAAGTTTGGTTTAGAAAAAGTTGAAAAAAATCAATATTTTTGTGAATTTCATACAAGTAATTCAGTTCAACATTTACTTTAACTTATCTTATCAAAATTCCAGAACTATTATTTTGTGAAGATATATAAATTAAAGATCTCTGGAAATTTTCAGGTCAATTAATTGAAAATTAGCTGAGAAACTCTACGGTAAGTAAAAAAATTTTTAAAATCAAGTTATCGACAAGAGCAAGGGATTTTAACCAACGGATGGGGTTTTTTAAAATTATTTTTAGGTCAAAGTCTTGTATTTAATATATATTTAAGGTGAAAAGAAGTTTTATTAATTAATATCATTACAAAAACAAATTATGACTACATTTCAATTTCATTTTTTTTCAGGCTTAAAACTCAGTCTTGATACCTTAAATAAAAAGTACCATAACTGCCTGTAGAGTTATTTTACCATGTAGGGGAAAATTTCAGTGAAAGGTTATAAAAATTACAAACTTTTAGTGCCAAATGAGTAAAATCAACCTTGGCGAAGAAAAGTTATTGAAAATCACATCAAAATATATAATGGACTAATCAGAAGATAGCAACTTTGGGATTGGAAAAAATTTGTATAGTTTCTACACATAATTTTCAACAAAAAATGTCTTTATACATTTTTTTCTAAAACCTTTAGTTTTTTAATAAAAAAATATTAAAAATGATGATTTTACAAAAAAATTGAAAAAATCACAAACCTCCATGACCTCTTGTTTTTACCTCTTTGACCTAGAGCTCTTAAAAATTTTTTTGGGTATGTTGGGTATCAAATAGAACATTTTCCCAGATTTTTAGCGATTTTTATTTTTTGACCAGGTGAGTTGATATGAAACGCCCCATATATATATATATATATGTATATATATAAACTTATGTATTTTTAGTTAGCAGAAGCCGCGAGTTGTAATCTAAAAGAATTAGACAGAATAATTTGTTATTGTCGCTGAAATAAGCAGACTGGTTATATAAATTATTTTACTGTCGTCGAACGATGTATTATTTTATTATCGCTGATAAACACTCATAAAATAATTTTTCATTATCGCTAGAATAAATAAACAGACTATTTTTTATTATTACTGGAATAAGCTAACAGATGATTTTATTGTCGCTAAAAGAAGCTGAAAGAATAATTTTTTGTCGCTAAAGTAAGTTGACAGATCATTATTTTATTGTTGCTAAAAGATGCTGACGAAAGAATTTTGTACTGTCGCTAAAATAAGCGGACAGATTATTTTTTCGCTGTTGCTAAATGAAGTCGAAAAATTGTTTCATTGTCGCTAAAATGAGTTGATAGATTATTATTTTATTATCACTAATAAAGCTGGCAGATTATTTTATTGTTACTAAAAGAAGCTGATAATAATTTTTTAATGTTCCAGAAATAGGTGGACAGGCTATTATTTTATTGTTACTCAAATAAACTATATAAATACATAAAATAACTTATATTTCCATTTCTTACTGTCACTAAAGTAAGCAGACACCAACGTAACATAAAATATTTAAAAAATATTTTATGGATTATTTCTAATTATTTATAAAGCTCACATGAAATATTTTTTAAATATTTCATAAATAATTCGTATAATAGTTAATGAAAGATTTTATAAATATTTTAGAAATGTTTCACAAGACATTTATAAATAATTATAGATCTTTCATGAAAGATTTCTGAAATATTTAGTGTATCTTTCATAAAATACTCCAAAAGTTATTTCTGAAATATTTCATGGAAGATTCTTTATCGCGGGCATAGGGATATTTCATAAATATTTCATAAATATTTCTGGAAAATTTATAATCTTTTCTATTAAAGTCGCATTCACATACATTCTATAAAACACATTATTATTTATATAATACTGTATGAAGAATTGCACAATGTAAATTGTGCGCTTTAGTCCAAATTAATTTACTAAAGCAATGTTAAGTTTTAAAAAGGTAAACTGTTAAATGAAAAGATTGATGTATGAATATATAAAATACTTTAATAAGATTCAGTTGAGGAGTGACAAACGAAGCGAGATGTGTTCGCTGCGATGGTCGCAAAAGTTCTGACGTTTTACAAAATATTTCTTAAATAGTTTCTATGGGATTTTTAGTTAAGACAAGAAAAAGGTTTTTATTGTACAGAGAAAGTTTTATAGTGAGATTAAGGATTAACGGGAAATCCCGAATGGTCAACATATGGCGTTGTTTTTAATTTTCATCGGTCGCTCCGTTCGTCATAAATACATTTATTTTTATTACTAGTACAGAAAGAAGAGTGCCTCTTTGCAGAGGTTCGTGCAATGGTTCATTTATTTGTATTTGCTACATATTGAATCCTTTTTTAAATCGCGTTAACATCTTTCACACATATTTCTAAATATAAGAAAATACTAAGAAAAATATTTTAACTATAACGTTGAATACATTTGAAAATATCAATTAAATTAATACTAAGATACATTATGATTTATTTTACATTCTTATTTATGAATTACAAATTATGAAAATATATGCTTGTACACTGTATTATACCCTGTTATATTTATAAACAATTTCATATCCGCATACAAGTTTTAGTATTTATTTATAGTTACATTTATATTGTAATGATATAAGCACCTACGCGTGTACGCACAAAGCTGCTGACTTTTTGCCTTATAAAGTAAGTAAGACATCCTCCAGCCACTTGGGGATAAAACGCGCATTTAACGCGTGTACTCTCATCGGTCAAATTGAGAATAAAAAATCTTTCAGTGATATATTTCCCAAATATTAAGCAAATGTTTTGTGGAATAATACTTGATATATTTTTGAAATCTTTCATCAAATATTTTGTGAAATATTTTGAAAATATTTTTGAAAAATTTAAAGAAAGATTTTTGTATCTTTAATAATCTTTCGAAAAATATTTAGAAAATATTTCGTGGAATAATACATGATATATTTTCAAAATCTTTTATGATGTATTTTTAAAATCATTCATGAAATATTTTGTAAAAAATTTAAGGAATATTTCAGAAATCTTCCAAAAAAGATTTTTGTATCTTTATTAATATTTCAAGGAAGATTTTAGAAATATTTAGAGAATATTCCATGAAATAATACATGATATATTTTAAAAATCTTTTATGAAATATTTTGTGAAAAATTTAAGAAATATTTTAGAAATCTCGAGTAAGAAGGAGAGAGAGGTAATCCGTAATCGTGTCACGGTAAGGTTAAGCGATACAGCGCGTCCAGAGTGGCTATTATGTCGTATGAATGTGCGTGCAGACTTTACAAACCATCTTACGTTGGTTCATTTTTTTATTATTTTTTCGCTCAGGGCTTTTTAATATCTGGTAATCAACAACCCTTGCTTCACTCGGATCGTAAATGTTAACAAATGTTAAAAGCCCTTTACGTCTTATTCGTTATGCTTTGCACACTGAAAAAAAGTTCTGCTCATTGTGCTTGAGCTAAATATGTGGCATCGGCTTGGGGCTGCTAATACTTCCACGGCAGTAGAGATCCGCAGTTTTTGTTTAGTAGGAGTATAATTATCATTAACCCTTTCAGAACCAATGTACATTACAATGTACATTGACATTTTTTGGTTTTTTTGAAATTGTGCAAAAGTGGCTTCAAATTTTGTAAAAAAAATATGTGTATTAGATTGAAGTGGACTATTTCCGATCTCAAACTGAGGGCCTAAGTTATAATATCTTTGATAGAAACTGAGAAAACTTGAAAAGAAGAAAAAAAAAAATTTTTCATCGCAAAAATTGCTTAATAAATGAACACTTATCATCGCTAAATGGTTATCAGAACTTTTTATGATGAAATAATAATTCCGTTCTAAAAGGGTTAAAATTTTACTAGTTGAATAGGTGGAGTATCTATACTCCTGTTAAATTTATACTGCTGCGAAAGTGATATAACGCGTGTTCAATAATTTTGTATTATTAGAAATTAATTTATAGTTTAATTTACATAAAATAAGATACGGCTTTGGAAACTGGAGTGCTGAATTGAGAAGATTCAAGGCGATTGTAAATTACTTTATTCTTCAAATAATCATAGATTAAACTAACCTTAAAAATTCTTGTGTATGAGTTGTTTCTAACATACTTTAAATATACTGCTTCACGAATGCCCCGCAGAAACTGCGTATCGCTCCACAATTCTTGCTTGAATCACAGTGCTTCCGTCAGTTACGCTGAAACTGCCTAACTTTTATGCCACCATAGCCTAACTCTTATTATCAATATTTGTCCCTTGTAATACAATATACTATTTGATTAGAAGATAGTCAACTGAACAAACTTATTTGAGTCTCATCTTTTCCGTTTTCTGTAACCTATATAAAACTAAATTAATTAATTATTTTTTTTAATAGTATTTAATTTTAAAATAATTTGGAAAACCTTGTTCAAAATGATTTAATTACTTAAGAGGCGGTTGGAACCATTCCGCCAATTGGTAATGCTGCAGCTTAGAGAAAAATATAAAATATTTTTTATACAGTGATTTACAATTGACTGAGACCATAATATACTTTTAATATTGTCAATGAAACTAGTTATATATATGTAGAATAATTATTGATTCTGATCTCGTTTAAAAATTATGAAATATTTTGACAGAACGAAAAATGCTACGCGTAGTAGAGCGGATGTAAACATATGTGTATTTTCGTGTAGTGCAAAAGAGTAAGTAATACCAACGAATATAGACATGAATAGAAGTGCAGAGTCAATTGGAAGAGTGAGGCGACTTTAGGAATCTGTCTCCCCAGCTTATACATGGCCTGTATATCTATATAGTACTAACACATAAATATACTGACATTTTTAGATAGATATATAACATTTTTTACACTTCTGCTCTTCTACTTACGTCTATATTCTTCGGTAATATTAAAGAATGATAGATACACCGTCGATTGAACGGAGCAACCGTTTACCTAAGCGGTGTGCAAAAGAACCGTTCAACCGGAAAAAGTCGAGAAAAATCGAGGTTCTCGGATAAGCGGTGAAAAAGCGGATAACTCAGCTGAACGGAGAAAAAGTGAATGACTTAATAGAGTCTAGAAAAAACAATTAACTTAAACAGGTGCTAAGAAAGCAGCTAATTCAAGTGAACAAAGAAAAAGCATTTAATTCAAGGTTGAGCTTTTTGAACACGTTCTTTTTTTAATCAAAAGGATTAAATCTCAACTTTTACTAGAATTTTTTAGAATGAACATAAAAGCTACCATTAGAGAGTAATATTCAATGTTATAAACAATGATTTTTCAAAGAAATTGAACAAAGTAGCTCATAATTTTGGAATGATCGAGCGTTAGACCGAATGCTCGCGGCTTTTTTTATGATTTTATATAGAAAAACACATCCGCAAGTTACAGCACGATCCGTGACCCAAACAAGGGTTACTCTCCCAGTTAGTTTAATGTTATTTAAAATTTTGCATATGAATTGTTTGAATTGAACAAAAGTTGATAATAGTCATCGTATGTACTTGGAATTAATCAACGATCAATCATACTTCTCAAATCTTTCCATTTTTCTCTGTCTAAGCTTAATTTAGAATTGTAAAATATAATCAGAATTTCTTTTTCATTATATGATCCTCCTAACTTTTTTATCTGACCTTCATAATTGTATGTTAATTCAATAGTCTTATTTGGATTGACTTTTTTTGTGATGTTTGAAAAATCCTAGATATATTTTTCCAAAAATTTTTATTGCAAATATGAGAAAAATTTAAAATTTCATTTCAAGTTATTTCATAAACAGAATACCTCAGCTACTTTACTTTTGCATTTCTAATGCACATTATGTCACATTATTCGTCTTGGGTGTAATCCGAGCGAGTTCCAGCTGCTGACTCAAAGGTCGAATGCATTAAATTGCCATCACTCTTAGTTAACCCCTTGACTAAATAACTAAAAAAATAACTTTCTATGTTAAAAGTGTACAAGTCAAAAATATTGGAGTATTTAATATTGATCATTTGATAAATTACATATACTAAGTAAGAAATGAAACCGTACGTATATTATTTTAAAAAAAAAACATACTAATATACAACAAACCTAATTTATTTGTTTTATTGTTTAATTTCTGAATTTAAAAAATTATTAATTAAAGTTTACCTGTAGGTGATTATTACATTAAATTCAGAAGTGACTTTAATATACGTTGAATATAAAATTCAATTGTGATTCTGATTACTACAATTATCATTATAAAATCTGATTTCAGTGATCCCTTTTGCTGTCTTGCTGATATGAACTTTCATAAACAACTGCTAATTTCATTAGCACCTCGTTTTGCTACTGTTTCATTCCAAATGAAACAAAATCTTGCTTTACATGCCAAATCAAAATCTGTAAAATTATAGATGGACATTTTCTGCAAATAATGCAACCTGGATGATTTACATTTTGAAATATTTAAAATTTTTCGAAGATTAAATGAAGCACAATAAATTTTTGAATTTGATTTTGTATCTTCTCTGTCACTTTTTATTTGTAATAAAAAGTGACAGGTGTAAAGTATAGATATTTTGTACATATTCAGTTCATTTTTTCTCTAATAAAGCATTAAAAATTCAAATATTTCACACATATCTTTTTTAGGATAATGAAAAGACAAATTATATTCTTTATTAAAGATTTTACGATAGCAAAATTCTGATATTATTTGAGAAAAATTCTTATTAGTAACCCACTCTATGTGTATCACGTACATTTTATTTATATTGAGAAAAGCATCTAAATATTCTCTTGATGTGCTTGCTCGACAATATTGTAATTTAATTTTACTAAATGAATTTACTTGATCATGGATGGATTTTATAGTCTCTGCAGATAATTTTTTAGGTTTATTATAGTGCTTCCTACGCGTATCATTACCAATTGATTGTCTATGCGCTTGTAAAAGTGTTTTTTTTATGATAGTATCCGACCACCATTTATTAATATCTATTTCCGAAGAAACAATTTTTTTTAATTTAAGAAAAGATATATATTACAGAATAAAATTTAATATAATAATATAGTTCATAGTGAATATTACTTAACAAAAGTTTCTAAAAACATTGTACAGCAAACTTCAACTTTCTTATTGGAAATAAGTAAGTAAAAATTTATGTGTAAGAGTTCTTGTTCGTGTATACATTACTTAAGGTACAATATTTCGATCAGTAATTTCAATCATTTTGTCAAAAAAATCCCATTGTTTGGTATGATTAGCAATTGACCAAAATTCTTTGAATAAAGCGTTGCATTCTTCAAATATTATTTTACTCTGACATTTATAACGGCACTTATGGCATCCATATTCTAAATTTCTTTCCATAATAAGATTTTTAATTTTTATAACACCACTTATTTCACAATTTCTTATTGTTTTTCTAATGCTACGTTTCATTCTTTTGGGGTGCTTAGCGCTTACGTGTAATTTTTTCCATTTTCGTGTTTCTCTGCACGCGTAGACATTTGCAGTAAATTATTTATTTTTTCCACATTGGTTAATAAATAAATTCACAGAAAATTAAATTTACAAATTACTATTTTACAGTAACATCAATAATTTCAGCTAAAATCCTTACTCTAAAATTAATAAATGTCTTGATTTGTAACGTGTACACTAATAAGTGAACAGTAAAAAATTAAAAAATATTACCTGACTTTTAAATATTAAACTAAGTAAAAATTATTATATACCCTTATGAGAAAAACCTGTCCTTTTATTTTTCCCGTGATAGAAAAATCATCAAATCGTAAATTTCGAACATGAATACCAAAAATATTTTTATTCAATTCTAAAATAAGAAAGTTTATTCCTACACGTAAACTTACAGAAAATATTGCAAAAATATTGATAAAAAAATTCAGTATTCCCTATAATATTTTCCAACAATTTTTCCTACAAGCTTTTTTCATGAAAGTAGTAATAGATTTTATATTAACAGCGGTTTAAATAAATATACTTTAAACTGCAAAAATGTAAAAAGTGTATAGGATTTATATTTTAATATTCAATTCTTTTGCGAAGTGAAAACTTCAGATGAATTTACATTTATAGTAGGCTGTTTCCATTCAGATTTATGCAGGCCGTCACTAATCGAATTTTTTTTTTCTTTTAAGTAATGAAAATACCTTCTATGATGTATATGAAGATAAAATTTACCTCGTTGAACGCTCAAAAATTTTTTTTTTCTTACTACAGCAATTTTAGTGTTGGATGTAAAAACAGAAATTCAAAAATTAAAAATGAACCTCTACTTTTAAATGATTATAACTCCGACAATTTTTAACCTTTTTGGGCGTTCTTTTAACGAAAATATGCGGAATTCTGTCTAGTTTTATATGCAATCTTGATTTTTGTAATACAATTTGATCTTACTGAGTTATTTACGAAAAACCGAAAAAAAGCGATTTTTTTCAAACACGATTTTTTCAAAGACTATATTTTTTTTTTTTTTTAAATTTTTATATGATTTTATACATAAAAAATACTAGCTTTGAGGGTAGGTGAGAATATGCGATTTTGCCTTATTTTTTTTTAACAGATTTTTAAACGTTTTTTTTATATTTTTGATTTTAAAACATTGATATCATGGCGCATCGTACTATTTTTCCAACTTTATGTGTCCTTACAACTATTTTTATACTTTTATTTATTAATATATCAAAAATATCAACAATAATTTTTAAAATAAACCCCGGATCGAATATTTTGATCAATTAGAACCAAAGTTATCACCATTTAAAGTTTAAAAAAAAATGCTGAAACTTTAAATAAATATATTTACTTTGAATTTTGAATTTTTAATTTTTAATTTGAATTTTGAATTTTTAATTTGAATTTTTAATTTTTAATTTGAATTTTGAATTTTTAATTTGAATTTTGAATTTTGAATAGATGAATTTTTTAAATACTCAAATATATTATTTGGTCATTTTCAATGAACAAATAATATACGATACAAATAAGAAATGAACACTAATGAATTGAGAACTAATGTGAATAAAAAAATTCGAATTTGAATAGAACCTTTCAATTTACTTCTTGCCACTCGTCTCGAAGTTTTGGCAGTGTAGATTTAATTTCGTTCACTTTTCCAACAGTGAATCTTTTGAATACCTTTAATTTCTTATGCATTTCCAAACCATTCCATTTTATTTGTCTGTCAAAAAACTTCTAACTCATTCTTGCGGATAAAAAGAATGTTAATCAACAAAGTATATTTTGATACGTGAGAGGCGAAATTTTCAGCGTTCCTAAAAAAATCTGCACTCTTCTTGGACAGATTATGCGTGGTAGCATAATGTTTAACTAAACCACCAATACCGTCACAAGCGCCTTTACCATGACCTGTTGCAGAAAAAAGCCATTTTCTGTTTACTTTTGAGTTTTGAAGCTCATAGAATTGATATCTATTTTTAAAATGACTGGCGGCTCCATCGGAAATGGTTATGATTCCATCAAGATCTTGCGCAATATGTTTTTGTTTTAAGTTGTCGATAGTTAAATTTATAGCCATTAGGGCATGGGACAAATCATGTTTAATATCGTCAGAGATGGTGATATAACCGACTGTTTTATCATTTCCGAAATAGCACACTGACGTAAATATTGATATTTGGTTTTTACTCCGATGATAGCTTCGAATTTTATTTTAGAGCAGAACTGTCCAATTTTCTGCAAAATCGACATGAATAAGTAATTGGAAGTCATTATTCTTGGCTAAAAGTTTAACCTTTTTAATTGCTATACGTTGAATTTCTTTGACCAATTTATGAGCACTTACAGTGAGAGCATGCTCTCTTAACTCTATTAAGAAATTTTCAATTGTGCTAGTTTTATTCAGTAAATTTGATTTTTCCCAAACACCATAAATTATTTGTTCATATAAATCTTATTCTGTCAAAGAAATTACTTGTAAATCAATAGAATCTCCAATGGGACATTCTTTACATTCTCTTAGTACACATTTCATATCATCTTTTGAACAAAAAAGTAAAGAACATATTTTGAATTCCAAATCTGCAATGTCTTGTTTATTCTCGTTTTTATAAGTATTCAAAGCATCCAACATAAGTATAAGATTCTCGCAGTAAACGCAAGTACACGAATCGGTGGGTGGATGTGATATAACCCACTTTGGTCTTAAAGCGTAGAATGTTGATTTACCAATTTTTGTTTTCATTTCAGGATTTTCGTCTTTAAATAATAAATATATTTCTTTTATACTTCGCGTAAGAAAGCGTTCGACTTTTTTAGTTTTTATACCATTTTCTTTGATAGATACTGTGTCGCTTTTATTTGCACTTTGACGAGAACAATTAAAATCATTGTTCAGATAATAATCCTTTACTTTCATTAATATTTCACTATTCAAAGAATGGCCACAATAGTTCTCAGACTGCTTGTAAATTTTTTTATTATTTACCAATGATCGTGCTTGATCAATCATATAAATAGTTACATTTGGTAAAACCGATAATAAATAATCTTTGGAAATATCACTTACTAGGAGAGGCCCAGGCCTCCGGATCACGGATTCTGCTCAAACTTTGGGATAAGTTTCTAGATGTAAAAATATAAGGAAAACCAGAATTTTAGACCCTAACGCTAAAAATTTCCCTAGTTATAGGTAATTAAAGAAAATCACTGAAAAAGTTACTAGATTTCCAAACGCTTATAGCTCTTTAGCATTAACAGTTAGAAGCTTAAAACCATTTTCGAATGAAAGCTGACCTCAAATCCTTTCAAAATAGTGCTTGTAGCATATCAAAATATTATTTTTTTCCAACGTTAAGATTTTGACGTGAATTTCCTTTCAAAAACATTAATTAATAATAAATGCTAAAATGTAGTACAATTTTTATAACACTGTAGCCATGGGAACAAATAATATTTTGATATGCTGTAGGTGCTATTTCGAAAGGGTTTGAGCTCAGCTTTTATTTAAAAACAATTACAAGTATCTAGTTGTTAATGATAAAGAACTATAAGCGTTTGAAAATCTAGTAACTTTTTTAGTGATTTTCTCTAATTGCCTATAACTAGGGAAATTTTTGGCATTAGGGTCTAAAATTCTGGTTATCTCCATATTTTGACATCTAGAAACTTATCCCAAAGTTTGAGCGAAATCCGTGATCTGGAGGCCTGGGCCTCTCCTAGTTAGTATAATACTTAACAATCGCACTTTCTCAAGAAAATTTGAACAATTGTCTAATCCAATTTTAATATTCTCAATCCATTTATCATTTGTTTTACATTCATTATTTTCATTCAATGCGGGCAAATCCGTTATATCGTAGACTTTCATCATTTTACTTGCTATTTGTGAATCAAATGCATCAATCATTTGTTTTCTTTTTCGGAGAGCATAAGATTCTCGCATCTTGATATTGATACTTTGAGACATTTTAATTGGTGAAATGTTTAATTTCAAATTACTTGAAGTCTCGTTGAGCTGTTCTACCACAACCTCACTATGAATAAAATCTTCCGAAGATTGTTGACTGCTTGAAGTCAATGAAATAGGCGCATTTTTCACTTCATCCAATAATATTTTGTAACATGAAGGGCATACTTTATCTCCTCTAGAGAAAGAAGTATTTAGATACAAGCGCTTCAAAGACTCCGTTAGATCACCTTATTCTCTAAGCGGACTTTTGGAGCAATCATAAACAACTTTTTTGTGCCTTTCTTTTAGATCCTTGCACTTTATTTTAACAATCAGTGATGCCATTATTGATATTCTGTTCAATAACAGATCGAAAAAAATAATTTTTCTTAAACATTTTTATTTTTTATCTTGCTTTTCTTATATTTTTAAACGCGTCAAGTCGTTAATGAGAATGCAAAGAATGAATCATCGCCACCTAGTGGTGACAAGCGTCAACTCCCTACAAAATAAATTCCAATTCTAGGCGCGGAATTCGAACTGATAAAAAATATATATTCTTCAACAAAAAAATTTTTATTATAATAATGTACCATGAAAAGAGAATAAATGATTATGTATTCTTTCATCAAAATAACTTTTTTTTTAATTAAAAAATTTATATCTTCAGATTTTTATCTTTAATGAAAATTGCGTTTCCTCAATGTAAAAATCATATTTATTTAAAGTTTCATCATTTTTTTTTAAACTTTAAATCGTCATAACTTTGGTTCTAATTAATCAAAATATTTGATCCGGGGTTTATTTTAAATATTACTGTTAAAATTTTTGATATATTAATAAATAAGAGCATAAAAATAGTTGTAAGAACACGTAAAGTTGGAAAAATAGTACGATGCACCATAGTATCAATGTTTTAAAATCGAAAATATAAAAAAAACGGTTAAAAATCTGTTAAAAAAAAAGAGGCAAAATCAGATAATTTTACCTACCCTAAAATCTAGTATTTTTTATGTATAAAATCATATAAAAATTAAAAAAAAAATATATCTATATAGTTTTTGAGAAAATCGTGTTTAAAAAAAAATCGCTTTTTTTCGGTTTTTCGTAAATAACTCAGTGAGATCAAATTGTATTACAAAAATCGAGATTGCATTTAAAACTAGACAGAATTCCGCAGATTTTCGTTAAAAGAACTCCCAAAAAGGTTGGAAATTGACGTAGCTATAGTCATTTAAAAGTAGAAGTTCATTTTCAATTTTCGAATTTTTGTTTTTACATCCAACACTAAAATTGCCGTAGTAAGAAAAAAAATTTTTTTTGAGCGTTCTACGAGGTGAATTTTATTTTCATATACATAATAGAAGGTATTTTCATTACTTAAAAGAAAAAAAAAAATTCGATCAGTGACGGCCTGCATGAATCTGGATGGAATCAGCCAGTAGGCTTTTCTGATAAAGTTTTTGAAGCGAAGCTTTTATACGGACGTTCTGGGCGCTTGCCGCGCGGTCACTCTATCCGTGCTAAGCGTTAGATTTCAAAAGCGTTACATGATATGCATAGGTATACAGAGTGGCAGTTGCGGCGCGCGTGTATACATATCGTGCCAGTACGGGCACACTGCCTCCCATCCCCACCTCTCCCTAGCTCAGTGTGCGTGGCCTTCTGTCTCTCTCTTCCACTTATATCAGACATCGCTTTCTATCTCTTTCTCTTGAATATTCGCTGCGATGCGCTGTTTTGTTTATCCCGCTATATGTCGATTGTTAATAAATTGTGTAAATTGTAATTCTATGAGAATAGAATTGAAAACATTTGCACCATAATTTACCATCAACCAATAGTTACTTTTGTACAATATAAAAATGAGAATAGTAGTGTACAAATTAGTGAATGTACTTCTGATAAACATCCAAATATTGTATGTTAAAACTTTGTACATAAAACTAATTAATAAATCTTATCTCTCTATCAATTAGTTATTACAGTATTCAAATTATTTTAACATTTTTATTACTTGAAGGACATAAAAAAACAACAGTTCCGTTTAGGGCCGCCCGAAAGAAGCGAAGCTTTATATAAAGCATAGGAAATAGGCGTTGAAAAAAAATAATGAAAAAAATACGTGAGGGAAAAAAATTAAGACTTAAGAAAAAATAAAAAAAATAAATATTTTGGGAAATAAAAAAAAATACATTTAAAATAAAATACACGCCCAAAAACGCATGACTATAGCGGAGCTCTCTTCACGATTAGAAGAAGAAAAAAAGTTATTTTTTTTAACGCTTATTTCCTATGCTTTATATAAAGCTTTGCTTCTTTCGGGCGTCCCTAGACGGCACTGTTGTTTTTTTATGTCCTTCAAGTAGTAAAAATGTTAAAATAATTTGAATACTGTAATTTTTGCATGATAAGATTTATTAATTAGTTTTATGTACAAAGTTTTAACATACAATATTTGTATGTTCATCAGAAGTACATTCACTAATTTGTACACTACTATTCTCATTTTTATATTGTACTTAAGTAACTATTGGTTGGTGGTAACTATATTATGGTACAAATGTTTTCAATTCTATTCTCATAGAATTACAATTCACACGATTCATTAACAATCGATAGAAATCGGGATAAATGAAACAGCACATCGCAGCGGATATTCAAGAGAAAAAGATAGAAAGCGATGACTGATATAAGTGAGAGAAAGAGAGACAGAAGGCCACGCACACTGAGTTAAGAAAAGGTGGGGATGGGAGGCAGTGTGCACGTACTGGCATGATGTGTAAACACGCGCGCCGCAACTGCCACTCTGTATACCGATATATATCGTGTAACGCTTTTAAAATCTGACGCTTAGCACGGATAAAATGGCCACACGGCGAGCGCCCAGAACGTCCGTATAAAAGATCCGCTTCAAAATTAAATATAAAAAATATAATAACAATTAACATGATTAATTAAAACCTTTTCTAAATCGAATAAGAATGATTTATTCAACATTATTTAATAAAAAAAAATTATAGAATAAAACACACATGTATTGTAATTAATTTTGTTGATACGCTGAACATTTTACTTATTTATACTTTCTGAAGTTTCTATGTTCCAGCTTGAATTTTTATCAACGAAAATTCAAGATAAATACCGACATTCAAACACATCATTAGTGTTCACATTCTGGAGATAGTGATATGTGTGATTTTTAGCGAAATTGTTTGGATCCTCCAATTAATTACACAGAGACACAAAAAAAAGTCAAAACCTAAGAACCAGACAACATAGACATTATGTTTTTGAGGTTGCTAAATCAGAATCCGAGGTCAGTTTGACGTCATCACGTCAGGGTCAACGTCATCTCAAGGTCAAAACTGCAAAATTAACGGTAACCCAATTTTCAGCCCAATTCTCTTGTATAATATCATCCAAAGTTTGATGAGTATTTTGAATTTTGTGCTATTTCGTTTATTTCTTCTTTCTATATCTTACACCTTTGTTAGTACATGGCCAATGCAAAGGTTCCTTCTTACGTTTTTTCCTGGTAGATGTAGAATCCCTTTTAAAAATCAAACAGTAGTCTTTCAGTTAAATTATAATGGCAATAATTTTTCAACTACCTTGATAGCGCTTTTCTATTACTTTCAAAAGTATGTTGTAGTACGATGAAAACGTTCTCCCTGTTCCTCACTGTAATCTCCACAGCTATTAGGAAAAAGCATTTAAATAATTGTGTAGGAAATGTTATTTATAACTCATGAGGTAATCCAATTTGTTAAAGTACTCTACCACTTTTAATATAATTACTTTGTAATTTTGGCTTCTGTGATTATCCAGAAAGTTTTCAGCAACTTCTTTAAAGCTAAGCCATGCAGCTTTTTTATTTTCAGTCATAATAGTTAATAAATTGATCATTGGCTATCATTTTTCGAAATCGTGGACAATTCAAAATACCTTCCTTTAATTTCGCATTTGATTTTCCTGAAAACTTGCTTTCTAAGTGTTTGAAGCGCCGGCCTTCTTTATCTAAAGTCTTTACAAATTGTTTCATTATACCAAGTTTTATGTGAAGTCGAGAAATAAAAACTTTTTTCAGGTCAACCGATGGAGTATTTATAAGCCAGTCGATAGAGAAAAAAAACTGATCTTATGACGAAAATAATATCCGGAAACCAACCATGCCATCATATTAATGGTAGTCCTTGTTGATATTCAGACATGTTTGCAACTTTGAAATATTATCAGCTAATTAGTCACAAACAATCAATTGCAAAAAATTACATTTTTTTTTTCGTTTTTGCTTATAAAATCTAAACTAATGAATTAATAACGATGACGTTGCAAGAGAAACTATAGGAAATAAGAATACGCACGAAATAAGATTCTAAACGACTTAATCAGATAATTAAAAACGGAGAAGAGTCGGAAAAACAGCAAAAAATCAGGACTTTTTCGAAAATTTATATCTCTGCCACTTTCCAAGCTTGATCTCAAATCTTTTACAAAACATTAGCTATGAAAATGTACTTTACGCGTGCCGACCGCTTGTGAAAAAAATTTCTACAAACTGGTCGTTGGTGACTTACACATGTGCGTGAAACAAAACTGCTACACAAAACTTTCGTCGGTAATTCACGCACGCTCGTGATAAATTACTTCACATAAAACTTTTTTGTAGTTAAGTGAAGCGTGTCAGTGAAACAAAATTTCTATACAAAAGCTTCATTGTAATTCACACTCGCTTGTGAATAATCTTTAAACATTAATAATTTGAATTGTTGGCGTATTAAGCAAGTCATACGCACTTCCTCATGTAAATCTGGCATAGTATGTCCAGTTCCTCAATAAGTAGTAACGACACTACTTCTCGAGTATCTATCAAACCTGAGTTTTCTACATCTTTCAACATGAGTGAAGCAGGTTATGACAGTGTTATGGATCTTATCTCTGATCAAGAACAAAACTTTGATTTGTTGCATCAACATACAGAAACTTCCAAGAGTCTCATCCAGCAAGACAAGCTAGCCTCGCTTCTAACTAACAGATCCGAATATATCAAAGATTTATGGGTTAAATCTCAAGAACACAACGAGCAGCTCTTCAGACTCGCTACATCCGAAGACCAAAAGCTGCCATATTTCAAGAACAAAGAATTCGGTAAGCAGGAAGGACGTGTATTTGAGATCCTCGTCGCGACTGCCGAAAAGGTAAGCAAAAGCACAACGTTGCTAGTTCCGAATTTGCAACAAGCAAACGCTATGTCACTCGGTCAGCCACACATAAAACTACAACCTATTTACTTAAAGTCATTTTCCGGGCCATTTGTTGAGTGGCAGAGATTTAGCGATAACTTCATTTCGTTGAAAAAAATAATTTAAAACTTGATATCTTATCGAAGCTCCATTGTTTACAAAGTTCGTTAGAGGGCTCTGCAGCCTGCAAAATCGGTCATATTGAATTAATAGCAACTAACTTTGAAGTCGTTTGGGGCATTTTAGTAAAAGAATATGATAACAAAATCGCGCTTATTAACGCACATTATTATGAATATTAAAGCAATATTCTCATTAGAACCTATCAAAAGGGAATCTGTTATCAAACTAACTGATTTAAGAACTTCCTTAACAAAACGTATCGGTGCATTGAAAAGCCCCTAGGTCGTGATGTAGACAGGTATAATGACATTTTGATCAATTGTATAACCTCACTTTTAAACTCCAATACTAAACGAGATTGGGAATTACTACTCGCTTCGAAAGATGAATATCCCAACTACGCTGACCTCGATGTATTTTTACGCGAACGTTCTCGTGCTTTAGAATAGATTCAGTCACAAACTGACACAAAACAAATAATTCAAGC